>VRYO01002014.1:1531984-1557206 GCA_009812075.1 Sialia sialis | reverse complement strand
CCAGAGAGGCACTGGGTAGGAGCAGGAGGATTTTCTGCTCTGGGATTGGGGTTCCAGAGAGGCACTGGGTAGGAGCAGGAAGATTTTCTGCTCTGGGATTGGGGTTCCAGAGAGGCAGTGGGTAGGAGCAGGAGGATTTTCTGAGCTGAGCTGCAGCTGCTCTGCCCCATCCCCAGGGGCACAAGCAGGGGTGCACAGGCACGATGATTTCAGAGCAGGACCAGGACAGGCTGGGCTCCAGCTGCTCCTTGTGAAACCCTCTGGAGCGAGCTGGGAACCCTTCCCAGTCCTGGCCAGAGCTCCAGTCCCTTCTCACCCAGTGCTGGCTTCTCACCACAGGCATGGAAAAGGACTTTTGCTGCTTCTCAGTGACCTCATGAATCCAAGGCACTGCCAATTCTCCATCCATCTTGGCATTTCAAACATCAACACCTCCCTCCCAAATGAAAAGGAGTCAAAGGTCCTGTGCTTCCCCATGCCCTTTGCTCTCCCTCCATCCTGAGCTGCCCTCAGGGAAGCTCTAAGCTGGATTTGAGCTGCAGAAGGGTCTGGATTTGTCAATGCAATCTTTCCCTCCATCCTGAGCTGCCTTCAGGAAAGTTCTGAGCTGGATTTGAGCTTCAGAAGGGTCTGGATTTGTCAGTGTAGGCTCTCCCTCCTGAGCTGCCCTCTGGAAAGTTCTGATCTGGATTTGCAGCTGCAGAGGGATCTGGATTTGTCAATGCAAGCTTTCCCTCCATCCTGAGCTGCTCTCAGGGAAGTTCTGAGCAGGATTTGCAGCTGCAGAGGGGCCTGAATTTGAGCTGCAGACTCTCCCTCCATCCTCAGCTGCCTTCAGGAAAGTTCTGAGCTGGATTTGAGCTGCAGAAGAGTCTGGATTTATCAGTGCAGCTCTGGCTTTGTGCATCCCCAGCCCCCCAGAGCTGCTGCTCCAACTTTTCCCTCACGACTCCCACGTGTCCCCAACACCTCAGCTCAAAAACAAAGCTCCATCTCTCCCCCACTGTTTCTTTTTTTTTTTTTTTTTTCTGCTTGGACCTTGCACAAAACCTGCCCCAAAATAACCCTGGCACCTCTCCCAGCCGTGGGTGCAGGGGATGGCTCAGACCTCACTCGTTTTTGGGGCACATTTTGGGTATTCTGGTACCAAATTGACAAAGTTTTCCCCTCCTTTTTCCAGCTTTTTCCCCTCAGAGGCCTCATCTCTGGAAGCACCAAGGGTTTTCCTGGAAAAGTGGCCAATAAATCCAGGGGGATTTCCTCCCTTTGCTGCTTCCTTTGAGATGATGAAGGTGCAGGGAGAATGAGGCTGGGATCCTGCTCTGTTTGTTCCCCATCTGTGGGGAATTTTTCTTCTGGGGTGAGAAGAGATTGGAGAAATTTTTTTTATGAAGGAAAACAGAGGGATAACGACCATGAGCTCTTCCTCAGGTCCTTGTTGGGAAGGATAATCAAAACTGGGGGCAAAACCAAGGTGCAAATTCTGAAGATTTTAATGAGTTTGAACCCCCAGAGTCACCTGTGGAACCCCCTCATGTTCCTGGGAGAGGCACTCCAAGCAGAAGGGGAAATTTTTCCTTTTTTTAATGAGTTTGAACCCTCAGTGTCACCTATGGAACCCACTCACGCTCCTGGGAGAGGCACTCCAAGGAAAAAGGGAAGTTTTTCCTCTTGGAATTCTTCTCTGAGCTGCGTGCTGGCTGATCCAGGCAGGTTGGAGACAAAGGTTTGGCTCTGTGGCAGTGTGGAATATCTCATTTAAATCATATAAATCAGAGGGAAATGTCCCCAAATGCTGATTTGTGTCAAATCCTGATTTTCTCTGCGGTGAGGAGCAGGAACCTCCTCTCCTGGCCAGGGTTTTGTCTCAGGCCAGGCCCAGCCTTTCTCTGCATTAATTTAAGATGAAGTGTGAGCTTTGGGGGTGGGAGGTGCTGTTTAAAACTTGTTTGGATAAATCCCCGTGGAATTGAATTTAACTGAGCTGACAGCAGGATGAATCACAGCAGCATTCCCAGCTCTTGGACACTTCCACCAACTGCAGGGCTCTTGCTTTTTCTAGGGAAGACTGAAAACATCTCAAAGTCCTAAAATAATGCTTTTTTGGGGTTTTTTTTTAATTTCACTGAGGAAAAAAACAACAAAAAAAAATCCCAAAGTCCTAAAATAATGCTGGGTTTTTGGTGTTTTTTTTTTTAATTTCACAGAGGAAAAAACAACAAAAAACATCTCAAAGCCCTAAAATAATGCTGTTTTTTTGGGGTTTTTTAAATTTCACTGAGGAAAAAACAACAAAAAACATCCCAAAGTCCTAAAATAATGCTGGGTTTTTTGGTTTTTTTTTTAATTTCACTGAGGAAAAAACAACATCTGCTATAAAAATCTGCTGGCCAGGGGCAGCAGGAGCAGATCCCAGCTCTCAGGGTTTGGCTGGTGGAGGTGGAAGTGCCTCAGCCCCGTGATCCCTGCACATCCCAGAGCTGTCTGCAGCACCAGAGGCTGGGATAAAAGAAAGGACAGAGGGAATTTGATGGAAAGAGGAAGGAAATGAAAGAAAGGCTTCCAGGAAAGGGAAGGAGACAAGGGTGTGTTTATAAATAGTGGGTTTGAGGCTCTGGGCACAGTCCCACAGTGAAATTCTGGTGGCTGGGATTTAACTGAGCAGCGACATCTCCGCAGAGGCAGCAGAGTGGTCAGGAGTGAGCGTGGAAGATGGCAGAATTCAAAAGGATAAACATTATTTGATACCTTATTTATAGGGCACCACAGGGGAAAGGTAAAGGTTTCAGCAAAGAAAGAAGCACTTGAATTTTATCTGGAGATTTTCCAACAATAAAATCTAATCCATCATTCTCCGTGTGTGACTGCTCTTAATGAAAATTTAGAGGCTGTGAGTGAAATTTAGAATTCCCAGGGGGTGCTATTAGGAAGATGTCTAGCAGCTATGCAAAACCTGTTAGATCAGAGCCCTGCCAGGGCTGCAGTGTGAAAAGGACACCTCAGAATTTGGGGAGCTGAGGCCCCCCAGGCTCTCCTTGGATGGATTCTCACCCCAGGATCAGCTCAGATCACCAAGATCCAGCTCTGCTGATCCCACATGAGGGATTTGGGGCCATTCCTGTTTGTAACACAGAGGGACAAACCCTCCATTTGTGCCTTCTCTGAGTTTAACCCCAAGCACAAAACTCCCAGGCCAGGAAGAAATGGGACAAACATTCCCAAAGCAGGGAAAAGCCTTCACACCTCTGTGTGGCAGAAAACTCCCAAAACGAGGACTCTGGGTGGCTGGGCAGGTGACAGGATGAGGTATAAATCCTGTTTTTTTTCCTGCTGTGCAGGAAGGGGTGGAATCCTGACAGAGCCCCAGCTCAGTTTGGTTTCAAACTCCTGAGGCACAAACCCATTGCAAACCAGGCTAGAAAAGCCTGGAAAGAAAAAATTTCCTTCAGCTCTCTCCCCCTGTAATTTCTTTCCTCTCCCAAGATCACATAAAGCAGGAATGAGATGCTGTGAGAAGGATGCTTCTCTGGGTAGTTCAGAGCACATGAAATGCTCTTTTTTTGTGGGTTTTTTTTTGGCTTTTCAGCAGCCAGGCCAGGGCAGGAGAATCCCAGATTCCCAGGAATGAGCAGTGAGATGCTCCTGCCCCGGCACAGAGGCAGCCAAGAGCTCTGGATTTAAGAACCAGATGAGTCTGAAGCTGGTTGGAATTCCTTCAAAAATCTGCCAGCACTCTCCTCCCTGCCGAAAACTGGAAAAATCCCCTTTGTATCCCCAGCCCCGGCCAGCACTGAAATATTATCAGTGCTCTTTGACACCCTACCTGCCCCTCATCCCACCTGGCTCCCCACAAAAAGCATTTCCTCTGCTTTCAGACGAAAAAAAAATTTAAAAAAAAGATTCATTCAAGCCCTGACACTCCTGCAGCACTTGGGTGATCAAGTCTCCTCTGGTTTATATTTGATATTTTAATAGGGTTTCCTCTTGGCCCTTTAATGAGTTTTTATTCCCCTCTGTGCATCAGGCAGCTCTGAGTGACAGTTTTACTCACCCTGTGTGCAGGAACACGAACAGCCAGGACAACCTTTGCTTCCTGTGGCAAGCTTTGCTCTGCCAATATTTTATTTTTTTTTCTTCAGTTTGCATTCAGAGGGATGTGTCCTGACCTTTTCCCTGCCCATCCTCCAGCCTTGGAGGCAGGAACAAGCCCAGCCATGCTCTCAGTGAGCAAAGAGGGAGGAAAAGAGGGAGAAAAATATTCAAAATTAAAGCAAATGTGAGGTTTGGCTCCTCTGAGCAGCTGAGTTTTGTTACTTCAGCCTCAGCTGAAAGGGACAATTTTTAACAGGGTGCAGTGAGTGGGGCAGGCTGGGGTTGTTCTTGTGTTTTTGGAGAGCTCCAGCCATAAAAACATGGGATCACTGAAGGGTTTGGTTTGGAAAAACCATCCCAACAGCTTCCAGCACCCCAGGGTGCTCCAGGCCCCATCCAGCCTGGTCCTGGGCACTGCCAGGGATCTGTGCCAGGGCTCACCTCCCTCCCAGGGAGGAATTCCTTCCCAAAATCCCACCTGGACTCCTCTCGTGGAGTTTCCCCTTTGTCCTGTCACCACACAAGTCATTTCTGACATTCCCAAAGGGAGCAGGTCCCACTCTGCAGGGCTGGAGGTGCTCAGTTCCTGCAGGGAAAATCCCAGATCCCTGAGGGATCCCCTGGGATGTTCCAGGATCCCTGAGTGATCCCCTGGGACACTCACACATCCCTGAGTGGGATTGGGACACTCCCATATCCTCAGCGATCCCCTGGATGTTCCCAGATTCCTGAGGGATCCCCTGAGATGTCCCCAGATCCCTGAGGGATCCCCTGGATGTTCCAGGATCCCAGACTGATCCCCTGGGATGTTTCCAGATCCCATTTTTCCCCCATGGATGGCAGCAGTCACAGCAGGAATTAGTGCAGGACACGTGGCTGGAGCTCTAAAGGACCCCAAACCCCAAAAAAATCGGTGCCAGGCCCCCCAAATCCTGCTGGGACCATGGGATTTGGGGTGGGATGGAGAGAGGGAAAGGCAGAGCCACCCCAGGAACTGAGAGACAGGCTCCTGCTCTGAGTGATCCCAGCACAGAAATCCATGGAAAAACTGAAATAAAGCAAATTTTGGTGTAGAAAAGATTGACTTGGAAATCTGTGAAGCCTTTTTTGGGTGTTTTGTTCTGCATTTCAGGAATTTTCCCCTGCTGTCTGCAGGCACAGGGGTCCCAGCAGCGCCTCGTGCTTCATTCCACAGATCCAACAGAATGCCAGAATTTAAAACCATCTCTCATGGAAGGTTCCACATGAAACTCAGGCTTGGTTTTTGATGCTGCAGGAGGCTGGTGCTCATCTGCTGAGAGTTAGGAGGTTATTATTCAATAATCCAAATTGCCTCTTATCCACAGGCAGAAAATGAGAGGAAGATTTCAAGCCCTTGCCCAGATGACAAAGTTGGTGGCAGAGCTCTGCCCCAGTGTCTGGCATTTGAGAGCTGCCAATAATTCCAGTCCACTCCTGAACATCTGGCATTACAATTTCATGTCTGCCTTGAGCTGTAACCTTTCTTTCCCCTCTGCTTTTAGAAAAGCTTTTTCTGCTTTGAGAGAATTTTGATTATAAAGCCTTGCCCAGGACAGATTTATCCCGTGATTTAACATTTTCTGATGGAGTCTCGTTTTGAATCAGTTGAATAATTGGCAGTGACTTTGGAATTAAACCGATTCATGATGTACAGGCAGCCCCTTCAGTAATTGAACATTATTGTCTTTATAATGGAAGCCCCTTTCTGACCATGAAATCGATTGGAAACAGTCTGGTGATCTGCTTTAATTAAAAATAAAGTGCAGAGGATTGGAAATGAGCAGGGATGAGAGGAACTTTGTGGCTCTGGGCAGCTCCAAAATGGGCTGAGGAGTCCAGAGGCAGCTTGGAGCAACCTTGGGTAGGTTTGGGTGGGATTTTGGGAAGGAATTCCTGCCTGGGAGGGTGGGATGGAATTCCCAGAGGAGCTGGGGCTGCTCCTGGATCCCTGGAGTGTCCAAGGCCAGGCTGGACAGGGATTGGAGCAGCCTGGGATAGAGGAAGATTTTGGGATTGGAACCCAAACCATCCCAGCATTCTCTGATTAAATAGGTTTTTTTCCCTCTGTTTTTTTTTTGAGATCTCTTAACTGAGATCAGTTAAAAAACCTGGGCAGCACAAGAGAGGAATCAACAACCCCCAGCCCCATGAGGTGAAAATCAAACAGGAATGTCCCAGATCCCTCATGTGGGATCAGCAGAGCTGGATCTTGGTGATCTGAGCTGATCCTGGGGTGAGAATCCATCCAGGGAATCCCCAAATTCTGAGGTGTCCTTTTCCCACTGCAGCCCTGGCATCCCTGGAGTGTCCAAGGCTGGACAGGGCTTGGAGCTCCCTGGGATTGGGGAAGATTTTGGGATTGGAGCTGGATGAGATTTAAGGTCCACTCTACCCCAAAGCATCCCAGGACTCTGAGATGATTCCATGATGTCAGTCCCAGACCTGGAGCTGGGCTGGATTTGGGCACAAACCCCAGCAGGGCAGAGCAGACAGAGCTCAGGAGCTGTGAAATTCAATATTTTACACCCACACCACTAAAAATAATCATCTGGAAAGAGGAACCAGAGATGTCACCATGTCTGGGAGCAGCTCAGGCCTGACCATATTTAGCCATCAGATCATCTCCCAGGAGTGACAAAATCATAGAATCACAGCAAGGTTTGGGTTGGAAGGGACCTTCAAACTCATCCAGTTCCAGCCACGGGCAGAGAACCAGGAATTCCTGCATGAGGGAGAGGTTTTAGAGAAAAACCTTCTGGCCCAGCAGCAGTGCTGTTGTTTTATTTCTCCCTGCTATCTCCATCCTTCATTCCATCCCCCAAGGCTGCTAAAAACCTGTGCTGCTGTCTCCAGAAAATGCCCCACACAGCTGAAATCAGGCCACCTATTGAGGTGTCAGGTTTAGATTTTTGTCCTTGCAAGCACAGAAACTTGAAACACTTTGCCCAAACGTGTTGAAAGCCATGAAGACATTAAAGATTATTCATGGAATAAATATTCATTCGCAGGAAGAGGGAATTTTTTTTTTTTTTTTTTTTTTTTTTTTTTTTTTTTTTTTTTTTGCGTGAATATTTCAGGCTGGGTGTGCAGTTGCTTGAAGGAAAAGGTGATGGAATTCTGAGTGCTGTTTAAATAATTCCTAATTTAAATAATTCCTAATATTAAATATCAGGAATTAAAGGACACTTCATTTTAAAGATGTAACCATGGAACAGAATCCCAGAATGGTTTGGGTTGGAAAGGACATTAAACATCCACTTTCAACCCCCTGCCATGCTGCTTAAGTTAAAACCCTTCCTAGATTTTCTTTAACTATTACTGAAAACTGATTATTATTAATTAGTTAAACTGTTATTATTAGCGAAAAACTCCCTCAGAATCTCCTCAAAGTGGATGCTGGAACATCAGCAATTTTGATTGAACAATTTTAACCACAAACACATTGCACCACCAGAAAATATCTTTATTTTATTACCTTTAAAAACTCGATTTTCTGTGCCAGCAGCATCGCAGCTTCCCCTCTTCTCCTTTCCCTGCTGGAGAATTCCGATTTTGTTTTTTACTTCTATGTGGAGCTCTGGTACCCTCTAGTGTTCTTGGGTGCGGATTGTCCTGGCTCATGTCGCGACAGAAGGCGGCGATCGGGGCAGGGAGCGGCGACAGCGCCTCCTCCTGCGGCCGCTGCCAGGAGAAATCAAAGGAACAAAGCTCATTATTTCAAATTTTTATAAATGTTTATTAAGGGATAAAAGGGACAGAATTCCTTGGGAGTCAAGAAACAAGGCTCGCTATTTAAATTTTTAATAAATGTTTGGGATAAAAGGGACAAAATTCAGCGCTGGGGGTTTTGGTGGTGGCCAAAAATCCCCGTTAATTTAAAATAATGTTCTCTATACCCCATTACATTCATAAGAGTTTATACAAATTCAGACATTCCTGTGAGTTCAGGTGTTTCATTATTTTTTTTGTTTGTTTTAAACCTTTGACTTGTCTGCATCTTTCAGATTAAAACAATATATTTTATTCTTTTCATGGTTTCATCCTTTTTACATTCTGAGGAGGAGGAGTCAGTAAATTGGGTTTGGTTTTTGTTACTCAGATGAGATAGTCCACAAAGTGTGACTGAATTCTCTGAGTTAGTTATATTAATAAAAACATTTTAACATCAGTCTTTATTTTAATATTATATATATTAAGATATACTATATTTATCACACTAATATTTATATCAAATATATGACACATACATAAACTGACAGATTACACTACACCAAAAAGCAATTTAAATGAATTACAAATTCTACTATATCAGAATCTTTGTGATCAATAATAACTTGAAAAAGTGAGTACATAAATGCAAAAGGCAATAACTACCTTTGTTATTTATTTTTATTTATTTATATATATATACACTTTCAAGATCATCTCATCACAACCTCCTGAACAAAACAAATTTCCTCAGCAGATTAACATTCCTTTGGATGTTCTCTTATTTTTATATTCCTATATTCATATAATCCTTATGTCCTTACATTCTTATATTCTTAATGCATTCTCATATTCTTATATGCTATAAGAGAGCATCCAGAAATATATATACAAATCTTGTCTTTTTGGTGACCAAAGTCTTTTAAAATATTCGAGGTGAGGCCAACCCCAGTGCAGAGTGCGCTGTGGGGGGTTTTTAATTAAAAATGTAACTAATTTCCTATAAAAACCACTCAGGAAAATGGTGTGAGGAGTCTCAGTAATTAGACATGCACTCTTAATGTGTCTAAATATGAAAGAATCAATTACATGTTGGCGGTGGAAAGGGTGTGGGGGTCTCAGAAAGTAGAGAAATGGATGTAAATGTTTCCATTCACACTTCATTTGAAAGAACCAATGAATTTTAATTTGAAAGAACAAATGAAGTTCTGGAGGAATATTTAGAGGTTTCAGAGAGTGAAGTTGTTGGATCTTCGGGGAAGGATTTGTGAGTATGAATTTAATGCAGGTTCAGTTTAAATCGAGTTTAATGGTTATACAATGGAGGTAAAGGGGGAATATTTGATTTTTGGGACTGTATCTTCCTACTGCCTCTGCCAAGGGGGAAAAGAGGGAAAAGTCGGAAAATGAGGATAAAATGAAGTTACGTCTTCCAAAAACTCCAGAGAGACCCCACAGAGCTGTGGCGCAGTGACATCCCTGCGTTATCCGAATAAAGTTGATTTTTGCAAGAGTTTTTCCGAATAGATGGGATTTTTGCAGGATTTTTTCCGTCTCTCGGTAACACCGGCCTGTCCCAGCTCGGCGCGGTGCGCGGGCAGCGCCTCACGGCACCGGCGCCACCGTGCAGGACACAGGGAACAGGATTTAGCGGACAACTGAGCGTTTATTGAAGAGTTTTATTTAAAAAGTTTGATTTAAACCGTCACAGCCCCTGCCCTCACCGAACACGGTTATTTAACGAGTTTTTATAGAAGCGGTGACAGCCCTTGCCCTCACCAAACATGGCGGGCGCCGTGAGGGCGGAAGCGCGCGCGGGGCCCGCCCGGGTCACCGACCTGGAAGCGCTCGGGGCCTTCAAAGAGTGGCGGGCGGCGGGAAAACGGCACCGGGAAAACACGGGAAAACACCGGGAAAACAGCGGGGATTGCGGGGAAAACGCCGGGAAACGGCGCGGCTGGAAGGGCGCAGTGGGTACGGGCAGCTCCGTAAGGATGGGAGCGTTGGGAGGAGGCGGTTGGGGCTGGGGTGAGGCGGGTGAGGGAGGGAGGGGAAGGGACGGGCGTGGAAGGATGGGACATGAATGGAGTGGGACACTGAAGGAATGGGAAATTAACGGATTGGGACACTGAAGGATTGGAAGTTAAAGGATTGGGACACTGAAGGAATGGGAAATTAAAGGATTGGGACACTGAAGGAATGGGAGATGGAAGGAACGGGGCATGGAAGAAATGGGAAATTGAAGGAATGAGAAATTAACGGATTGGGACACTGAAGGATTGGAAGTTAAAGGATTGGGACACTGAAGGAATGGGAGATGGAAGGAATGGGAAATTGAAGGATTGAGAAATTAAAGGATTGGGGCACTGAAGGAATGGGAAATTAAAGGATTGGGACACTGAAGGATTGGGAAATTAACGGATTGGAACATTGAAGGGATGGGAAATTAAAGGATTGGGACACTGAAGGATTGGGAAATTAACAGATTGGGACATTGAAGGAATGGGAAGTGGAAGGATTGGGACACTGAAGGATTGGGAAATTAAAAGATTGGGACACTGAAGGAATGGGAGATGGAAGGAACGGGGCATGGAAGAAATGCGAAATTGAAGGAATGAGAAATTAAAGGATTGGGGCATTGAAGGAATGAGAAGTTAAAGGATTGGGACACTGAAGGAATGGGAGATGGAAGGAACGGGGCATGGAAGGAATGGGAAATGGAAGGATTGAGAAATTAAAGGATTGGGGCACTGAAGAAATGGGAAGTTAAAGGATTGGAACACTGAAGGATTGGGAAATTAACGGATTGGGACACTGAAGGATTGGAAGTTAAAGGATTGGGACACTGAAGGATTGGGACAATGAAGGAATGGGAAATGAAGGGAATGGGAAATTGAAGGATTGGGGCACTCAAGAAATGCGAAATTGAAGGAATGAGAAATTAAAGGATTGGGGCATTGAAGGAATGGGAAGTTAAAGGATTGGAACACTGAAAGATTGGGAAATTAACGGATTGGGACACTGAAGGAATGAGAGATGGAAGGAACGGGGCATGGAGGGAATGGGAAATTGAAGGATTGGGGCACTGAAGGAATGGGACACTGAAGGAATGAGAAATTGAAGGAATGGGACCCTGAAGGAATGGGACACTGAAGGAATTCTACCCTAAAGGACTGGGACATTGAAGGAAGGGACAGTAAAGGATTGGGATACTGAAAGATTGGGACACTGAAGGATTGGAACTTTGAAGAAATGGGACACTAAAGGATTGGGACGTTCAAGACCAACCCCCTGCCACGGGCAACTTCTGCGGAAATTCATATCCTCAGTAGATTTTCTTTACCTTTTTTTTTACCTTTACCTTATTTTCTTTACCTATTATTAGTAAAAAACTCTCAGAATCAGTCCTCAGATTTTCCCTCCTGAGTGCTGGAGCACCATCACTTGTTGTGGGGACAGGGTGAGGTGTTTGGGTTTGGGGACAGGCAGGGGAATTAGGGGTGTTGGGCTGGGTATTCCTGGTGTGGATGGCTTGTTGTTAATGTGGAATTTCCAGCAAAATTCAGGAAGGATTTAAAAAAATCCCCTCCAGCAATACATAGTGATAGAGAATCAAGGCTTTGCTTTATTCTGGCCACAGAAAATATTCCATGTACAGATGGCTTTTTGTTAGACACCTTGCAGATTTACACACACAAAACACAAAGCAATTCCTGCTCCTGAATTTGAGGATGCATCATTTCCAATAATCCATTCTCACCATGTGTGCCACACCTTCTGCTGCTCCAGGGCACATCCAGCCTGGCTTTGGACACTTCCAGGGATCCAGGATCAGCCACAGCTTCTCTGGGAAAGGATTTGTCCCCAAATCCCCTCTGACCCTGCCCTGTCAGTGGGAACTCAATCCCTTTATCCTCATTCCACAGCCAGTCCACCAAACCCACTCATGGTTTTTTTTTCTCTTTTTTCCTCTCATTCTTTTCAGGGTTCCCTGAGCTCTGGATGGAAGCTCCAATGGGTTTTGAGCTGCTGAGTGCACTGAGGATGAAACATCTCCATCTCTAGTGTCGCTGACCCAAGAGAGAAGAAGAATTTTGGATTTCAGAGTCTTATTTGCTGAGGAAAACACCTCAAAAGCAGAGATGGACAGCCAGTGTTACCCTGGGGACTGCCAGGTCGTTTGAATTTGGAAGTTGGTGACCATGTGGCCATCAGAAAAGGAGGAGGAGCAGAACATCATCCTGATCAGTGATGATGATGATGGTGATGATGAAGTGCAGTGCCTCGATGCTGATGGTGGAGGGAAGAGCACCCAGGAGGGTTCTGTGCTGTTTGTGGAGCCCCAGGGTGAGAGCTGCTCCCTTGCTGCTGCCTGG
This sequence comes from Sialia sialis, assembly GCA_009812075.1. Taxonomy (NCBI): domain Eukaryota; kingdom Metazoa; phylum Chordata; class Aves; order Passeriformes; family Turdidae; genus Sialia; species Sialia sialis. The sequence goes on along the minus strand of VRYO01002014.1, from coordinate 1,545,009 downwards.
AAACTTGGGGCAATAAACCGAATTAATTCTGTGTCGTGCTTAAAATAAAACCAGGAGGAGCTCCCCAGTTTGTAGGGATGTCTTTGGTGACATTGATAATTCAAATTGAGCTTTTTCAGTGTCAACTGGGTCTTTTTTTATTTCAAATCCTTTGGTTTGACAATTCATGGAAATTTTTGTATGCTGTTCTGTCAGCTCCCAAAAAAAAAGTGCTTTGAAGTGTTCAAAAATTAAATATCAGTGCTTTGAAGTGTTCAAAAATTAAATATCAGTAATTTCTGAGGAAGTTAGAAATGAGTTACACTGATCTCCACTCCCTGCTGTGTTCCCTGCAGAGAAATCAGCCCTGGAAGAGAAGAAATCCGAGGAGCTGGTGGATGAGGAAGAGGATTTGGTTGTCACCTACTGCAAGCAAGCAAACGTGATGCCCCATGCCAGACACGACTGCACCACTCACCCCTTCGAGTATGTGCAGCCTGGCCACTCCCAATTCTGGTTTCAGCTTTCAGAGCTGCCTCAGGACGGGATTTGTGATTTTCTCCTAAAAAACTTTCTGCTTTTCAACCTTGCAGGAGGAGAGAGAGTGACACGTGCTCTCCCCTGGGGAAAAACGCGGATATTTGTGAGCAGTGCTACTGCTACATCTGTGACAAGCTGGCTGCTGAGGTAAGGACAGGCCACAGCTGGCAGGGGACAAAATCCTGCATTAAATCACAGCTTCAGGCAAGCCCTGCCTTGGGCTCAGAGTCTTGGCAGCTTTGCCTAAATCACTCTGGTTCATGAGTTCTTAAGCAGGTAGGTTAATGTAAAATGAGTTATTTCTTGAATTTTTCTTTATTTCTTGAATAGACAGAAGGAAACAGAGAAAATGCTTTTATTACACAGAATGAAACAAAACTCCTGCAGTTATTTCCTGAATTTTTCTTTATTTCTTGAATAGACAGAAGGAAAAGAGAAAGGGCTTTTATTGCACAGGACAAAACAAAACTCCTGCAGGCTGCAGAACTCCTGTAGTTACTTCCTGAATTTTTCTTTATTTCTTGAATAGACAGAAGGAAACAGAAAATGCTTTTATTGCACAGAATAAAATAAAACTACAGGCTGCATAAAGCCCAATAAGAAAGATTCCTGAATTAAATCTGACAAAGAAATCGGAGTCAGAAATTCTGCTCTCTCACCAAAAGTTCAGGGCTCCAGGAAAATAATACAGGAAATTTGATGATCAGTTCCTCATGACCACTGGAAGTGTGATTCTGGTGGGGTTTATTTCTAGTCCAGTTGGAGTAAACATGAATTTATTGATACTATTGATTGATACCCTGTTTGCATTTCATGAAATCACACCATTAAATCAGAATTTTTAAATTAATCGGTTTTCAGGCTGTGCTGGCAGGAGTTGGGAGTGCAGGGAGTGCTGTGGGAGGGTTTATTTACTTGGAGCTTCTGTGAATTTTGAACTCTGAGCAAAGTTGGGGTGAACATGCACAGACAATTCCCAATTTCCAGCCCTGAAGGGCTCAGCAATGGGAGCTAACCAATAAATGGATTTTTTGTAATGATTGCCATGATTTCAGATTGTTGCCTGCCCAAATATTTATAGGTGCAAGAAGGAACAAAGGATTTTTAACCACTCACTCAGTGCTGAGGGGAAAACCCCAAAATCCAACAACCTCTCCTTTTTCTTTTTTTTTCTTTATTTTTGTATTTTCTGACACAGTGCTTGCTCTGGACATCCCCTTCTCTGTGCCACTGCAATGCCCACAACAAAAGCAATTTCTGGAAGGCTCAGAGGAACTTTGCCCTGGCTGGAGTCCTGGCCACCTTCAACCTGGAGCTGCTGGAGCTGGACATGGAGCTGAGGCACGGGGGTGGGTGCTGCTCCCAAAATCTAGGGCTGCTGTGTTCCCAAAAAATCCTGGGGATGTTCAGGGCTGCTGTGTTCCCAAAAAATCCTGGGGGTGTTCAGGGATGCTGTGTTCCCAAAAGATCCTGGGGGTGTTCAGGGCTGCTGTGTTCCCAAAAATCCAGGGGGTGTTCAGGGGTGCTGTGTTCCCAAATTCCTGAGGTTGCTCAGGCCCTGTCCTGGGTGCTGTGTTTCCAAAATCCTGGGCTTGTTCAACCCTGTCCTGGGTGATGTTCCCTAATTCCTGGGGTTTCTCAGGCCCTGTCCTGGAAAAAAACCTGCTCAAGGATGCTCTGTTCCCAAAAAAACTGGGGTTATTCAATCCTGTCCTGGGTGCTCTGTTCCCAAAAAACCTGGAACTCCTCAGGCCTGTCCTGGGTGTTCTGTTCCCAAAATTCTGGGGCTTCTCAAGGATGCTGTGTTCCCAAAAAAACTGGGCATGTTCAGGCCCTTTTCTGGGTGTTGTGTTCCCAAAAACCTGCGGCTGTTCAGCCCTGTCCTGGGTTTTGTGTTCTCAAAATTCTGGGGCTGCTCAACCCTGTCCTGGGTGATGTTCCCAAAAACCTGGAGCTGCTCAAGGATGCTCTGTTCCCAAAAAAACTAGGGTTGTTCAACCCTGTCCTGGGTGCTGTGTTCCCAAAAATCCTGGAGCTGTTCAGGCCTTTTTCTGGGCGTTGTGTTCCCAAAAATCCTGGAGCTGTTCAACCCTGCTCTGGGTGCTCTGTTCCCAAATTCCTGAGGTTGCTCAGGCTCTGTCCTGGGTGCTGTGTTCCCAAAATCCTGGAGCTGTTCAGGCCTTTTTCTGGGCACTGTGTTGCCAAAATCCTGGAACTGCTCAGCCCTCTCCTGGGTGCTCTGTTCCCAAAAATCCTAGAGCTGTTCAACTCTGTCCTGGGTGCTCTGTACCTAAAAACCTGGGGCTGCTCAGGGATGCTCTGTTCCCAAAAATCCTGGGGCTGTCCTGTGTGTTCTGTTCCCAAAATCCTGGGGCTGCTCAGGAGTACTCTGTTCCCAAAAAATCTGGGGCTGTTCAGCCCTTTCCTGGCTGCTCTGTTCCCAAAAAACCTGGAGCTGTTCAGGGGTGCTCTGTTCCCAAAATCCTGGGGCTTTCCATTTTGAAAAAAACATTCAAAACTCTGTCCAATTTTTTTTTATTTTTTTTGTGTCTGTTAGGAGATCTCCTAGAACAATTCATCAGGGATCTCTCCGTGGCCTACAACAAATACCTGACAGGGGAGAGGTTGTGTCCCCCGGGTCAGGAGTGCTGCTGCCAGCCCCCATTGCCCCCGGGCCAGTGCAGTGTGTGCAGCTCCCGGGTCCTGGAGGTGGTCTACAGGTCAGTGACAGCAGATCTGGGGACAACCTGATCAGAATTGTGGCACCTGAGAGAGTAAAAATAAAATTAAACTGCATTTGGCTGTGGTTTAAAATGGATTTAAATCTGTGCTGTGCAGGACACCTGGTGATCTCTGGTTGTTATAACTTGGGTCTGGGTTTTGAGGTGGTTTTGGGTGGGATTTTGGGATAAATCCTCCCCTGGGAGGGTGGGCAGGGCTGGCACACATTCCCAAATTTGCAGATCCCTGGCAGTGCCCAAGGCCAAGCAGGCTGGGATGGTGGAAAATGCTGGAGTTGAAATTCAAGCTTCCTTCCAACCCAAACCATTCTGGAATTCTAAAATTTTTACTTCCTCAGAACAAATTTAACCTCTTCACTGATACAACAAACCTTCAGAATCCCCCAAATATTTTGTGGCAGCACCTTGTCAGCGCGCTGGAAATAAATCCCTGAAGGCAGGGCTGGGCTCTGAAGGATGGCCACAGTTGGCAGTTTTTTAGGAATTCGGTTGTTGCTGAGCCTTGATCTCACAGACCACTTGACTTTCTCAGGTATTCTGATGTTTTCGAGCTGGTAACGAGATTTTTAAATCGGGCAGAACAAGAAAGCCCCAAAGCTGCTGCTGTGATGCTGCTGGGAGCAGCCAAACAGATTGCCCTGCACAAAGATCCTGCTCTGTGAGTACCTGGCACTGAAAATCTTCATTTTTCCCTCCAGGGGAGGGCAGTCAGTGAGAAAATCCTGGGGTTTGGTTCATTGGGGGTGAGGAAAATAAAAATCCCAGCCCAGGCTGCAGCACAGCAGGAGGAAGATGAAGGAAAAGTGGGATTTGGGGGGAAAAAAGGAAAAGTTAAGGAAAGAGTTTGAGATGATTCAAAAAATCTGTGCTAGAAGAAAGCCAGATTTAATATTGAAACAAAAAAATCCCTGCCAGAGGAAAGCCAGATTTAATATTGAACAAAAAAAATCCCTGCCAGAGGAAAGCCAGATTTAATATTGAACAAAAAAAAACTCTGCCAGAGGAAAGCCAGATTTAATAATGGACAAAAAAGTTGGTTTGCTCCACTGCTTACAGGAGATCTTGGGGGCAAAAAAAGGGAAAACAGGCAAGAAGAAAATGAAACCTAATCCAGGCATTCAGGAAAGAAATGAGCTGAGAACCACCCAGGGGAGTGAGGCACAAAAGGAACTCTAAAAGCTGAGCAGCACTCCTACTTAACAGCAAATTATATTTTAAACTTAACAATTCACCACAGAAACAGCACTTAGACCTAAGATCAGAACTTAATCTTGATAATTTCAGGGGAATAACACTTCAGCAGCATTTAACCTAACTTAGAACTTCCAAATCACACTCAGCAGCTCAGCAAAACACTTCTCAGCATCACAGAGCTTGGCTTTGTGGCACCTGAGCACTTTGGGGTTTAAATTCAGGGGTTTTGGTAAAAGAGAAGGAAATGTATGATTGGTTTGGAAGAGTTGTGCTGAGGAATGAGCCAGGTTTGCAAGGAGCAGCCGGGAATTTTCAATCTCTGCAGGAGTTTTTATCAGCATTCCAGCTTCCAAGACTTTTTTTTTTTTTTTTTTTTTAAAGTTTTCCTCACCAGTTGAACAGAGACAAAAGGAAAAGGGCAGGAGGGGGAGGCAGGCATGAATTAATTAATTAGTGCTGGGTTTTTTCCAGGCTTAAGAGCTGTCAGAACCTTGGCCACACTGCTTCCCTGAGGATTGCTGTCCCATTTCTCTTCCAAAGGTAGGACTGGAGAGCTGGTTCTGCTGGCAGATGCTGTGCTCAGAGCAGGAATTCCTGCCTGGGACAGGTGACATTGTTCCCCTGGGAGGAGCAGGAGATGTCCCCAGAGCTGCAGAACGAGGACAGCCAGCTCCCCTGGCTGAGCTCAATTCCATTTTAGTTCCATCCTTCACCTCTCTCCCCACATCCTCCTGCACACAGGAGTGAGAAATTCAAATTCTTTCCAACCCAGTTCTGTGTTCTGGAACTAGTGACAGCTGCAACCTAGATCCTGCAGGTTGCATTTTAAATTGTTATTTTAATTTTTTGTAACAAAAAAGGGAAGAGTTCATCTTTACCTCCCTGCCTAAATTGTAAAGATTAAACAGTTCTTAATCTCCTCCTAATCTCCATTTATCAATTAATTCAGAAATGGTTCCAGTAGCAGGGAAGGTGCAGGAGCTCAGGTCCCTTCCGCATTCCTTGGAAATCTTTATTTTAAAGCTTAAACCCCCAAAATCACGATAATAATTTCATTATATTCATTACAAAGATGCCCTTCCACATTCCTTAGAAATCTTTATTTTAAAACTTAAACCCCTAAAACCACGATAATAATTTCATTATTCACTCCAAAACTTAAAGCAGTAATTCAAGCACAGATCCAAATACAAACCCCCCACAAACTTGTGTGGTTTGTATGATTAAAAAACACAACTCCCCTCATTTTAAAATAACCTTTTGGAATTTTTTCTGTTCAAATCCCAGGATCACAACTCGACTTCAGAGGATGCTGGTATTGTGTGACTTCCCAAAAATTCTCTATGACAAGTTTGTTGAGTTCTTTCAGTCCATCTCCCTTCCCTGCCACTGCTTTGCCTTCTCAAACAGGTCAGTTCTGGGATTTGCATCCAGTGGAGTGGTCTTTCCTTGGTAGTAAAAGTGGAATTTGGAGGAATATTTAGAAGAATTTTAGAGGAATATTTAGAGGAATTTTTAGCAGGCATTTTAGAGGAATTTTTGGAGGAATTTTAGAGGAATATTTGAAGGAATTTTTGAGGAATATTTAGGAGGTGTTTTGGAGGAATTTTTGGAGGAATATTTAGAGGCATTTTTAGAGGAATATTTAGAGGCATTTTAGAGGAATATTTAGAGGTTTTTTAGAGGAATATTTAGGCATTTTAGAGGAATATTTAGGCATTTTAGAGGAATATTTGAAGGAATTTTTAGAGGAATATTTAGGAGGAATTTTTAGAAGTATTTTTCGAGGCATTTTAGAGGAATATTTAGAGGCATTTTGGAGGAATATTTAAAGGTTTTTTAGAGGAATATTTCAATATTTACTTTCTCTCTTTGATGCCATGACTGAGCTCTTCTCCCTGAAATTCATTTCCTGATCTCTTCTCCCAAAATCTTTCATTAATCCAACTTGGCAGGAGCTGATCAGTGCTGTACAACAATTAAAAATCCCTTTCTTTTTATCCTTGCAGCCTGAATGTCCTGCCCTGGGAGCACGTGTTGCTGACCACAGTTCTGAAAGGCCAGAACATCACTGGCCAGAGGAGGCAGAAAGGGAGGAAAACTTTCCTGTGGGAAGCCTTCCCCGTGGTGGAGGCTCGAGTGGAGAAGCTGCTGGAAAAGAAAAAGTGAGATTGGTTTGGTTTTTTTTCATTTTAGGAACTGAATTCTTATATTTTGAAGATTTTTTTTTTTTTTAATTTGTTTTCTTCACAACGTGGCCAGGAGCTTTTTGGAGTTCCTCAAAGCCCTTTGAGTGATTAAAAAAAAAAAAGAGATTTCTGGAGTGGTTACAGGTTTTGCATGTTGATTTTCTTCTTCATCAAAGGCTGACAAGTGGAAAGTCTGTTCTGGCTTTTCAGAACAGAAAATCCAAATTCCAGTCAGTGCAGTCCACTCAAAGAGTTCAGCTGCAAGGCAACCCCTGGTTTTATTCTGGTTTTATTCTGCCAGCTTGAGATCAGCTGGGAATAACCTCTGGGATTTATTTCCAGCGGTGTTTCTCTCATGTGGGAAGCTCTCCTGCTTCCTGTCAGTGTGGGAGATGTTTGCCCTGGGCAGCTCTTCCTCCTCACCTTCTGATTTTCTCCCCAGGTACAAGGAAGTTGTTCGGTACCTGAGAGCTGTGAAATGCAATGAAAACCAGAGGTGAATGCATTTTCCCTTTCCTTTTCTCTCCTTCTCCATTTCCTTTTCCTCTCCTTTGCCCTTTTCCCTTTTCTTTTCCCTTTCCTTTTCCCCTCTCTTTGCTCCCTTTCCTTCTCCTTTCCCTTTTCCTTCTGTTTTTCTCTTTTCCCTCCCTTTTCCCATTCCCTTTTTCCTCTCTTTTCCCCTTTCCTTTTCCCCTCTTCACTCCCTTTTCTTTCCCTTCTCTTTTCCCTTTTTCTTCCCTTTTCCCTCTCTTTTCCCCTTTCCTTTTCCTCTCTTTGCTGCCTTCTCTTTTCCTTCTTTTCCATTTTTCTTCCCTTTTCCCCTCCTTCCCTTTTTCCTCTCTTTCCTCTCTTCCCTTTTCCCCCTCTTTTCCCCTTTTCTTTTCCCCTCTCTGCTCCCTTTTCTTCTCCTTCTCTTTTCCATTTTTCCTCCCTTTTTCCCCTCTTCCCTTTTTCCTCTTTCCTCACTTCCCTTTTTCTTTTCCCCTCTTTGCTCCCTTTTCTTTTCCATTTTCCCTCTCTTTTCCCCTTCCTTTTCCCCCTCTCTTTCCTCCCTTTCCTTTTTCTTTTCCCTTCTTTTCCCCCCTTTCCTTTCACCTTTTCCTTCCCCCCTCCCTGCTCACCTTTCCTGCCCTCTCTGGTGCTCAAATCCTGACAGAATGAAATCCTGACAGAATGAAATCCTGACAGAATGAAATCCTGACTGACAAACCCCAACCCCGATTTTCCCTCGGCAGGCTCCGAGACCTGCGGGACCTGATCCCTTTCTACCTGTGCAAAACTGGCAATTTCCTGGATGCTGCCCATTCCCTGCTGGTGCCTGTCAACAGCCTGGCGTGCTGCTCTGCCTGCAGGATCAGCCCCTGCCACTTCAAGGTCTACCTCAAGATCTTCAGGACAGGCTGTGTCCCCGTAGGGAACGCCGTGCTGGACACAGGGCCCTGGCTCGCAGCTGGCAAGTGTCACTCCTGCCTTTTTTCCGTGGGAATTTCATTCCTGCTCTTGTTTGGATTCCACTGAGGGACATCCTGAGCCCAGCTGGGGTTGGGGAGGCTCCTGGAAGTGTCCCAGGACAGGGTTTGGAGCAGCCTGGGGTGTTGGGTTGGAGCTGGATGGGCTCTGGGCAGGGATTTATTCACTTTGCTCACAACACTCATTCTGTCAGCTGTGAGCTTCTCAAAGCAAACTAAGAGAAATCATCAAAATCCCAAACTCGTCATTCCCTCCCAGCTGTGACCTTGAGGAGAAAACCCCCGGTGGGAAATGTTCCATCAGGAACCTCTGACAATTGTCACCATCACCTGCTGCTTCTCAGGGTGTCTCTGCCACGAAGGATTTATTTGGGAACTCTGGGAAGTGTGATATCCCTCAGTGAGGTGTGATATCCACAGCAAACATTTTGGAATGACCTGGCTCAGCCTGGGTTGTGTCCAGCTGTCCAGGGCTGTGTTTGTTCATCTGTTCCCTCAGCAGAGCTGTGGATATCACAGAATATCCTGCTCTGGGTTTGATGCTTTTCATTTCCATCCCTGCAGGCTCTCCCCTGAGGAACCCTGTGCTAATTAAGCAAGCACTCAAACTGCTCTACAGCAGCCAGGCACTCTACAGAAGTGTGAGTGAGACCAAAATCCCCTCTCCTGTCCTGTTCCCACTCCTTGAGAGAGCAGGGATTTATTTTTCCCCCTTCCTTCTCTCAATAATTTCCCCCTCTGCTCAGATTTCACTTGGTAACACAAATGTTCTGCTGGTTTTTTGGTTGTTTTTTTTTTAGGCCAAGTGTTGGAGTTCCTTCATCATGATTTTGGGGAGCAGTGATCTGCTGGACAAGAGGGGGAACCTGGTTCCCTTATCCCTGGGAGAGCCCCCCCTCGGATTCCAGGAGGTACCAGGCACTGCTGGGGGAATCTCCTGGTTTGGGTTTGGCCAGGATTCCACTGGGTGTGGGAATTGGTTCCTCCAAAATGTCAGAGTTCACTTCCAGGACCTCATCCTGGTGGCTCTGCAGGATGTGGGGATCCAGGAATGCTCAGGAGCTGGGAATGGGGATCCAGGAATGCTCAGGAGCTGGGAATGGGGATTCAGGAATGCTCAGGGAGCTGGGAATGGGGATTCAGGAATGCTCAGGAACTGGAAATGGGATCACTGTGGGGATTCAGGGAACTGGGAATTTCCTGTGGGGATTCAGGAATGCTCAAGGAACTGGGAATGGGTTCACTGGGGAGATTCAGGAATGCTCAGGAACTGGAAGTGGCTTCACTCTGGGGAGTCAGGGAACTGGAAATTTCACTGTGGGGATTCAGGGAACTGGGAATTGCACTGTGAGGATTCAGGGAACTGGAATGGGTTCACTGTGAGGATTCAGGGAACTGGAAATGGGGATCCAGGAATGCTCAGGAACTGGAAATGGGATCACTTGTGGGGATTCAGGGAACTGGGAATTTCAGTGTGGGGATTCAGGAATGCTCAGGGAACTGGGAATGGGGATTCAGGAATGCTCAGGGAACTGGGAATGGGATCACTGTGGTGATTCAGGGAACTGGAAATTTCACTGTGGGGATTCAGGAATGCTCAGGGACTGGGAATGGGTTGATTGTGGGGATTCAGGGGACTGGGAATAGATTCCCAGTGCTCCCAGCTCCATGCTGGGACTGGTTCTGATCAGTTCTGCTGAGATGGAGCACATCAGAAGGGGCCTGGGCTGGCAATGCCAGAGGGCAGGGTCAGGTTGGATTTTGGGAAGGAATTGCTGCCTGGCACAGATCCCAGAGCAGCTGGGGCTGTCCCTGGAGCAGCTGGCACAGTGCAGGGTCCCTGCCCTGGCCTGAGCTGACTTTTCCATCTCAACCCTACAAAAACGAAATATTTTTGATAGAGTTTGGTGCTGCAGAGCCCCAACATCCTTGAGTGTGATGTGAGCAGGCAGCACCCTGTGAAACGCTGAGAAAATGCCAGAAAATCCCAATTCTGGCACAGTCTGGGTTCCTCTGGAGAAAACCTGCCACCCTTGTCCCTGTGTCCCCTGCAGAGCGTGCTGGCAGCCAGCAGCAACTTCCTGGAGGATCTCAAGTCTGGAGTTAATGTGTCCCTGCCAGCTGCTCTGTTCTCTGGCCAGGTCAGTGGTGGCACCAAGGAATTCATCCCCAGCAGAGAGAAATTTAAAAAAAATTCAAATTTAAAAAAAAAAAAGCTTTTAACAGGGGTCTGGAAGATTTTTTTGTTTGATTTTTTGGGGTTTTTTTTTGTTTGCTTGTTTTGTTTTTTGGAGTTTTTGTTTGGTTGGTTTTGGGTTTTGGGGTGGTTTTTTTTGGTTGGTTTTTCGGGGTTTGTGTTTGTTTGGTTGTGGGTTTTTTGGGGGGTTTTTTTTGTTTGGTTTTTTGGGGTTTTTGTTTGTTTGGGGGTTTTTGAGGTTTTTTGTTTGTATTTTGGGGTTTTTGTTTGTTTTGGGTTTTTTTGAGGGTTTTTTGTTTGGTTTTGGGGGGGTTTTGTTTGGTTGGTTTTGGGGTTTTTTTTGGTTTTTTGTTTTGTTTATTGGGATTTTTGTTTGGTTTGGGTTTTTGGGGGTTTTTTGTTTGGTTTTTTGGGGTTTTTATTTGTTTGGGTTTGAGGTTTTTTGGGTTTTTTGTTTATTGGGATTTTTGTTTGTTTTTTTGTTTCGTTTATTGGGATTTTTATTTGGTTTGGGGTTTTTGGTTGGCTTTTTTTTTGTTGTTTTTTTTTTTGAGTGCCATCATTTTAAGATCACCACAATCTGGAGCAGATCTGAATGCAGAGAGATAAATTAAAAACCATTCACTCAATTTTTCCCTCAATTTCTCCCTGCACAGCTGCAGCACGAGGCCTCCCTGGTGCTGGCAGTGCAGGCCGTGCAGCAGATGCTGCGCTCACAGCTGCCCCAGCTCAGCTCCTGCCTGGAGATCCTGCTGGCCTTTGGGGTGAGGCTGCCACCAAATATCCTGTGCCAGGGGTCAGAGAATGGGGTGGGAAAGGTTTGGGCTGGGGAAACCACACCGGGGTTTAGCCACGTTTAAATTGACTTGGCTTTGAGCTTTATTTTTGTTGTTACTACTATTATTACTATTGTTTTAGCCATGTTTAAATTGACTTTTTGATCTTTTTGTTATTACTGTTATTATGTTTTAGCCACATTTAACTTGACTTTGTTTTGATTTTTACTATTATTATTAATGTTATTATTATTACTATTGTTATCATTTATTATTATTGTTTCTTGTTATAATTATTACTATTATTATTTTTTATTATTACTATCATTGCAGTTATTATTATTTATTATTACTATTATTGTCGCCAGTATTATTATTATTATTTATTACTATGACTCTTATTTTTACTATTATTATTGTTTATTGTTACTACTACTATTATTGTTTATTATTATTGCTGTTAAGATTGTTTATTGTTGTCATTATTACTACTATTATTGTTTATTACTATTATTTCTATTATTGTTTCTTATCATTATTGCTATTATTATTTTTATTGTTACTGTTAGTAGTAGTTTTATTGTTAGTTTTATTATTGTTTTTATTACTGTTGTTATTTTTATTTTAAGGAACGATTACCACTAAAACCACATTTTATTTTTTTTTTTTTCTCCTCCTAGAAGAACTTCTGGGCGCTGCGGCTGCTGCTGGAGCAGCTGGCGTGTGCAGAGCAGCTGCTGTGTGGCACTGCCAGCCTGCTGCTGAGGGACCTGGCACGGGAGAAGGGCACCATGCTCAGATTGTGAGACTGGGGCACGGCTGGGATTGGCACAGCTGGATGGGCACAGCTGGATGGGCACGGCTGGGTGGGCACGGCTGGGATTGGCACAGCTGGAGCTGCACGGCTGGGCTCTGTGCAGCTGGATGGGCACAGCTGGATGGGCATGGCTGGGCTCTGCACAGCTGGGCTCTGCAGCTGGATGGGCACGGCTGGAATTGGCACAGCTGGAGCTGCACGGCTGGGCTCTGTGCAGCTGGATGGGCACAGCTGGATGGGCATGGCTGGGCTCTGCACAGCTGGGCTCTGCACAGCTGGCTCTGCATGGCCAGCTCTGCACAGCTGGGCTCTGCATGGCTGGGCTCTGCAGGGCTGGATCGGCACAGCTGGATTGGCACAGCTGGAGCCGCCTCCTGCTGCTGCTGGGGAGCAGAGGATTGCTGGCAAAGAGGGGAAATCTCTTTTTTATATCCCCCTGGGAGAACCTCCTGCCTTAGGGATTGCACTGGCTGTGGGAATTGGGAATTAATCCCAGTGCCTGGTGCTGGTTTTTCATCCAGGATTGCACTGGCTGTGGGGTTTGGGAATTAATCCCAGATTCCAGGGTTAATCCCAGTGCCTGGTGCTGGGGAGCAGGGAGTTGCTGGGAAAGAGGGGAAATCTTTTTTTTTTTTTTTTTTTTTTTTAATCCCCCGGGAGAATCTCCTGGCTTGGGGATGGCACTGGCTCTGGGAATTGGTTCCTCACAGAATTCAGAATTAATCCCAGTGTTTGTTGCTGGTTTTTTCTTCCAGGATTGCACTGGGTGTGGGGTTTGGCTCTTTCTCCCAGAATTCAGAATTAATCCTGGTGCCTGTGTTTATTTTTTGGACCAGGATTGCACTGGATCCGGGGTTTGGCTCCCTGTCCCGGATTCCAGCGTTATTCCCAGTTGCTCAGCTGTGTTTTGTGTTGCAGGTGGCAGAACCTGGGTCCCCAGTACGTGGGGCAGTTCCTGTGCCTGTTCCTGAGCTGCACACACAAGAGCATGCAAGCTGTGGGGCTCTTCAGCCTCAGCGTGGTCATCGAGAACCTGCACGTGTGAGTGGGGCTGGCAGTGTCACAGAGCCACCTGGGACACCCTGGGAATGTCACACAGCACCTGGGACACCCTGGGAATGTC
>VRYO01002014.1:1509759-1523752 GCA_009812075.1 Sialia sialis | reverse complement strand
GCAGGATTGGGGCAGTAACTGAGAAAGGAATTGGGGCAGGAATTGAGAAAGGAATTGAGAAAGGAATTGGGACAGGGATTGGGACAGGAGTTGAAGAAGGGATTGGGGCAGGGATTGGGGCAGGATTTGGGCAATAACTAAGAAAGGAATTGAGGCAGGATTGGGGCAGGAATTGGGGCAGGAATTGAGGCAGGATTGGGGCAGGGATTGAGGCAGGATTGGGGCAGGATTGGGGCAGGGATTGGGGCAGGATTGGGGCAGAAATTGGGGCAGGAATTGGGGCAGTAAGGCAGTAATTGAGAAAGGAATTGGGGCAGGGATTGGGGCAGTAACTGAGAAAGGAATTGGGGCAGGATTGGGGCAGGAATCGAGGCCTGACCTTGTCCTGCACTGCTGCTCTCCTCACCATGTGCTCCAGCTGCTGCTGGTGCCTGGGGGGCTCTGCTGCCTCCTCGCCAGGGCCACCCCTGGGCTCCTGTGGGGACAACAAACCTGCACCAGGCTCCTTGGGGTGGCACAGCTCCAGCTGGGGACACTGAGCACGTCACCACCCCATCCCCCATGCCAGCCAGCCCTGCAAAATCCCAAAGATTTATTTTTTCCCTCATTTCCAGTGCAGCCCGTCCCCTGGGGTTTCCCATGCACGCCAGGTAAACAAGGAGCCTCCAGAGATGTTTCTGCAGCTCCTCTCTGTGCCACACGTCCCTCAGGAGCCCTGCTCCTGCTCCAGGGGCTCCCAGGACTCATTATCCCGCTGGCAGCAGGGCAGGGCAGGCATGGCTACACCCAGCATGTTCCTCCACTTTTTTCCACACCTTCCCATCTTTTCCTGACTCCAGGAGAGGGGGCAGAGCCGCTCTGGAGGATTTGGGACTTTTGGAAGTGGAAGAGTTGACCTCGCAGAAACAGCAGCCAAAAAAATTCCCATCTCAAATTCCCACTTCAAATTTCCATCTCAAATCCCCACCTCAAATTTCCACTTCCAATTCCCACTTCTTCAAATTTCCATCTCAAATTCCCACTTCAAATTCCCACCTCAGATTTCCACTCCAAATTCCCAACTCGAATTCTCACCTCAGATTTCCACCTCAAATTCCCACCTCCAATTTCCATCTCAAATATCCACTTCAAATTCCCCACCTCAAATTCTCAACTCAAATCCCCATCTCAAATTCCCCACCTCAAGTTTCCACTTTCAATTCCCACCTCAAATTCCCACCTCAAACTTCCACCTCAAATTTCCACTTCAAATTCCCACCTCAAATTCCCATCTCAAATTCCCATCTCAAACTTCCACCTCAAATTTCCACTTCAAATTTCCACTTCAAATTCCCACCTCAAACTCCCACCTCAAATTCCCATCTCAAATTCCCACCTCAAATTCTCACCTCGAATTCCCACCTCGAATTCCCCACCTCAAATCCCCACCTCAAATCCCCACCTCCAATTCCCACCTCCGATTTCCAATTCCCACCTCAAATTCTCCACTCAAATTTCCACTTTAAATCCCCACCTCCGATTCCCAGCTCCTCCCAGGAGAGTGGAATTGTTCAAAGCTTGAACCATCCCCCAGAATCCCTGCAGAAAGCTGATCCCTCCAGCCCAGCTGTGCAGCGAAACATCTGCAGCTCAGGGAGGTTAATCCTGGATTTTCCCTGCTGCAGCCAAATCCAGCTTTGGGAATAAAAAATAAAAAAATAAAAAATAAAAACCCGCGTTTGGGGTTGCCACCTGGGCTCGTGCCTCTGCCCTCCTCATCTTCTCCAGCTCGATCTCCCGGGCGATGAGCTGCTTGGCTTGGTAGCTGAGCTGCCTGCGGGCTGGCAGAGCTGGGAATCGGCACACCGACTCCACGTCCCTGCACACGGCAAAAAATAGGAATTAAACACTAAAAACACAGAGATTTGTGCAGGAAAAATGGGAATGAAACGCTAAAAATAAACAGATTTGTACAGGGAATTAAACCCCTAAAAACGCACAGCCTCCACATCTCTGCAGCGTGGGAATAAACAGGAATTAAACCCTGTACAGGAAAAACAGGGAATTAAACCCTAAAGCACACGGCCTCCACGTCCCTGCAGCACGGAAAAATGGGAATTAAACACTAAAAATATAGAGATCTGTACAGGAAAAACCGGGAATCAGCCCCAGAAACACATGGCCTCCACATCCCTGCACACAGAAAAAATTAAACACAAAAATCAACCCCAAAAACACACGGCCTCCACATCCCTGCACACGGGGAAAAAACAGGGAATTAAACACTAAAAATAAACAGATTTGTACAGGAAAAACACGGAATTAAACCCAAAAAATACACAGATTTGTACAGGGAATTAAACGCTAAAAACACACGGCCTCCACATCCCTGCAGCATGGGAAAATGGGAATTAAACACTAAAAATACAGAGATTCGTACAGGAAAAACAGGGAATTAAACCCAAAAAACACAGAGTCTCTGCATCCCTGCAGCATGGAAAAAATGGGAATTACTCCCAAAAACACCCAGATCTGCACAGCCTGCAGCACACAAAAACAGGGAATTAAACCCTAAAAATACAAAGATATGTACAGGAAAAACAGGGAATTAATCCCAAAACCCACCCAGATCTGCACAGGCTGCAGCACAGAAAATCAGAGAATTAATCCCAAAAAGCATCCAGATCTGCACAGCTCCAGCACACTAAACCAGGGAATTAATCCCAAAAAACACCCAGATCTGCACAGGCTGCAGCACAGAAA
The DNA here is from genome assembly GCA_009812075.1 of Sialia sialis. NCBI lineage: Eukaryota > Metazoa > Chordata > Aves > Passeriformes > Turdidae > Sialia > Sialia sialis. The sequence continues at coordinate 1,521,010 of VRYO01002014.1, read as the reverse complement.
AACAAAGAAATAATCCCAAAAAGCATCCAGATCTGCACAGCTCCAGCACAGAAAAACAGGGAATCAGGATGGGCTTTTATCCACTATTTATTCACTATTTATCCATTATTTATTCACCACTTTTTCACTATTTATTCACTACTTATCCACTACATATTCACTATTTATTTACTACTTATTTACTATTTATTCACTATTTATTTACTACTTATTTACTATTTATTCACTATTTATTTACTATTTATCCACTACCTATTCACAATTTATTCACAATTTATTCACTATTTATTTACCATTTATCCACTACATATTCACTATTTATTCACTATTTATTCACTAGTTATCCACCATTTATTCACTGTTTATCCACTACTTATCCACTATTTATTAACTGCTTATTCACTATTTACCCATTATTAATTTACAATTTATTCACTATTTATTCACCATTTACCCACTATTATCGCCCCTAAAATAAAAGCAGCAAACCCCCAAGAGGTGGCTCTGCAGCCCCTCAGAACTCAGCTGTCAGACTAACACTTTAACAAGTTTTAAGGAAACAAACCCCAGGTTTTGCTGCTGCCATCAGATTTGTTTTTCAGGACACAACAGCCAAAGAAACTGCTTCCTTCCCTTCAACCCCATTAAAGCCCAACCTGCTGGGAGTGGAGCAACACCAAAAATCCCAAATTATTCACGAGAATCATCACAAAATCCTGGAATGGTTTGGGGTTGGAAGGGATCCTAAAATCCTTGAGCTCCAACCCTGGTGTCTTAGGTTGCAATACAGGATGTGACCAAAAGTCTGGATTCTGTCACCAGCTGTTAAAAACCAGGTGGGCCAGTGTCCTTATCTTTGTGGGATATCTCCTGTTAATGGAACATCCATTAAAACCAGCTGGGGCAGTGTTCTTTATTTTCAAATGGGACATCTCCTGTTAATGGGCGAGATGTTAAAAACCGGGTGGGGCAGTGTTCTTTTCTCTGTGGGGAATATTTCCTGTTAATGGATTATCTCTTAAACCAGCTGGGGCAGTGCTCTTTATCTTTCCACAGCCCATCCTTCCTTCAGGAGATCCCTCCTGTTAAGAGGCCATGGATCCCTGATAAAATTCCATCATCCCATTGGGAGATGCTCCAGCCAGGGGGAGGGGCCAAGCATTTCGTACCCAGATAAAATCTGAGATTTGGAACATCAGAGCAGCCTTTTCCACTGGATCCCAGAGGAAAACCAGACCCTTCCACATCATCACTGGAGCTTCAGAGGAAACTGCCCCTTGTCCAGGAGCACTGCTCCAACTGAAGCACATCTGTCACTGCAGGAGGATGCAGCCACCATCGAATGGCACTGCTGCCACCACCCTGACTGACTGACGGCTGTCAGCTTGGATTTCCACTATGGCAGGGTTTGGGCTTTGTTCTTTGGAGTGCTGTATTTCTATTTTAATTTTCCTAGTAAAGAACTGTTATTCCTATTCCCATATCTGTGCCTGAGAGCCCCTTGATTTCTAAATTATAATAATTTGATAGGAGGAGGTTTCCATTCTCCATTTCCAGAGAGGCTCCTGTCTTTCCAGCAGACACCTCCAAACCAGCACACTGCTCCAATTCCCATCCAACCTGGCCTTGGACACTTCCAGGGATCCAGAGGCAGCCCCAGCTCTCTGGGAATTGCACCCCAGCCCGTCCCCAGGGAAGGATTTGGGGTCCCACAGCCCATCCCCAGCCGCAGCACTCACGGGTCCAGCTTGAAGACATACTGGCCCTCGGGCAGGCGCTCCTGCAGGTAGGTCAGGTTGTAGGTGAGCATGGTGCTGATGAGCTCAGCCAGCTGCTGCTTCTCCCTCAGGCTGTAGAGCTGTGTGTTCACCTGGCCCGGGGACAGCAGAGAACTTGGAAACCCCAACCAGCCCAAGCACAGCAAGGATCCAGATAGAGTTGAGTTTCCCCTTAGGGACACACTGTTGGATTTTGTTCTTTTCTGACCCAGAACTGGGGTAACTGAGAGGTGTTTTAAAAAACTTTCATGCTATTTTCAGTCTCATATGAAGGGTGAGACAATACAGATGTTATAATTCACATCATCACAATCAGAAGCCTATAATTTCCTAATTAAAATATAAGTTTCTTGGCCTATCAGCTTTTGTCACATCACATTGTAAAATGCCTTTAAGCAAATAATTTAAAATTATCTCTTGTGAGTTCTATTACAATGCATTTTTCATAGCTCTATTTCTCCAAAGTTTATAGTTTTATTTGCCAGGCCATCCTTTGAAGCTTTTTTCCAGCTCCATTTCTCTCCCAACCACATCTCTCCTATTCCCTGGCATTTCTAAGCCAGCATTTCTCATCTCCAAGTTTGCACACAGTCGTGTGAGCCTTCTGAAAACTCTCTACAAATCCATTTCCAACCACACACGTCCTTCCACAGACCCTCTCCTGGCTGGGGGTGACTCTGAGAGCTCCTCAAAGCCCTGCTCAGCTAAACCCAGCTTAGGTGGGGCTCAAGACCCCTCTACAGAGCCGGGCACCTCAACTCCCTGCCCCAGCTGCAGATTTGGGACAGGAATCCAAGACAGCTCAGCAGGGAGGGGTTTGCAGAGGAGTCCTAGCAGGCAGGCAGGGCTGGGGACAGGCTGGGGACACTCCTAGGTGGCAGGGGACACTCACGGGTCGCAGCCTGGGCGCGATGATGTCCAGCAGCAGGCTCAGCACGTCCAGCACCAGCTCCTGCAGCCCCGCGCGGCCGCGCACGCCCGGCGCCATCCCCGACACCACCGACAGCAGCACGTTCTGCATCCGGCTCAGCTTGGCCACGGCCTGGGGACAGCACGGGGACCTCAGCCAGGTGGCACTGCAGCTGGGCCACCCATAGCACAGGGTTCAAAATGCTCCTAAAATCATGGAATTTTGTACAACAGATTCAGGGGGTGGGAAGAAAGGTTGGGTTTGGGAAAGGGAACTGAGCCCTGGAATTAATGTTGAGCTTTATTAGATCATGTGAAACTGCACCTGTCTAATCTTTATATGATAAATAATATGATTGTGAAATGTAATAATTGTTTGGTAGATTGAATATATTACTGTTTAGTCGTAGTAAGAATCATGAGAAGCGATGTAATGCTAACAAAGATCATGAGAAAGGATATTTGGGGACATGATGGAAATCACAAGAATCCAGGTGGTGGAATCACCATCTCTGGATGTGTTTAAGAAGAGGCTGGACATGGTACTTGGTGCTACAGTCTAGACTCTGAGTTGAGGTGTTAGCACATAGGTTGGACTCGATGATCTTAGAGGTCTCTTCCAACCTCATTATTCTGTGATTCTGTGATTCTGTGATCCACACTTGGATAAGATCAGTGTGTACAATAGAACAATGTGGGTTTAATAATTATTCTATAATGAGAGGAATGCTGGATTTGTCTTTACAAATAAGCTCTGGGTCTGCTGGTGGATAAAACTAGCACTGAGAGATAGAAGAAACAATGGGGTTGATTGCACTGATTGATGAAAGGAAAAAGACATTTTCCTTTACAAACAAACTGGAAATTAAACCGGGTATTGGAAGATGAAAGAAACAATGGGGGGGAAACTATGAATTCTATAAGAATTAAAAATTAAAAGGGAGGGTTGTACATTAGAGGGAAATCTCAGGTATCAATGTTTGGGAAGTCTGTGCCTCTCAATACCTCAGCAATGTGGACAGAGAGAGGGAAATTGGGAAAAAAAGGAGGCTGAGTCCTCCAAAAATCTGAGAGATCCCAGGGGATGCCCCATGGCCTCTCATGTTATTCAAATAAAGCAAAAGGGACTCTTCTGTCACCTTTTTGGACATGAACCTCTGGTGGTTATAGATTTTTCCTGACAATAAGGAAAAGGGTATATCTGATCTCTGTGGGGATATCTCCTGTTAATGGATTATCTGTTAAACCAGGTGGGGCAGTGTTCTTTATTTCCAAAGGAGATATCTCCTGTTAATGGGCCAGATGTTAAAAACCAGGTGGGGCAGTGATCCTTGTCTGTAGGAGATATCTCCTGTTAATGGATTATCTGTTAAACCAGGTTGGGCAGTGTTCTTTCTTTCCACAGCCCATCCTCCCTCCAGGAGCTCTCTCCTGCTCACGGGTCATCCATTGGAACCAGCTGGGGTCCTGTCCCTGGCCTCACCTCGGGCTGGCTGCTGGGGTAGGCGAGCCGGGGGATGGAGGAGGCAGCGAAGAGCAGGTGGAAAGCCACGGGCAGGAAGGGCAGGTAGCGCAGCAGCTGGAAGCTCTGGGCCTGCAGCATGGCCCTGCCCAGCAGGTCAGAGAAGCTCAGCCACTCCAGGGCCAGGCACACGGAGCCCAGGCTGGAATCTCGCACCTTCATCTTCAGGAAGTTCTCAAACAGGCCCTGCCAGAGGGAGTGGCATCAGAGGGATGGATCCCACCTGGCTCATCCCACTGAGCTCCAGCCCCTTCTGGCTGCTCTCACCTGGGCCAGCTTCTCCTGCTCCCCCGAGGAGATGGAGAGCTGCAGGATGTGCTGGAAGCGCTGGGAGGAGGAGCTGAAGCCCCCTGAGCCCCCAGGGTGGGGCAGGTCCTCATCCCCCAGCAGGAGCTGGGCTGGCAGAGAGGGATCCATTCCTATCCTGTGGCTGGAGGAGCCCAAAGGGAAGAGCTGAGGGCTGGAGGGGACTGGACTGAATTATTGGCACTGAGTGGTAACAAAACATCTGGAATGGCTTCAAACTGAGAGAGGTTTAGAAGGAATATTGGGAAGGAATATCCCTGGGAGGGTGGGGAGGCCCTGGAATGAAATTCCCAGAGTTTCTCAGTTTTAGGGTGGTGTTTCCATTTCCCAGAGAAGCTGTGACTGCTCCATCCCCGGAAGTGTCCAACACTAGTTTGGATGGGACTTGGGGCACTCTGGGACAGTGAAGGTGTCCCTGCCATGGCAGGGGTGACACTGGGTGGGCTTTGAGGTCCTTCCAACCCAAACAATTCCATGATGGACACAAATCCCCTCATATCCCTCATGAGATCACCGGACATTGCCCCAAACCCCATCCCTTGGACACTTCCACAGCTTCTCCGGGAAATGGGAAGAGCTCAGAACACCCCCCAGATGTGACACCTCCTTGTCCCACCTCTGGGGCCGGGGCAGCTGGAAGATCTCCTGCCAGATGGAGAAGAGCCCCTTGTTCTGGTCCTTCAGGCCGACCCTCATGCTCTGCACCAGCTGCACACTGAGCTGCTTCTGCCCCTGGCCGTGCAGGAACTGCAGGAGCAGGGAGGGAGGGGATGGCACAGCCTGAACAGCTGGACACAGCTGGACACAGCTGCACACCCCCACCCCTGCACGTGTGGAGACTGCGGGATGTTCCAGGGTGATGTTCCTGCCTGGAAGGGACTTTTGTCCCCTCTCTGTGTGAGCCTGGAGCTGCAGCTTGTCCCCAGAGCCATGCCTGTGTCCTGATGGCCATGCCAGTGTCCTCAGAGCCATCCCAGTGTCCCCAGAGGCATGCCTGAGTCCTCAAGGTCATCCCCACATCCCCAGAACCTTCCCTGTGCCCCCACAGCCATCCCAGTGTCCCCAGAGCCATGCCCATGTCCCCAGAGCCATCCCCAAGTCCCCAGGACCCTCACAGTGTCCCCAGAGCCATCCCTGTGTCCCCAGAACCACAGCCATCCATCCCAGTGTCCCCAGGGCCACCCCCATGTCCCCAGAACCACAGCCATCCATCCCAGTGTCCCCAGGGCCATCCCAGTGTCCCCAGAACCCTCCCAGCGTCCCCAATCCAATGCCCATGTCCTCATGGCCATCCTTATGTCCCCAGGGTCATCCTCATGTTCCTAAGGCCATTTCCATCTTCCCGGGCCCCTGGCAGTGTCCCCAGGCCCTGGCACTGTCCCCAAGGCCACTCCCATGTCCCCAGCACCCTGGCAGTGTCCCCAAGGCCATCCCCAGCCCCCTGCAGTGTCCCCACGGCCCTGGCAGTGTCGCCAGCCCAGCAGCGTCCCCACACTCGGCAGTGTCCCCAAGGCCGTGCCCATGTCCCCACCTGCAGGGTGTTGATGCAGGAGCGGATGTCGCTGTCGGTTTTCTCGCAGAGCGCCAGCAGCGCTCCCGTGTCCGCCCGCATTCCCTGGCGGAGCGCGATCTGCCGGGGCAGCACAGGGCTCAGGGACAGCCAGGGGACACCGCGGGGGACACGGGGACCCTGGCTGTCCCCACACCTCGCTGAGCCGCTGGGCGAGCCGGGAGGGAGCCGTGCGGGGGAAGCTGAGCAGGAAACATTGCTGGCGGAGCGGGCGGAGAGCGGGCACGAACCTGGCAGGAGAGAGCAGGAATTCCATGAAAATGCGGGAATGGGGGTGGGAATTCCATGAAAATCCTGGAATGGGGCTGGGAATTCCCTTTAAATCCTGGAATGGATGTGGAAATTCCCTGAAAATACTGGAACGGGGGTGAGAGAGCAGGGAATTCCCTGAAAATCCTGGAATGGGGGTGAGAGAGCAGGGAATTCCCTGAAAATCCTGGAATGGGGGTGGGAATTCCATGAAAATCCTGGAACGGGGATGGAAATTCCATGAAAATCCTGGAATGGGAGTGAGAGAGCAGGGAATTCCCTGAAAATCCTGGAATGGGGGTGGGAATTCCCTGAAAATCCTGGAATGGGGGTGAGAGAGCAGGGTAATTCCCTGAAAATCCTGGAATGGGGGTGGGAATTCCATGAAAATCCTGGAATGAGGCTGAGAGAGCAGGGAATTCTCTGAAAATCCTGGAATGGGGCTGGGAACTCAGCAGGGAATTTTAATACTGGAATGAGGCTGAGAGACAGCAGGGAATTCCCTTTAAATCCTGGAATGAGGATGAGAATGCAGCGGAGAATTCCCAGAAAATCCTGTAATGGGGGCGACAATCCAGCAGGGAATTCCCTGAAAATCCTGGAACAAGTCTGAGAATCCAGCAGGGAATTCCCTTTAAATCCCATCTGGGTGTGGTGTCCCTGAGCTGTGGTGTCCCTGTGATGTCCCTGGGGTGTCCCTGTGATGTCCCTGTGATAATCCCCACGCGTCCCTGTCCCCGGGGCAGGTGGCACTCACTGGTCGTTGCAGATGCAGATGATGGGCCGCAGCAGGAGCCCGCCCTCGTCCTGGCGCCGGCGCCGCCCCGCGCCCACCTCGCCCTCCCTGTCCTTCCTCTGGATGATGGACAGCAGCACGCTGATGGAGGCCTGGGGACACAGGGATGGCATGGATGGGCTCTGGCTGGGGGAGCAGAGGGATGGCAGCAGGGTGACAGGGATGGCAGGGTGATGTTTGAGGTGTTGATGGTGATGTGAGCAGGGTAGTGGGGACAGCAGCAGGGTGATGGAGATGACAGCAGGGTGATGGACATGTTAGGGTGGTGGAGATGGCAGGGTGATGTTTGAGGGGTTGATGGAGATGTCAGGGTGATGGGGATGTTGACAGGGTGATGGAGATATCAGGGTGATGTTCAGGGTGATGCAAGGTCAGGTGATGTTCAGGGTTGATGCAGATGTCAGGATGATGTTTGAGGGACTGATGGTGATGCAGATGTCAGGGTGATGTTTGATGGTGATGCAGATGTCAGGTGATGTTCAGGATTGATGCAGATGTCAGGATGATATTTGGGGTTGACAGTGATGCCAGAGTGATATTTGGGGGACTGAAGGTGATGCAGATGTCAGGGTGATGTTTGAGGGGTTGATGGAGATGTCAGGTGATGTTCAGGGTGATGCAGATGTCAGGTGATGCTCAGGTTGATGCAGATGGCAGGGTGATGTTTGAGGGGTTGATGGAGATGTCAGGTGATGTTCAGGGTGATGCAGATGTCAGCAGGGTGATGCTCAGGTTGGTTCAGGTGGGTCCCACACCCAGCTCACCGCGGGCGCACCGTCGATCTCGTCGATGATGAGGCAGTTGGGTCTCTCGTGGGAGCCCAGCACTGATCTCATCTGGGTGGCAGCTTCAATCCGGGTCCTGAACACCTCGGGGCTGCGGTCATCGCTGCCAGGGGACACAGGGACAGGGACAGCATCAGCACAGGGACAGTGTCACCTCAGAACAGCATCACCCCCAGAACAGCATCACCTCCAGAACAGCATTATCTCCAGCACAGCATCACCTCCAGCATCATCTCCAGCACAGCATCATCTCCAGAGCACCATCATCTCCAGCATCACTTCCAGAACAGCATCTCCTCCACAACATCACCTCCAGCACAGCATCATCTCCAGAACAGCATCATCTCCAGAGCACAATCATCTCCAGCATCACCTCCAGAATTGCAAAACCTCTGCCACGGCATCACCTGGCACTCAGGACTCACTCAGAGCTCACCTGGCACCCAGAGCTCAGCTGGCACTCAGGGCTCATTCAGGGCTCAGCTGGCACTCAGGACTCACCCAGATCTCACCTGGCACCCAGGGCTCACTCAGGACCTACCCAGGGCTCACCTGGCACTCAGGACTCACCTGGCTCTCAGATCTCACTTGGCACTCAGGGCCCACCCAGATCTCACCTGGCACCCAGGGCTCACTCAGGACCCAGCCAGATCTCACCTGGCACCCAGATCTCACCTGGCACTCAGGGCTCACTCAGATCTCCCCCAGATCTCACCTGGCGTTCATCTCCACGGCGTTGTACCCCGCGTGGCTGGCGATGACGTGGGCCAGCGTGGTCTTGCCCAGGCCAGGGGGCCCACACAGCAGGGCCACCTGTGGCACAGAGACAGGGCAGGTGACCCTCAGGGCTTCCTGCACGGAGGGGACAACTGCTCCTCAGCTGGTGGCAGCAGGGGGACACACAGCCACGTCCCCTCCTGCTCACCTTGAATTTGGGTCTCTTGTGCTGGTCCAGCTCAGCCTCCAGCATCTCCTCGGTGAGCTGGACCTTGCTTTTCCACTTGGGATGTTCTTTGGTGTGGCTGGCGGGGGGATAAGCTGCAGGGCCGGGCTTGGGCTTCTTGCCAAACACCACCGTGTCCCACAGCTTGAGCCACTTGAGCAGGCAGCGGTTGGTGTACTGCAGGGGAGGAAAAACGGGAAATCCCTGCCAAAAATCTAGCTGAGGGCAGAGGAAGGCTCTTCTTCATGAGAGGGTGCTCAGGGCATCTCCCCGGGATGAGGTGGGAATGCTGCACTCCCCAGCTCAGCCCCCATCCCTCAGGGAATTCCTGGATAAGTCACACCACCCTCATCCCTGCTCTGTCACTTCACCACGTCCCAGCCACTCCCAGCACGTTCAAAACTTCTATTATTCCCTAAAAAACTGAAAATAGCTATTAAATAATAATAGCCAACTGGCCATTTTAGTTATTAAGCTATTTAGCTGTTAGCCCCTGGCTAAAATCCTCCTAAACCGTTTTTTTGTCTCGTTTTGGTCACATTCCACAATTTCTTCTGCCAGAACATCCCAGCCTCCAATGAAAACCTGCCATGCCCAGCTCTGAGGGACTCAGAAAAACACTTCCCAGGCAATTCCTGATCCATGGCACTGAGGAGGAGCTGTCCCCTCCCACAGCACGCTCAAAACTTCTAATATTCCCTAAAAAACTCAAAACAGCTATTAAATAATAATAGCCAACTGGCTATTTTAGCTATTAAGCTATTTAGCTATAAGCTCCTGGCTAAAATCCTCCTGAATTAATTTTTTTTGTCTCGTTTTGGTCACATTCCACAGTTTCTTCTGCCAGAAGAAACTACTCTCATCCCCAGCTCTCAGGGACTCAGGAAAACAATTCCACAGCAATTCCTGATGCCATGGCACTGAGGAAGAGCTGCAGAGCTGCTGTTCCCTCCCACAGCACGCTCAAAACTTTTAATATTCCCTAAAAAACTCAAAATAGCCAACAGCGCCTGGGTAAAATCCTCACAAGCTTTTTTTTGTCTTGTTTTGGTCACATTCCACAATTTCTTCTACCAGAGCATCCCCAGCTCTCAGGGACTCAGAAAAACAATTCCACAGGCAATTCCTGATCCATGGCACCAAGGAGGAGCTGCAGAGCTGCTGTTCCCTCCCACAGCACACTCAAAACTTTTAATATTCCCTAAAAAATTGGAAATTCAAAATAGCCAACAGTCCCTGGCTAAAATCCTCCGAAGCCTCCAATGAAAACCTGCCATGGCCAGCTCTCAGGGACTCAGAAAAACAATTCCCCAGGGAATTCCTGATCCATGGCACTGAGCAGGAGCTGTCCCCTCCCATGGCAAGCCCCCTCCAGCCCCAGCACCTCACATCATCACTGAGCAGCTCCATGTAGCGCCGGGGAGTGAACTTGTCCACCCACAGGCAGTGGGATGCAGATTCCTCCTCAGCTGCTGGATCCATGTCCGTGCTGGGATCCGGGCTCTCAGCACTGCAGCTGCAGGATGGGATTCATTTATCCAAACCACCTCACAGAATGGAATTAATTTATTCCAAACACCCCACAAAATGGAATTAATTTATCCCAAACCATTCCCACAGGATGGAATTCATTTATCCACACCATCCCCACAGGATGGAATTCATTTATCCAAACCATCCCCACAGAATGGAATCCAAACACCCCACAGAATGGAATTAATTTATCCCAAACACCCCACAGAATGGAATTAATTTATCCCAAAGCACCCCACAGAATGGAATTAAATTATTCCAAACACCCCACAGAACAGAATTCATTTATCCCAAACACCCCACAGAATGGAACCCAAACACCCCACAGAACAGAATTCATTTATCCCAAACACCCCACAGAACAGAATTCATTTATTCCAAACACCCCACATAATGGAATTCATTTATCCCAAACCACCCCCCAGGAGTCAGGGCAGGGTGGGAATTCCACCCAGACTCCCCAAGCTGGGGGTGATGAGGGCACAAAGGGCTCCTCTGCTCATGTGTCCCCCCAAAACCTGATGGTGGAAGGGACTGGGGAGGGACTGCATCCCAAAATCTCACCTGTTGATGATCTCTGTCAGCTGCTGGGAGGCCTCCAGGACCTGCCTGCGACGCTTGAGCACAAACAAGAGAAGTGTCAGGGACACCCCCAAATAATCCCCAGGGGTTTGGGAGGCAGCAGGAGCGGCAGGGACAGGGGGGAAGGTGTGGCAGGTGTCTGGTACCTCCTGATCCACCTGCTCCTTCAGGTAGGAGAAGGGCACTCCCAGCAAGTGCAGCGGCCTGCGGGCGTTCCAGCCCAGGGAATCCGGGAGCTGCAAGGACACGGCACAGCCTGCAGCCTCCTGAAGCTCTGC
>VRYO01002014.1:1478417-1490672 GCA_009812075.1 Sialia sialis | reverse complement strand
GCCACTCCTGTCCCCAATCCCAGCTCCTCTCCCACTGTCACACTTGTCCCTCACTCCTCCTCTGCTGCCACTGCCACCCACAGCACTGTCACCGCTGTCCCCAACCCCTCCTCTGTCCCCGCTGTCCCTCCTGTCCCCAACCTCACTTCTGCCCCCGCTGTCCCTGAGTCCCCCTCTGTCCCAGCTGCCACCACAGCCGCCCCCAGTGCCACCCCCATTCCCAACTCCACAGCCTCCAGCCCCAAACCCTCCCAGGCCGTGCCGTGCCAGCCCAGCTCCCCCCCGGGACCCCCCAGCCCCACAGCCACCCCTGGGAATGTTCCGGAACCCCCTCGGCCGACATCCAACGGCTTCATCAACCTGCAGCCCCTGCCCGGTGAGCTGGGAGCCGGGGGGAAGGATTGGGAATGTGGAGGAAAAATTGGGAACGTGGGGAAGGAATTGGGAATGTGGGGGAAGAATTTGGAGTGTGGGGAAATTATTTGGATTGTGGGGAAAGAACTGGAAATATGGGGAAAGCTTTGGGAACATGGGGAAAGAATTGGGAACGTGGGGAAAGGATTGGGAATGTGAGGGAAGACTTGGGAGTGGGGGAAAAACCTGGGGAATGTGGGGAAAGGATTGGGAATGTTGCGAAAGAATTTGGAATGTTGGGAAAGTGTTGGAAATGTTGGGGAAAGCTTTGGGAATGTGGGGAAAGAACTGGGAATGTGAGGGAAGCCTGGGGAACGTGGGGAAAGCTTTGGGAGTGTGGGGGAAGAATTTGGAATATGGGGAAAGCTTTGGGAGTGTGGGGGAAGTTTGGGAATGTTGGGAATGCCTTGGGAATGTTGGGAATGTTGGGAATGTGGTGCTTTGTCCATTTTTATCTGCTGTAAAAGGAAGCATTGCCCCTCACCTCACAGACAGAATGCTGACATGTGTGTGTCATTATTAGAAATATTTTCTCCAAATTTAGAGTGGTAAACCCTTTAAGCGTAAATTTTTTTCTGAAACATTATTATTTAGAGAGTTGACTGTCAGGAATTGTATTTACAATACTCTGAGAGACAAACGCAAAATCCTGAGAATCTGTTGCCACTTTTGGAAAACCAAGGTGCTGCTTGCCAGCTGTATGTGTTAGATGATGACAAAATTAAGATAAATCCTGCAGAATGAGCTGGAGCGTGCTGTGCTGTCCCTGCAGGATCGGGATCCAGGCTCTGCTCCTGCCTCGTGGCCCTGCTGGCAGCCACCACCGTGAAGCTTCTGCTGCTCTGAGCCTGCCCCTGCACAAACCCAGCCGAGGGAGGGGAATTCCTCCGCTGTGGGAACCCAGAACATTGCCCTGGCTTCCTTGGATGCCTCCAGACCCGGGCAGGGGGCTCGGAGACCTTGGCACAATGCCCAAGACCCCCGTGGGTTCGATCTCAGTCCCTGGGAAAAGTTACCATCGTTGTATGAAGAATCGAAACTCATAGAAAATAAGTAGAGTGCAAATTGGACTATTAGAAAGTAGGAAAGGGGAATTTTAAAATTGTTTATAATAAGGGGTCTAAGGACAAGATGGAGGATTTTGGGTGTGTATGTCTTTCTTTCTCCCTCTTCAAGGTGTCCATCCTTTGGGTTAGGATGGCACTTTGGGATTGGTTTGGGAGAAAGCTGGACAGTGCAATGTAAGTGGCATGTATTGGAAAGTAATTGTAAATTATAGTTACGTAGTTTGTAGTATAAAAGATAAGACCTGCCCCGTGGGCAGGGAGAGCACAGAAATTCCTGAGATAAGGAAGAATAAATAATCTTAGAAACTTCAGAAAACGACTCCAGCATCTTCCTTCGGTGCCCGAGCTTGAAAGCAAAGACCTTGGAACCATCACCTAATGTGAGGTCGGTGATCTCTGGCCATAAATAGAGACACCGCCGTTCACACTCCACCTTCCATCCAGAATGGGATTTGGTTCTTTTTGAGGCTGGCCAGTGATGGAGCGGAGATTTCTGCAGCCCCACAGGTCCTTACTCGTGATTTACTCCCTGTAGTAGGAGCAGCAGTGATGCTGAGTGCTCTGCCCAGCTCCTGCAGGGATTCCCTGTCCCTCCCACCCCACAGTGGGAAAATTCAGGGATTTGAGTCACGCCACAGATGAGAGATCCCCAAAAATCCTATTTCACTTTTCTTCATGAGCTGCTTTTTGTTCAAACCACACACACAAACTCTCAGGGGACGATTAGCTGGAGATAATTTATCTTGATTTCTGTTCAGTGCTGTACAATAAAACATCAATCATGGGGGTTTTTTTCCTAACCCAAAGTGTTCTTTGAGGTTTTTAGTGCTTTGTGGGGAAGCTTTGCCAGCATAAATCCAAAATCTGCAGTGAAGGACAGACCTGCTCTCTACAAAGCTCAGACAATGGAGATTTATGAGATATAAAATCCATAAATCCCTTTTTCCCTGCCAGACTCTCCTCCTGGAGCAAAGGGGGATGGCAGGAGCTGGATACAGGTTTCACTGACGTTGTTTTTTTTGACAGATATTTCCAAAAAGTGGGAAAACATATGGAAAAACTTTTACAAAATTCCTTTCCCTCCACATGAGGAAGCTGAGAGCACTCTCAGCTCCTAAATGCTGAGCCCAAGGAACAGGAATGGGCAGATCCTGGGATTCTGAGCCCTGAATTTGGGGGAATTCCTGCGAACAGGAAGGTGAGGGCAGCCTCAAGGAAGAGCAGACACTCATCAGTTTGCTTCTGGCATTTTTACTCACTTCCAGGATTTATTTACAAGCAGCTGGAAAACTTCACTCCCACCCTGAGGTCTTGGCAGTGTCACGAGGTCAGGCTCTGAGAAATGTCATTTTTAACCTGCAGAACTCACCCTTAAACCCAGCACTTAGGTGGGGTTTAGCAGCGGTTTGGGCTTGGGCTGTCCCAAAGGCAAAGATCCTGCTCCAAGGAGTCTGGAATCTTCCTTTCAGACACAACTGGGGGATTTTTTCCATTTGATTTGGAAGCTGAAAGTACCCAAAAGTGAGTCCTGGGCTGATCCCAGCTGCCTGGAGCTCTGGGCTCTCCTCATGCCAGGACTCAGAGCAGGTCCCAGCCCGGTCCCCCTCGGTTCTGCTGGATCAGGACAAGCTGGACACCGTGAGGACACTGAGGAGCAGGGCAGGCAGGAGGTGCAGTGCCATGGCCACGGTCCCCACAGGAGCTGAGGATAGTTCTGGAGAGGATTGGAGCAAAGAAATCAGTGAGTGAACCTAGCTGGAGCTCAGGTTATATTACAGCACTTTGAGAGACAAATTGGAAATCCAAAATCTTGAGAATTTGGATGTTTTCTCCATGGGGAAAATCCCTCTGTGCCCCTCCAGGGATTCTCTTTGCCTGCCCAGCTGGGTTGGAATGCAGGACGTGACCAGGGCTGTGTTTTTTGTTAAACCAGCTGGGGCAGGGATCTTTATTTTCCACAACCCATCCTCCTTCCAGGAGATATTTCCTGTTAATGGGCCGTGTGTAAAACCAGGTGGGGCAGTGTTCTTATCTCTGTGGGACATCTCCTGTTATGGGCCATCAATTGAAACGAGGTGGGGCAGTTTTCTTTATTTCCAAGGGAGATATCTCCTGTTAATGGTCCAGCTGTTAAAAAACAGCTGGGGCAGTGTTCTTTATCTCTGTGGGGATATCTCCTGTTAATGGATTATCTGTTAAAACCAGGTGGGGCAGTGTTCTTTATCTTTTTACAGTCCATCCTTCCTCCAGGAGCTCTCTCCTGTTAATGGGCCATGGATCCCTGATAAAATTCCACCATCCCATTGGGAGATTCTCCACCCAGGGGAAGGAGCCAAACATTTCGTACCCAGATAAAATCTGAGATTTGGAACATCAGAGCAGCCTTTCCCACTGGGTCCCAGAGGGAAACCAGACCCTTCCACATCCTCACTGGATCTCCAGAGGGAAACTGCCCCTTGTCCAGGAGCACTGCTCCAACTGAAGCACATCTGTCACTGCAGGAGGATGCAGCCACCATTGAATGGCACTGCTGCCACCACCCTGACTGACTGACGGCTGTCAGCTTGGATTTCCACTATGGCAGGGTTTGGGGTTTTGTTTTACTGTTTCTTTGGGTTTTAAAATTTTATTTAAAATTTTCCTAGAAAAGAAATGTTATTCCTATTCCCATATCTGTGCCTGAGAGCCCCTTAATTTCAAAATTATAATAATTTGGAGGGAATGGGTTTACATTTTCCATTTCCAGAGAGGCTCCTGCCTTTCTTAGCAGACACCTGTCCTCCAAACCAGCACACGTGGCTAACAGCAGGCTGAATTTGGGGGGTGCAGCTGGAGGATCCTCAATCTTCCTTCAACCCAAACCACTGAGATTTTGACCCTAAACCACATCCCTGAGGAGGAAGTGCTCACTGAGCAGGGATGTTCAGCAGGGATGCTCCCAGTGGGATTCCAGGATTGCCCTGCACTCTTTAAAGACCTTTAACCATTTCTGCAACCCCGAAATAAACCATTCAAACCCAACCCAAAACTACCTGGGAATTCGGGGGTGACGAGGTTGATGTAGCCCTCCTGTGTGCCCCCTATGAGGCCGATGTGGAGCTGGTCCAGCTCGGATTGCTTCTGCTGCCGGATCCAGTCCCGGACTGGAGCCCTGTTCTGCCACTGGGCCAGCTCAGGGAGGTTCAGCCCCAGCAGCCCCTGCACCTCACGGGGTGTCAGGAGCTGGAAAAAAAAATATCACAGAGCTATTAAAAAAGCTTTGATCATCATCAACCTTCAATTTTCCCATTTTCTGAGTGTTTCCCTGGGATTCTGTGCACAGCACGGGAAAAATCCCACAGCAGGTTTGAGAGGTTTGAGAGAATCACTCCTGGTTTCCATCAGTGGACAACACAACCAAAGCCAAGCACTCAACACAACAAAACTCATTAAAACTCAATGAAACTCAATGAAACTCAACGAAACTCAACGAAACTCAACAGAACTCAACAGAACTCAATAGAACTCAATAGAACTCAATAGAAGTCAACGAAACTCAACAAAACTCAAGGAAAACACAGTGAAACACAACAAAACTCAACAAAATTCAACAAAACACAACAAAACAAAACAAAACCAAACACAGCAAAAATACAACAAAACTCAACAAAGTACAACAAAACACAACAAATCTCAACGAAACACAACAGAACTCAATGAAACTCAATGAAACTCAATGAAATTCAACAGAACTCAATGAAACTCAATAAAACTCAACGAAACTCAACAAAACTCAACGAAACACAAGGAAACACAACAAAACTCAACAGAACTCAACAGCGCTCAACAAAACACAGCAAAACACAGCAAAACACAGCAAAACACAGCAAAACACAGCAAAACACAGCAAAACACAGCAAAACACAGCAAAACACAACAAAACACAACAAAACACAACAAAACACAACAAAACACAACAAAACGCAAGGAATTCAAGAATTCCAAGGTGCAGCTCACCATCAGAGAGTCTCTCCTCAAAGCCACAAATGTGCTCACATTCATGTTCACATCGTTCTTGCTGAGAGCCTTGAGATCTGCAACAGGAGCCCCCTCTGGCACCAAAACAAGGAGAATATCAAAGGGTGGGAGTGCCCAAAGGAGCTGAACTGGGTCTCTGCACAAAGTGGGGATTTCTCCAAAATCCATAGGCTGGGGTTGATAGCACAGCAAGGTGCAAAATATGTGGGTGCTCCTCTTTTTTTTATTGGGAGTTATTTTGTTGGGCATTAAAAATCTGGAGTGAGGCCAGACATTGGAAAGAAGGGTGAGAAGAATTTGGAAAAATTCTTGGCTCCACAGGGATAAAAAACCCCACAAAATTCAATTTTGTGACATGGAAAAGGGCTGTGAGATAAATCCTGAGTTTGATTTACCCTGTGATGGTCTGGGAACAGATTTGGGCAACTTAAAGCAGGCACAGAATCCTTCAATAATATTTCAATAATATTCAATAATATTTGATGTTAGAAAGACAAATTTTTAACAACTTGACTTTGAAAATTCCCATATCTTAGATGGTTTATGATACTCCTTTAGATTGTGGCTGAGAGTTCTCTTTCCCCACAACATTCTGGTTTTTTACATACCCAGGTAAGGTAAAATCAGCTCATAGTAAGCAGGTAAATGGTGCTGGTCAGAAAAAGCTGTTTTGGCTTTTTGGTACAAAATGTTCTTTGTCTCTTGTGAACAGGCTGAAGGATTCAGAGATGCCACTCTGCAGAAAATAAAGATTTAGGGTGAAAAAAAGCTTTTATTATCTCCAACCTGTTCAATTTTCCCACGTTCTGAGCGTTTTTCTGGGATTCTCTGCACAGCACAGTTAATTCCCAGCTCTATAGAGAGAAGCTGAGAGGAGAATTTGTCCTTCAAGCGATGACGGCTCTGATGGTGCCCAATCAATTTTTGTGTTTGCAAAGCAGTAATTAATTAATTAATTAATTTCATTTACCAGTCTTTCAGAGGAATTCAACCTGGAAATGATTAAAAACCACAAGGATGTGGGAGGACATGGTTTGGTGGTGACCACGGCGCTGGGTGATGATCTCAGAGAGTTTTTCCAACCTTAACGACTCCGTAATTCTATGAAATTTAATTTAATTAACATCCCGCAGATGAAAGCAGAGTTGGATTGGAAATCTGGCAGGTTGGAAATCCCAGAACAGAGCAGGCTCTAAGGTGCTTCCTAAATTCCCTTTCCCTGAGATCAGAAAAAAGGAAAAAGACGGGAAAGGGATTTTTGAAGAAGGCAAATTGGGATTTTGGAACTTTCTGTGCTGTCACACTGACCCTCAGGAAAACACTGAGGCCTTGGAGATGGTTTCCAAAATTAAATGATAGAATTAAGATCATGGGTGTGACCTTAATAAAATGTAATATCACAGGGTGAAAAATGTAGAATTTAGGGTTTTGGAATATATCAATATATAGAGAGCAAAATGGAGGTTTTGGGGTGGAGATTTCTTCTTCATCTTCTTCTTCATGGGTTTGGGTGGTATTTTGTAGTTGGGTAGAAAATTCTCCATGGGTTGGTTATCGGGTTAAAAGAAAAAATAATTTAGGTATGATTTCTTAATTGGACCATTTAAAAGACCTTGGAGAGAGAGAGATCCATCTCCATTTTTAGCTACAAGTGCTGCAGAACTCAGATAAGAATTAATAAACATCTGAGACCCAACAAGAAATTCCATTTCCTGTGCATCCAACCCCGACCTTGGCAAAGATAAAAATTTTAGAAGTGATTTAAATTTGTCACTCACCTGAGGCTCTGGGGGTCGATGGCTTCCAGCTGAGTGGCATTCAGCTGGCACAAGAACCTGGTGCCAATGGCGCTCAGGGCCGTGGCGTTCAGGGCATTGCCCAGCTCCACGTAGCGTTTAATTGCTGCTAAGGCCTGGAAAAACACAATTAGTGATGAATTTAATTGAATCATAACTGCAAAAAATAAAATGCAGCCACGTCAAAGCTGTTTGTGTTGCTAGCAGTTTTGTGTTTGAGACAGAAATTGGATATTTTGGGGTTTTTTTGTGGAGAATAGGTGATTTTTTTATTGTACACAGTTCATTTTTATATGGTATTAGAAGGTATTGTGTTCGAATTTAATTGGTTAGTAATCTGTGAAATCTAGATCATTGCTTGGTAAGGATTATTTATATGTTTAATTAACTTTTTGTAAGATTTTTTTTTTAATGGATTTTTATGGGACAGACATTGTTTTTATAGGTGTGAACAATTTTTACAATAATTTAATTGGTTAGTAATCTGGTGAAACAGTTCATTGGTTGGTAAGGATTATTTACATGTTTCATTAACTTTTTGAAGATTTTTTAAAATGGATTTTTATGGGATAGACTTCTTATTTTTCTAAGTGTGAACGATTTTTTTGCAATAATAGATTGTGGTGCTGATTTTTATTCTTAAGGGGTTTTTACATGGCAGTTTAATGGATTGGCTTAGTCAGAACAGAAAGGTTTGATTTTATAAGGTCTTTCTTTTATAAAATTTTACTTAAATGCAATGTTTTTTTGGGCCATCCAAAATCACGGCACCAAAAATGCTTCAACCTCAGAACCCACACAGTTAATCCCGGAGCAGCCCCCAAACCCAGAAAACCAATTCCTACCTGGGAATTGGAGAGTTTCTCATTTCTCAGGAAGGCGGTGAGCATGTCAGCTGAGCTGAACTTCCAGGTGGAAACTTCCTCGGGGGTGATGATGGGAAGGAGATCCCCCAGGTTGGAGAGCAGATCTTCAGGATAACCCTCAGGATATCTCTGTGGAGACACCGTGGTTCCTGAATTCCCCAGCACGAGGCCCTGAGCAATCCCATTCGTGGAAATTTGACATTTTTGGAGACCCTGAATTCCCCAGCACAAAACTCTGAGTGATCCATCAGTGAAAATTTCACATTTTTGGATATCCCGAATTCCTCTACAACGCCCTGAGCGATCCCACAAGTGGAAATCTGACACTTTTGGAGATCCCGAACTCCTCATCACAACGCCCTGAGCAATCCCACAAGCAGAAATTTGACATTTTTGGAGATCCCGAATTCCTCATCACAACGCCCTGAGCAACCCCACGAGCGGAAATTTGACATTTTTGGAGATCCCAAATTCCTCATCACAATGCCCTAAGCAATCCCACAAGCAGAAATTTGACATTTTTGGATATCCCGAACTCCTCATCCCCATGCCCTGATTTCCATCCATGGAAATCGGCCCTTTGGGGCTGGACTCACCTGGTCCAGGTGCTCCTTGAGCACGGCCAGCTGCGGGATGCTGAAGGGGTAGCTGAAGATCTGCGAGAAGTGGCTCTGCAGGGAGGCGTTGCGCAGGCAGGCGCGCAGCTCCGCGGGGCTGTAGTAGGTGGGCATCAGGTCGTTGTCCAGAACTTTCTCTGTGATCTCCAGACCAGCTGGGCAGCCTGGAACCACGGCAAACTCGGGGTTAAATCCATCCCTCCGCTCCAGGCTTGCAGCCCCAGAATTGTTTTGGGGTTTTTGTTGATCTGTGCCCCATCCTCAGCTTGTCACTGAGTGTCACCCCCTCCCTTCCTTGGACACTCCAGGGATGGGGACCCCAAACCTCCCTGCAGCCCCTCCCAGGGCCTGGCTGTGCTTTGTAAAAACACTTTTGTTTTGGTGGATTTATCCTTTGTTCTGAGTTATAAAACCCTTCCAGCTCATTTTACCCTTTGGCATTTTAGTTACCCACTACGGCTGGCTCAGCAATTCTTTTTTCTATATCAAAACTTGTATTATTTCTATTTCTATTTCTATTTCTATCTACATCTATATCCATATCTCTTCATCTATTTCTATTTCTAATTTCTATTTTTTCTATTTCTATCTACATCTACATCTGTCTATATCTATATCTATATCTAATCTATATCTATATCTATATCTATATCTCTGTATCTATTTCTATTTCTATTTCTAATTTCTTTTTCTTCTATTTCTATTTCTAATTCCTTTTTCTTCTATTTCTATCTACATCTATTTCTATTTCTATTTCTATTTCTATTATATCTATTTGCATTATTTCTATTTCTATTTCTATATTTCTATTATTTCTATTATTTCTATTTCTATATCTATAGTTCTATTATTTCTATATTTCTATTATTTCTATTATTTCTATTATTTCTATTATTTCTATTATTTCTATTATTTCTATTTCTATATCTATAGTTCTATAATTTCTATAATTTCTATAATTTCTATAATTTCTATAATTTCTATAATTTCTATAATTACTATTATTTCTATTATTTCTATTATTTCTATTTCTATTTCTATTTCTATTATTTGTATTCCTCTTCCTATAATTTCCCTCTCCAGATTCTCCATTCCAAGACCTTTCTGAGGCCCCTCCCTGTGACCCCCGGTGCATCCCAGCGGGAATTTCCCGGGAGCAGGGCCAGGTCCCCACCATCCTCTCGTTTGTGCCTGTGGGGCAGCAGCTCCCCGACGATCCTGGCCAGCTCCTCCCTGGCCACGGGAGAATCCCAGGAGAAGTTCCTCAGCCAGGTGCTCAAAGCTTTCTGCAAGGAAAAGGAAGGTCAGGGAAATTTGGGAATTCGGGATGGGCCTCTCCAGCACCTCCCCTGCTCTTCACACGCTGGCCTCCGAGCGTGGAGATGCCCAAAAGAAATTCCTCAAATGTTTGGATTCTCCTTTTCCCCCAGCCCATCAGAGCCTGGAGCTCCTCACTCAGCACTGGGACAATTATTCCTGCTGTCCCCAGGGGAATTTAATCCTGATGGATTAAATTTTAACTTTCCTATTTCCCAAATTCTGCATTGGTGTGTGACTCTGAATTTCATACCAAGTGTTACAAGCTCTCCTCACAGTCAGTCACACAAATCCTTTTCCAGCTTCCAGCAGAACTGAGGAGAGAATCTGGGATGGGATTTCAGAACCTGGAGCTGGAATTGCACAATGAACCCCAAAATGGGAATGGAACAAAACTGATAAAAGTGGGAAAACTGACCAAGAGTCCATCTGGGGTGTGACCTTGCCCAGGCTGTCATGCTGCCCAAAGCCTTTTAAATAAATTTAATAAATGTAATAAATTCAATAAATAAATGTAATAAATCGAGTAAATTTAATCTTTGAAGGCCTTTTCATAAATCCCAGGTCAGCCTCTCCCATCTCCTTAAACCCCCCCTGTGGCTCTGGGATGTTTTCCAGAGCAGGAACTGCTGGGATCATTCTGGATCCACATCCCCAGGGTCTCCAGCCCCATTCCTAAATTCCCATCCCTGGGGGCAGAGCTCACCTTGGGGATCTGCTGCAGGATTTTGTGATCCAGCACAGGGATCAGCCCACCGAGCTCCCTCAGGGTGAAGGCTGACCAGGTTGCAGGAGGCCTGCAGAAAAATATAAAAATAAAAATAAAAATAAAAACCATAAATAAAAATAAAAATAAAAACCAAAAATAAAAATAAAAGCAAAAATAAAAATAAAAACCAAAAATAAAAACCAAAAATAAAAATAAAAATAAAAATAAAAACCATAAATAAAAATAAAAAACCTTAAATCCCCAAGGATTGCATCCTTGATGTTAAGAAAACAAAGAGTTTAAACCCTAAAACTCCTCCATCACTTCCTGGTGCACAAAATTTATTTTCAGCAGGAAAAGTGGGATAAATTTTCAGGGAATGAATCAGGGCAGCTGGGTGGGAAAATGGCCTTGAACAAATCCATTCTCAGGGTTTTTCCTGGAACCCAAAGAATTTCTGCTGCTCACTGCGGCCCAGTTCAGAGTCAACATCTCAGGGAAACTGATTCAGGAAGGAAAATATTTTGTTTTCCTTGGTGACAGAATTGGGGATTTATCAGACATTTCTCACTGGACAGGTAGAGAATATTTCCTGAGCAAAGCTTGAACTGACCTGTGATCACCAGGCCAGGCAGAGAAATTTGATTTATGAGAAACAGAGAAAAGGAAAAGCTTTTACAATGACACAGAAGTAAGCACTTATTTTTAGAGAATTTCACCCAGGTCTTTCAGCTGAAACACTGTAATTTCACGATTATAAGCCGCACCTTTTTCATTGAAGAACCCAGCCTACCCCAGTAGTGCGGCTTATATTCAGGTGCGTCTTATAATCGTGAAATTACTGTAATTTAAATTACCAACCTAAAATGTGATGTTTACTCAATGTAAAGGACACAAGCAGTGAGTTTTTTGGGGTTTTTGCTGGTTCAGGATTTGGGAGGGGCGCGGGCTGGGTGGAGGGAGCAGCCCAGGAAGGATTCTGTACCCGAAGGTGCTGTTGGCAGAGCTGAGCAGGTCCCTGATGGCCTCTCCCTGCTCAGGCTGGAAGGATCCACAGCGGCCCAGAGCCCTGAGCAGGCGGCTCCCAGAGCTCCTGATATGCTGCTGGCCCAGCTCACACAGCAGCCAGCCCAGGACCTCGGCGTCCTGCTCATCAATCCGGGTGCCAGGAACCTTCTGGAATAAAGGCAGAGGCAGTAACTGGGGTGGAGCAGCCCTGGATCCCAAAAACCCTGCAGGATTCCCAAAGCCCTGCAGCATCCCAAAGAACCCTGCAGGACCCCAAAACTCTGCAGGATCCCAAAAACCCTGCAGAATACCAAAAACCCTGCAGCATCCCAAAAAACCCTGCAGAATACCAAAAACCCTGCAGCATCCCAAACCCCTGCAGGACCCCAATCCCTCCAGGACCCCAAACCCCTCCGGGACACCAACCCCTGCACCCCCAGCCCC
>VRYO01002014.1:1380357-1407569 GCA_009812075.1 Sialia sialis | reverse complement strand
CAATTAAAAACTAACATCTATATTATTTATACTTTTGACCCAATGACCAAACACTTGTGACCTGCACTGCGGGATTTTCTATCCAACCATAAACTACCTAAAACCGAGGAGAAGAAGAAGGAGCAAAAAGGAAGAAGAGCCAACACCCAAGAACATCCATCTTGTTCCATACCCACTACTAAATTCTAAAATTCCAAACCCTTCACCCTGTGATGTTATACACTTCTATTCTAACTGCGTATCAGTGATTCCAACTCCATCATTCAAATTTGGAAACCAAATTTTTGAAACCAAGGCCTCCAGTCACAAGCAATGTTCTCCTGGGGGTCAGTGTCAGAAAGTTCAAAACTCCCAGGATTTTGGGTTCCAACACCTGGAAGTGCCCAAGGCCAGGTTGGAGCACCCTGGGATAATTGAAAGTGTCCCATGGAACTGGATGGTTTTTAACCTCCCAAACCAACAATCCTGTAATTCTGTGACTTACCAGATCAGCAGTTTAAAGTCAGGTTCATTCTACAAGTATAAACACACCAGCAAGATAAAGCTAATTATAGAAATCTCTGGAGAAAACATTTTCTACTTCCTTTTTTTTTTTTTTTATGTTGGCTATATTAATCAAAATTTCTGGTTTAAATATATTATTTGTATTGATTCCCACCCAATACTCCTATATTTCCAGGCTCTGTAAAAAGCTGGCTTAAATTATTTTCTCCATTTATATCGAATATAAAATTATATTTTATAAAATCAATACCTTTCACTTCTGCATCATAAAAAATTTTACTCCTGATGAGTAATTTTATAACCCCAAGGTCATGGCTATTGGAAGTTTTTAACGTAGCCTGACAAATTCTCTGTGTTGACTCTGTATTACAGGATCTTTCATTTCTTCAATTAAACAGCTGAAAATGGATCCCACCTGTGTTCTCATATTTATTGTGCCACAAAAAAATCCACAATAATTATCCTGTGCTGATGACAAACGGGATGCCAGGGAATTGACTAGGGTTGTTATTTTTTTTTCTTTTTAGGTGACCTTTTATACAGTATGATCCATGGATCTGACTTTGTTTCATAGGTTTGAATCTCCGCTAAACTGAAAATGGCATTTTTTTCTGTCGGTTCTGTTGTTTTCATTATCTCAAGCTAACAAGCAGAAGATAATGAGCCTGGTGATAGGATCCTGATGGAATGGGAAGGACAACCTGGACACTGGCTGGGAAACGCTGGCAAAGGCACAAAGCTCATTCTCACAGACAATGAAAAACAGGAAAAAAACCATCCCTGAAATGAGATCTGTGGGGTGTCCACATTTCAGGTGACAAATCAGCACCACAGCCCAGGAGCTGAGCTGGCCCAGTGTCCCAGCGAGGTTCTGGTGGGACACAAGCTCCTGCTGCAGTGGAGCCTCGCAGAACCCACTGAGATCCCCATTTCCAGTGGGTTTTGTCCAGCTGGGGCTGCTTTTCTCTCACGGGCACCAAGGGCAGGTGAAACCCGACTCTGCCGTGTCCCCTCCAGACCTTTTGTTGCATTTCAAAGCCACCAGAACAAGGGTGCTCTTGTGCCTCCCCACAATCACTTTGTGGTCTGCTTCCACTCCTGTTTTCAGTGTACATTTAGGGGGAAAATAAAAAGCTGCTTTTTAACTTTCCCAGGACAGCTCTTGCTGGGAAGACCTTATCAGGGCCATCATGACAGGGTGCACAAAGGCAGGGGACAAAGTGAGACCACGACTCTTTCCCTCTGAGATGCCTGATTAGATGCTGCATTTCTGACTTGCAGATACTGAGCCAAGGGCTCGTTTGATGTCACCTGTCTCAGGTGACACTCTGAATTCTGCCATTCATGCAGCACATGGCACCTCAGGGACAGCCAGGGGCTTCTGTGGTTACTGCAAACAAACACCGTTTTGGTGTTTATAACCATCTGATGTCTAACCTGCCTTTATCCCACTGATTTGTGATGCCAGCTGATTCTCCCAGTCAGGAATTTTTAATACAAACACTGGAGAGGATCAGCAAAAACAAATGTTACTCAACTTGTATCTCACTTTACTCAATCTTTCCTCCTCAGCTGACCTCAAAGTGGTCTCAGAAAGAAATCAGCATCCTTATCTCCCTTTGACAACTGGGAAAACAGAGGCGAGAGAAAGGCCAGGAGAGGTTTCCTAAAACCCATGTGGCACACAGGACCAGCTCCCCTCTCCAGCCCCACGGGAGAGCAACAGTGTTGTCTCGGTGTTTTTCTGATCTACTGTTTGATCCCTGAAAGCTCTGAAAGATTTTAACTCTGCAGCACTTAGCACTCAGCCTGTGACTGGCAGAGCCTTCCCATACAGGGCTGCAAATTGCCCAGTCCCTGCTAATTAGGCCTTGGTGAATAGATTTATTTAAATTACACTCCTTGGCACGGTCAAGGAGTGCAAATGCCATTTGGTAATTCACAATTCACCTTAGCAATTTGTTACGTGACCACTTTGCGTTCAGGAGAGGAAAGTCCAACACCAGCAGAGACATTTGAGAAATCATTTCCAAAACCAGAGCAATAGAAAAATATTTGCTCTGTGCATTTTCCGCTGCCCACAGCGTTTACTGAGAGGGCTCATTGAATATTTATACATCCTTAGGACCCAAAGAAGTGGTGAAATGGAGAGGGCAGATGTGTAATTTTATGTAATTGGCCTGGCTGAATGCATTAAAAGCAAATTATTAAAGGTGCTCGGTGGTTTTGGCTGATACCTGAACTGGCAGAGCTTGGCAGTGCTGATGGAGTAACAATGGACAGCAATGCAGGTGCTGATGCAGCCAACAGGTGCTCAGTGTGTGTTTAGGGATATTTAATCTAAATTTCTCCAAGCCTTTGTTCAGCTCACTCCAGCCTGGTTCCCCAGCACTGGAGCCATCCCAGCGCTGTTCCAGTGGGATTTCCTCGCTCTGAGCAGCACCACCACGACCTGCAGCGTGGAAAAACTCAACCACACAGCAGAGCCTTGTTGTAGAATTCACATGGCCCATGGTTCCCACCTCATCTGGGCTAGCTCTGCCTTCCTGGGGCCGGGGAGGATGCCAGGACCTGAGGCTGGTGTGTGCACGTGGCAGCAGCACGAGACCCCAGCATGGGCCTGAGCAAACAGAGCCACGTGCCAGGGGCTCTGCTGGGAATGCCAACAAGAAAAACTCTATTTCTGGCAAAGACCAAAAAAAAAAGCTTTTAATTTTTATTTATTTTATCTTTTTTTTTTTAACGTTAATCTCTGTGGGCCATGTAGCTGCTCCTTCCATGGGCTGGAGCCTGGCACAGCATCGCTGCTCTCCCTCCCAGGCAGAGTCTGGGTGCCTGCTCACCAGCAAACTCAGTTCCTCATGATCCCATCACTAATTAATCCCTTCTGCAGCAGGAATGTCACGAGAGGGATGTGGCACACCCCCAAGAGGAGCAGGAGCCATCAGCACCAGCCCCTGCTCCACAGTCAGCTCCCCTCAGGTGCCAGGGCAGAGTCACAGCCCAGTGGCAACAGCACAGCTGAAATCTGAGACCTTCTGCATCACCACTAAGCAGTCCGTTTATTTTCAGTGAATAATCAGCAAATAAACTTACCCCAGAAGTAACCTGTGTATTTTTCCTAGCAAAAAGGCACAGTGAAATGCCCATATAGGAGCTCACAGCTCCAAAGCACTGACACAAGACTTTTCAATTGTCTCACTTTTTTGAAGCTAAGGCTTTGATTGCCCAGGATTTAAAGCCCTCAGTCTGCTGAACAACTTGACTGAGACTACAGAAATCCAAAATTATTCTTTTTAGAGCCTTCAGGCCATGGAGAATAACTTTTCCTGCACATAATTCCAAAATAATGTGAGCTCAATGAAATGACTTGGATTTTCATCACTTTCCCCAAAACCAGAATTTCCTCCTCCCTCTCTGAGCAAACAAGTGATGAATATTTTCCAACAAAACATCATGAATTAAAGCACACAACAATTAAAAATAGTTGTAGTGACAGCTCCCTGACACAGAGGAAGAATGCATTGAGGGGGGAAGAAAAGAAGATATTTAGCATTGTTGGCTGCCATTCAGACACTTCCAGCCATTCAGATCCATGCAACCAAACCAAGATTATATCTGGATTTCAGCTGGAGACACTTGGGACTGAGCAGGACCAATTAGGACACACGGGATGAGCAGTGGAGTGACAATACTGGGAAAAAAAAACCCTTCCAACCTCCAGTTGCTCCAGTTTCCAACCAAACCTAAATCTTGATCCCTGCATGAGCCCTTCACAAGGAGGAAAATTTAGGATATCATTCCCAAAGATTTATGAGGGGGGCTGTAAAAGAGAATGGGGATCTGTGCCCTCCACAAGGAGGAAAATTTAGGATATTATTCCCAAAGGTGTGTGAGGGGGGCTGTAAAAGAAAATCAAGATCTGAGCCCTTCACAAGGAGGCAAATTTAGGATATCATTCCCAAAGATGTGTGAGGGGGGCTGCAAAGGAAAACCAAGATCTGAGCCCTTCACAAGGAGGAAAATTTAGGATATCATTCCCAAAGGTGTGTGAGGGTGGCTGTAAAAGAAAACTGGGATCTGAGAGTAAATCAAAACTTTCCCTCACAACAGAACTCAGTGAAGGCAGCACCAGAGAAATCCAAAGGGCCTGTCCAAGCTAAACTGTGCAGCACAAATTCACCTTTGATCTCCGGGCTGAGCGTTTGGCCCTGGCCTGGTGATGGCAGGGCTCCCGGAGCCGGGGCTGCATCCAGGGAATCCTGTGTCAACATTTCCACAGCCCTCCTGGCTGCCTGTCAGGCAGCTCGTTAGAACACTCCTGCAGACCCACACTGACATTTGGAGGGTTTATCCGCTAGGAAAACAAAACCTCCCCTCAAAGCCTGTTCAAAGTGCAAAGGTACGAGGCTGGATCAAACCAGCACCGGATCACGGAATTCTGCCTTAAGAAAATGAACACTAGAGGTCAATCTAACAGCTTGTCCCGGAAATATATATCCCTGGAATAAAATCTTACAGACTGCTGCACATCTCTAAGTGCCTCCAGACCCCCTGCTCTAACAAGGATTTCCTCTGTTCTATGGGATTTGCTCTTGTCTCGCTCTCCATTAGTGTTTCCTTTCTGCAGCTCTCCCGAGTCCCAAGGCTCCCTAAAGCACTGAGCTGCCTGGTTGTGGGAGGAAAGGGGCAGCTGGACTTGTGAGAGGAGGCTGGAGGACAAATGTGTCCCTGCTGGAGCTCCACTGCAGCTCAAATTCCATTGAGGAGCAGGGCAGGAGCAGAGCAGCAGCCATGCAGGTGAAAATTCCTCCAGCTCAGGATCACAGCTCATGGATAAATCCTGGATTGGTTTGGGTTGGAAGGGATGTTAAAGCTCACAAAGTTCCACCCTTCCTGCCATGCAGGGACACCTTCCAGGTTGTTCCAAGACTTGTCCAGCCCAGCCTTGGGCACTTCCAGGGACGGGCAGCCACAAAGTCACAGTTTCAAAGAGGCAGCAGGGAACAGGGCTGGGATGGGTTTGGGACTTGCAGACTTCAAGTCTGATTCCATCCCAATGCATCTACCATCTAACAGAGCAGTGATTTCATTCCTGCACTTCATGCTTTCCTCATCTCATCTCATCTCATCTCATCTCATCTCATCTCATCTCATCTCATCTCATCTCATCTCATCTCAATCTCATCTCCCATGCTCACATTCTGGAGGACCTCGAGACTACAAACTCCCACAGACTATCTCTGCTTAAAATCAGTTTTGGTTGGGCTTTTTTTTACTTTACCATTCTGAAATGCCCAATGTTCCAGTGAGTTTCTTCCTCCCCCTTCTCTGCTCTTATCACCAGAAATACGACACAACTCTGCCAGCCTGCATCAACCTCCCCTTCCTCAGCAAATCCCAAATCTCCTGCACAGGAGGCTGACTCCACTGGGAAAACCAAAGGTGACCCAAGGCACAAAAGTCAAGCCAGATGAAAGCTCAGACCCAGCAGAGATTGAGTTTAAACTCAAGATTTCTGCCGGGGACCCAATCTGAGCCAACGCGGCCAAACCGCCGGCTCTTGCTGCTCCTACAAGTCCGAATAACCAAGGAGTAACATTTACTCCCACCCAGGGGCTCTGTGCAGCGGCGCTGCCAAGCCCTGGCCCCGGCTGAGCTTTCTGAGAGTGAGCAGCTCCATCTGGCAGCGCCGGCTCCTCACTCAGCAGCTCGCCTGCTGCCAGCTCCTCTCGCTGCAAACGGCCCCAGCGCAGCAGAAACGTTCCAGCTCCACCTTCACATCACAGTTACCTTTCCAAACCTGCCAGATGAACTCCTTACAGCTCTTCCAGGGAGATTCCTGCTGCCTGCATGGCTGTAGTGATTCCCAGGCTGTGTCCAGGGGGTGTCTGGCCTCAGTGCCCAGCTCCTCAGAGCCCAGGCACACCCAGAGGCTGCCACAGAGGGGATGGAAATGCCCTTGAAAAGCAACTTGACCTTAACACAGAGCTGAAGCTTCTGCAGGGACACATCTCTGAGCCATTCCCAGATAATGCAGGCACAGGAGAGATTTGGGATTTGGGCTGGGACAGGAATGCGACTGGTGTGCATTAACACTTTCTCAAGGCGTGGAAACTGGGCAGAACGGGAAACTTGCTCCATTTTTGGGGCACTAGATGCCTCAGCTTGGCAGTTTTTCATCTATCAAAATGCACAAGATGCAATTCCATGGCCACAGGATCTGCTCATCCCAGTACCCCCACTCATCTCCATCACCAAACCACCAGAGGCCTTTCCCAAGGAGCAGCACAGCCCTCAGTGCCACCACCAGAGCCAGCAGTGACACCAGAGGGGTGAAAGCCACACGAGCACCTCAAATGATGTGGCTTTAGCCCAGGCAGCGCTTCATGCTGAATCCCAATTAGCAGGGAGCCCAATTTCAGCCCCAGCCCTGCCATGGCATGTGCAGCTCCTGCCAAATCAATATCTGCTTCTTCCTGGTGGATCAGAGTGTCAGTCGGATGTTAATAGGGCACAGCGCTAGTGGTGTTGAGGCTTTTTTTGGTTTTATTATTTATTTATTTTTTGTCAACGAAGCAAAGTCATTCCTTTTCCTCCCCCTTCCCCCCCCACACCGCCAGCCTTCCCAAACACACAAAATGGGCTCCAGACCCACCTCCTGCAAGGAAATGAGAACCAGCCCCAGAGGATCACCCAGCAAGAAGCCTCTGTTCGGAGATCTGACGCCTCTTCAAAGGCAGGGGAGCAAATGTGCTCCTACCTCGGCTGATTTATGAGGAACGGCTGCGTCACCCGCGCGGGGGAAACGCTTAAACGCTACCAGAGGGAAGGGAGCCCTGCCCGCCTGCTCTGAGCCACCCCGCTCTTCAGCAGAGTTTGTTTTCATCCAATTCCATCTCTTATTGCATTTTAAAGGAAAATAAACAAGCTGGGGGCTGCAGCACGTGCTGCTGGAGGTTTTCCCTGGCTAGGAAAACAGCCGGCAGGGTGGCAGCGCCGATGGCAGGCAGCCTGTGCCAAGGGGGGCTCTGCAGTGGCACCAGCCAGCCTGCTGTGTGTCCCCCACACACGAGGGAATGTGGCAAAAGCAGGTGGCTTCCCAGAAACCTCCAACATCCCCTCAGCTGGAGGCAGGAGCAAAACCAGAGGCACTGCACCCTAGGAAAGGCAAAGTTTAAGTGAGGGCCACAGCCCTGGGGTGGTTTGTTGTTTTTTTTTCCCTTCCTTTCTGTGTTGAAAAATTCTGGATGTAAATCGTTCTGTGTATTCGGTTTTAATTCCTGCTGCTGCCCCACTGTTATTTATGATCTTGAAATATTACAGCAGGCACAGGGAGAGTGTGGTGCTCGTGAAATACAGCCCAGTGCCCAGAGTGTTTATCGATCAGTGCAGTAAATAATTCCAACAAGCACAACTCATCCAAGAGAGCAGGGCATGGCTGAAGGCTTGCCCATCTGCCAGGCCCCTTCCAGGGCTGCCAGATCTGCCCCAGAAATGCTCTTTTCCATCTAAAATGAAGCCAAGTGCAGCTCCCAAGTGGGCCCTGGTGGCAGCTGTGCCCTGGGCTGGCAGGATCCTGGGGACACCTTTGCCCACCATGGGATGCTCCCAGTTCACGCCAGAAAGACTTGAACAGACAGCAAGTGCATCCAAGCTGGAGCAGAGGCACCCAAGGGACACAGCCACCCCAGGAGCTGGACCTCCACTGCATCCCAGGACAGCCAGGAGGGCATTGCTGGAAAGAAAAGCTCTCTGCAAGGAGCAGATTTGGTTTGATGGTTGAGGAAAAGACAGCAGTAACAGCCCTGGATAAACAGCCACTCAATTAGCATAGGTGATGTCTGTGGAATTTATTCAACCTCTGAATTCTTGTTTTTTTTCCAGGGGAAAGGCCAGAGGGGACTCCTCATGGTGCTTCCATACAGAGCTGGGTCTCTCAGCCGTCCCAAGGATTTTCCTGGATTCTTTCCCTGTCCTGCAGCACAGAGAGCCCTGGAAAGCCCAGCACAAGGCTGAAGAGATTTAGTGCTGCTGCACTGGGGCTCATTGATCTTCCCTCCGAGGTGAACCCACACTGTCCTCAAGGACAGGAGCTTAACAAGCAGAGGGGAAGGTCTGAACCAGCTCTTGACCTGATCTCAATCACTCAGCTGTGCTGAACCAAGCGGGGCTGATTTATGCCAATGTCCTGGCTCCAGCTCAGTCCCAGCTCCCTCTGCCACCCCAGCAGAGCTCACCCACCAGCACCAGCTCTCCCAGCAGCCCAGTGCAGACATCAACACCCAGATTCCATCCTGGGGCACTCACACCAGGCATGGCAGCAGCATGGAGACCCTCAGGGTTCAATAAAACCCCTCAGACAGGGCTGTGCTGCAGCAAACCCTGCCCTGCTGTCCCATCCCTGTAGGGCACTGGTTTTTAGGGGAGATGTTCCCACCACGGGGTACCTTGTGGCACTCATGGAACTCACAGCCAGCTCCTCTGGCTTTGCTGCCAAAATATCACTGCCCAGAGGGCATCAAAACCATGTGACAGCCACAAAGCCAGGCTGGGAGAAAGCTCCTGGTCAGGGATCCCCACAGATCTGCAGGAACACCCCCAGTGCTGCTGTGAGCTCTGGCCCTGCTGGTCCCAGTTTATCCCAGGCCCTGCTGGTCCTGGTTCATTCCTGGCCCTGCTGGTCCCAGTTCATCTCAGGGCAGCATTTCCAAGCAGGGTGGTGCCCAGCCCAGCACAAAGGACACTTTCAGCACTTTTACCCGTGGGCAATCCTGATATCCCAAGAACCTCTCAGCAGGGAGCAGCTCCATCCGTTCAGCTGGAGCCTGAGACACCCTGGAAACCCGGAATCCCCAGGCTGGGATCCCCAAATCCCCAAGCTAGGATCTCCAAATCCCCAGGCTAGGATCCCCAAATCCCCAAGTTGGGATCCCCAAATCCCCAGGCTGGGATCCCCAAATCCCCAAGGTGGGATCCCCAAATCCCCAGGTTAAGATCCCCAAATCCCCAAGTCGGGATCCCCAAATCCCCAAAGCCAGGGGCTCTCCCTCACTTTGCAGCACTGACACCAGAGCCTTTATCCTTTCCAGACTCCCCTTGCTCCACGGGGAGACAGCAGCAGACACCCACTGACCTCATTTCCAGCTCAGCACCTGCTCCTTCCCACCTCCAGCAGACTCTCCCAGCCCTGCAGCACCTTCCACTCCCAGCTGGGAGCACAAATCACCCCCAATAACCCCTGGAGCTGGCAGGATTGGGGGGACCAGCACCCCCCAGCACCCCAAACCCCGCAGATCCCGAGCACAGCCACTCCACCTTGGCTCACTCCCCATGCAGGAGCCGCTTGCCAAGTCCAGACTTGGATCTAGCAACAGACTTT
The DNA here is from genome assembly GCA_009812075.1 of Sialia sialis. Taxonomy (NCBI): domain Eukaryota; kingdom Metazoa; phylum Chordata; class Aves; order Passeriformes; family Turdidae; genus Sialia; species Sialia sialis. Next base: position 1,397,683 of record VRYO01002014.1, on the reverse strand, counting down.
AGTGCTTTGGCTCATGGATCCTGCAAACAAGAGCTTTAATCACTGCTCGCTTTCATGCGCCGGGAGCCAAAATTGTCTTGCTAAGTACAGCGAGTGATCAGTGCTGCAGCACAGAACGTTTCAATGGCTGCTTGTGTGGGTAATTATTCCAGGCTTGCCTCTCTTCCCCTCTTGAGAAAAATTACGGAATATGGAAATTATTGCGAAGCCTCTCCGGACTTGGAATGTTTTTCAGCCGGGGTTTTGCTGCCTGGTTGGGATGCCCATCCCTGGGCAGGCTGCTCCAGTATCTCCAGGATCCCTCCTTCCACAGGCAGCTTCACACCTGGGCTTTCCCCACCCAGAATAATCCCAATACCTGTCCTAAAGGTAACAGCAGGCTCAGCCTGGGCTCCCCCTCCCTCCCTGAGCGCCGCACTCATCAGCCAAGCCTAGCAAACATTGAATTAATTTGTTTTTCCCCCCTTTTCCCCATGCATCCCTAAATGGAAGCGTGGATCCGTGCTTGGGACCCCAGCTGTGCCATGGCCCCAGGCAGGAGCTTTGCCTCCCAGCCTCTCTAATATTACACTGTTAAAGTTGCCTTTTGGCTTTTATTAGGATTTTTTCCAGAGATAAAAGCAGGCTGTGGGAGCAGAGAGAGTCCCAGCAATATCCATGTCCTTGGAGCTGGCAGAGAGGGGAGCCTGGAGCTGGGAATGCTGTGGTGAGGCAGAGGAGGAGGAGGAGGAAGAGGATGGTGCATCCCTCAGCCCCAAATGGGATGAAGGAAGCAGGAGAGCAGACTGTTCCAGGAGTCAGGGGATGCTTTTCTGGAAAAGGGGCAGCAAAACTCAGCACCCTGGGAATGGCTTTGCATCACCTTCTCCTCTGCAGATGCAGCTGGAGGCTGAAACCTCAGCACCATAAATCTGGTGAAACTGGGACAGGACCCCATGGTCCCCATGTCACTCTCACAGCCCGTGGGCAGCTCTGCTCTTGCCTCCAAGAAGATTTTGTGCAGGGCAATTCCAGCGCGGGATGGAGGAAGGAAAAGCTCTGGGAGGATTGGGATGAGCAGATAAAGCCAGAGGAGATGGGATCAATCCCCAGGAAGTTTCAGCAGGTTTATGTGCCCAGCAGCCAGGAGGGAAATGCTGCCACTCCAAAGCTCCTTCCTGCAGCTTCATTCCAGCAGGAGCAGCACAGAGCTCCAGAGGAGCTCTGGGTGCCCCATGGCACCCCCATACCTGTCCCAGGACCCCAGAGCTGCCCCACCCTGCACTGCTGGTGAAGCTCTGGATCCTGTCACCAGCATCCCCCAGAGCTGGATCAGGCATTCCCAGAGCAGGGTTTGGGTGCTGGGTGACACTCAGGGACTGCCACCCCCCTCCAGCTGCTCCAGGGGAGCTGCCATAAAGATATTTAGAAATGGAAAGGTGGAGGGCTCTCCTTGTCCTCTCCAGCAAGGCATGAACCTGTTTTTCTCTGCCCCGCTTTTCTCTGCCCCATTTTTCTCTGCCCCATTTTTCTCTGCCCCATTTTTCTCTGCCCCATTTTTCTCTGCCCCATTTTTCCAAAGGGCTGGGGGCTCAGGATCCATCCCACATGCCCAGGGCTGACAGGAAGGGAGTCACCCCTGAGCAGCATTGCTTCTAAACCACTCCAATGTGGCAAGGCAATGTTCAGCAGCTGGGAAAGCTCTTTAAAGCCCCTTAATTAAAGGCTGGCTGTTGCACAGGCCCCTTTCCCATCCCCACCAGGAGATTTCCCGGCCTCTCTCCATCCCTCACACTTTCCTTCCCTCTGGCATCTGCCAGCAGCGTGCTGAGGCTGCCAGGGGAGGTCTTCAGCAATCAGCCATCAGATGGAAGTTTAAACTCGGAGTAAAAGGGGGAAAAAAAGGGGGAAATTCCCTTGCTGTTGATTTCCAGGCAGTGCTGAGGCCGTGCCAGCCTGATCCTTCCCAGCACTGTGCAGCAGCACTCCCAGCCACAGAAACTGGGGGAAATGGGGCTGGATCGGCCCTTGCAGCTCCAATCTCCCCTCTAAAAGCAGCTGTGGCATCACCATAAGCCAGCCCCAAATGTTCTGGTTGTTTCCCTTCCTCCTGCCCATTCCACGAGTGCCAAGAGGAGCAGTGGTGGCAATGTCCCATCCCCTGTGTCCCCTGTGCCCCACACCCCTGAGGGGCTCACAGTCAGGGCCTAATTCCATTTATTCCTACGTGTGATATAAGTTAATCGAGGTGACGCTTTGCTGTTTCAAATCAGAGCATGGAATTGGTATCTGCACACAGCCACACTGCTGCAGCACCCCCAAAAAAAAACCAGCACAGGGATCCCCAGCAGCCCTGGCAGCAGCCCCCACTTGGCAGGCAGAGCCAGCTCCTGCTCCCTGCAGAGCTGGGAAAATCCTGCAGGGAGGCTTTTGGAACCCAGAGCAGCAGCCTCACCTGGGCAGTGTGTGTGGGATGGGGATGGATGGGCCTCAATTCCCCTGTTACAGGTTATAAACACTCAAAATATTCAAAATGTGGGACTGCAAATCAGCCCTGCTGCTCTCCTCATCTCCAGACCCACGCAAAAGCAGGGAAGTTTTCACTTCTTGCTTTTGGAGCTTTTTTTTTTTTTTTCCCTTCACTATTTTTGTTCTTTCCCTTCTGTCCTCCTAAATCTGGTAGAACAGAAAATGGAGTAAATAAAAAAATTTTGGAAAGCTCTTCCAGCCCTGCTCTTCCTGGCTTGTGGAGTGGAATGGAGAGCGAGGCCCAGAGCACAGGAACCACAAAACTTTGGAGAGCCGGATTTTCAAAACAAAATTAAGTTCTAGAAATGGAAACTTTGGTTAACTGAGACGGGGATGAAACCTTCATTTCATACTTGGCTGCAAAGCTGGATCTTCATCATCCTCTTGCTCTGGCACTTCCCCAGCTGCCCTGGTGCTCCATTTTTCCATCATCCCCTGAGGGAGCAGCTCCCCAAATTCCCTCTGTCCCAGAAAACACCAGCACAGCTCAACATCCTCTCGTTAGAACTTTATTCCTAGAGGTTTTGAGCAGGAAGATGCAGCAGTGTCCCTGAGCTTCTGTGGGGATTTCAGAGCAGTTCCTCCCAGAGCAGCTGCGGCTGCCCCTGGATCTCTGGGAATGTCCCAGGACACGGCTTGGAAGACCCTGGGACAGCAGGAGGTGTCCCTGCCATGGCAGGGGTGGCACTGGATGGGATTTAGGGTCCCTCCAACCCAAACCAGGATTCTGTGACCCTGGAGAATGAAATGTCCCAGTGCAGAAATGCTCAGTGAGCTCTCGGAATTCCAAGGAATCCCTGCTCAAGCACGACAGCACGAGTGGGACAGGGCTGCTGCCACCACCCTGAACTGAAACACTTTTTTTTTTTTGGAAGAACATCGCTCCACTGGAGCTCCTGAAAACCCCACAAACTCCTCCGAGGTGCGCTTAAAATCCCGTGCCTGGCTCAGAGCAGGAGCCGGGAGATTCCATCCCCTTCCTACCAAGGCTGCTTTTATTGTCTTGATCTAATGAAGTGCAGACTTCACCTGGACAGAGCCGTAAGTGGCACCTCTCGGAGGCAATGAATACAAATACTTGACCTCGTGAGCTGCGGGGCAGCAATTAGTTTAAGCAGGGGGTTTGTGTAACACTTCAAAAGTCTTAATCCGTGCGGTCAGCCCTGGCACGGTATTTGCCAGAACCCATTGAGTAGTCTTAATGAGTCTGCAAAGCGAGCTTTCAATACATTTTGGGTCGCTTCAGATGCTTCAAATGGCATAGTCTATATGGTATTGTGCGGCTTTAGAAAGGGCCGGGCTTTAAAAAAGTATGGTTCTCTTTCACAGGGCAGACAGAAACCATCTTTAGAGCCGGGACCCTTCGCGTTTTGCATATCAATACGGCTGGGGCTGAATGCACTCACTCAGCTGAGAAATAGGATCACTATCAGCGTTTCCAGCCTTTCACAGGCACTTGGGAAACTTTAAAGCCCTCGCTGGAGAATAATTTGGTCGAATGTCGTGGCTGGAAACAAAACCTAAACAAGCAGAGCGCAGTCCATCACGCGGAGCTGCCAGCCAGGCTGACAAGGGGCTCCAGCAGCTCCGACATCCCGGCCCCGCGGGGCGGTGCCCGGGGGTCACGGAGCTGGGGGGACCTGAGGGACCCCACACTGGGCACGGGGTGCTGAACCCATCCCACATCTGCTGGTGATGGACAGGGGACACAAATCTCGGGGCACAGACCTAGGGGGACACAGCTGGGGCGACCCCACACTGGGCACGAGGTGCTGAACCCATCCCAGATATGCTGTTTGATGGACAGGGGACACAAATCTGGGAGGACCTGGGATTCCCACATTGGGAATGGGGTGCTGAACCCATCCCAGATCTGCTGGTAATGAGCAGGGGTCACAGACCTGGGGCGGTCACAGACCTGGGGGGATTCCCACACTGGGCATGGGGTGCTGAACTCATCTCACCTCTGCTGTTTGATGGGCAGGGGTCACAGACTTGGGGGGACCTGGGATTTCCACATTGGGAATGGGGAGCTGAACCCATCCCATCTCTGCTGTTGATGAGCAGGGGTCACAAATCTAGGGGGCACAGACCTGGGGGTACCTGGGGGACCCCACACTGGGAATGGGGTGCTGAACCCATCCCAGATCTGCTGTTGATGGGCAGGGGACACAAATCTGGGCAGGGGTTACAGAGCTGGGGGGACCTGGGATTCCCACATTGGGAATGGGATGCTGAACCCATCCCATCTCTGTTGGTTGATGGGCAGGGGTCACAAATCTGGGAGGACACAACTGGGGAGACCCTGCACTGGGAATGGGGTGCTGAGTCCATCCCACCTCTGTTGTTTGATGGGCAGGGGACACAAACCTGGGGGGTCACAGGCCTGGGGGGTCACAGGCCTGGGAGGACCTCGGGGGATTCCTGCACTGGGAATGGGATGCTGAACCCATCCCATCTCTGCTGTTGATGGGCAAGGGTCACAGACCTGGAGGGACCCCCACACTGCACATGGAGTGCTGAACTTGTCCCACCTCTGCTGTTTGATGTCACAAATCTGGGGGGACACAGCTGGGGGGACCCCACACTGGGCACAGGGTGCTGAACCCATCCCAGCAGCAGCTGCATCACTCTTTGGGCTTTGGGATTTCAGCCGGTTCTGGTCTCATCTCCTCTCACGCCTCCTCAGCAGTATCTCACTGGTCACAGAGCACCCAGTGTGTCACCTCCATGGCCCCTGTCCAACAGAATTTCACTCCAGCATCACCTCAAACCACGTGTCACTTGTGCTGGGAATGAACTCCATGTCCAACCTCACCTGCAGTGTGGGACAGGAACCAAACCTCACCTCAGTGTGGGACAGGAACCAAACCTCACCTGCAGGGCCAAACTCCAACCAAACTCCCTAAACTCCAACCAAACCTCCCCTAAACTCAACCAAAATCCAAAATAATTCTTGAAAATAAAATGAAAAAAAAAAATCCAAAACACCTGTAAAAAATTAGGAAAAAAAGCCAAAAAAAACTTTGAAAAATCAACAAAAAAAATTTCGAAAAAAATAAAAAAACAATTGTTCTAAAAATCTGAAAAAAAAAAAAAATCCCAAAACTCCCTACACTCCTCCTGTAACTCAACAAAACCCAAAATGGTTCTTGAAAAATTTTTAAGCATTCCCAAGCATTTGTATTTGTATTTGTATTTGGTTGGGGAGGTGCCAGGACCCAGGAGCAGGGAGAGCTGTGCAGGATAAAACACCAGCTGTGGGTATGGAACCATCCCAGAGCTGGGAGGAAAAGGGATGAGGCTTTTTGTTCCTGCTTCTCTCATGGTGCCAGGCAGGAGAAGAGAGGAGAGGAGGCACCAGAGCAGCTCTGGGATGCTGCACTGTGGAAGAAACCACAGCCAAAGCAGATTTGTGAATAATTCAGAACCTGAGGGGCCTCCAAAACTCATAATTAGCCCATTGAAGAGACAAATCCAAGTCACTAATAAGATCTCGGAGGTTAATTAAATGTTTTCCCCATCTTTAATTAAGGGAAAAGTAGTTAGTGGAGATTAAAGTAATTTCTGCAGCCTCCCGTGATGACCCTTGGTGGGTGCAGGTTTGGAAAAGTATTGAGATTGTTGAACTGGAAGGGGAGAGTTTGGGTAAATTGTGGAGGAGCTGGAATTTTCCTCCTGAGGGTTAGAAAAGCCCTGGTCTGTCATGGAAAGGTGATCCACAATTCTCTCTCCCTAAGCAGGACTTGGCATTTATTCAGAACTGCTCCTGTTTATTTTTATTTTTTTTCCTCAGTTTGGAATTCTTTTCCACCTCCAAAACATCTGCCAGGTTTGAGGTTTGCTGTTCACCCATCCCCTGATCCCCAGGGACTGTGCCACCCCCAGAATTTGGTCAGCAAAACCCCAATCGTGCCTGCACCAGAGGTTTCCAGAGGTTTTATTTGGGATGGAGGATCCACGATCCCACACAAACCCACGCTCCCTCCTGCCACCCAGAACATTCCCAGTTCATGGAGTCACCCAGGTTTGTATGGAAGAATATTTAATCTGCTCAGGGAGGGGAGAGGGCTCATCTGTGGTTTTATTTCTTAAATATTTCTCTCTACTCCAGAAAAGTCCGTTTCTTGCCAGAAAAGATCCGATATAAATTAGAACAAAGGGAGGAGGTGCTGGTGGGGTGGCCACAGACATCTCTGGATCAGAGTGACCATGTGTCCCTTGACCACAGTGACCATGAGCATCCTTGACCACAGTGACCACAGACATCCCTTGACCACAGTGACCATGAGGAGCATCCCTGGACCACAGTGACCATGTGTCCCTTGACCACAGTGACCATGAGCATCCTTGGACCACAGTGACCACGAGCATCCCTGGACCACAGTGACCACAGTGACCATGTGTCCCTGGACCATGATGACAATGAACATCCCTGGACCACAGTCCTGGCAGCCCAGGTGCCAGCCCGGCAGCGTGCCCTGGGGATGGGCTCAGTCCCACCCAAAATCCTGCCCTGTCATCTGATAGAACTTCATGTTGAAGGGTCTGTAGAAGTCGCGCAGGCGCCGCACCACCTGCCCGTCGATTCTGGGGTGCGGCCGCCCCTTGGACTTGCCCAGGCAGCGAGGTTTGCTCCCCCCCTCCGGCTTCTTCAGGCAGGGAAAGCCCTTGGTCTCATTGAAATAGAAATGTTTGTCCGTCACCACCCTCTGGAGCCCCAGGAAATCCTGGACGCGCCCCATCTCGCCGGCGGGATCGCTGACCAGCCTCTCACCGCTGACAAAAAGGAATTTGGAGAGCGGGAAGAACTGCAGCCAGTTCTCTAGGTGCTTGGCGTAGATGCCGATCCTCACCGCACTCCAGCTCGTGTCGATCAGCCCCGTGCTGAGGTTTTTGAAGGCCAGCGCCTGGAAGCTGGGGATGGAGGGGTTTTTGGAGAGGGTCTGCGTGTAGTCCGAGATGGCCCGGGTGACCGGGTTGCGCACCACCACGATCAGCTTGGTGTCCTTGGCCATGCTGTGGATGCGCCGCGGAGCCTCCTTGGTGACAAAGTAGCTGGGGGTCTTCTCCATGGTGATCTGTCCCTCCAGGGTGCGGGGCATCAGGCTCCTGAGGACACAGGAACACGGTCAGGGCTCAGCTGGTGTCACAACGGGCGGAGAACAACCCCAAAAAAAACCAACCAGGAATGCTCGGGGTGTTCCCAAGCACAGCCACATCTCTCCTTGTCACACCTTGTCACACCCCCCTGGTCACCTCCTTGTCTCCAAAACCCGTCCTGGAGCCCCCCAGCTCCTCTCAGCATTCCCCTTGTCCCTGCCAAGGGGCTCTGTCACTCTGCTCGTCCCCTTTGGAATTGCTCCCCAGCCCTGGAAATCCACTGGAAATCTCCTCCCCCCAGTTCCAGGGGTGATGGGCATCTCAGCATTTTGGGACGGGGTTGGTTTTCATCTCTGCTTCCAGTCGGATTTTTTATTTTTAATTTCTTTATATCTTTATTTATATTAATATCTATCTTTTTATTTTTATTTTTATTTTTTACTTTTTATTTTAATTTTAATTTTTATTTTTTATTTATTTTTATTTATTTTTATTTTAAATTTGGTTTTGGTTTTGTTTTTAGTTTATATATATATATACATATATACATATGTTTACATTTATTTATTTATTTATTTATAAGTTTGTTTTTTTTTAACTCGCCCCGCGGGATTACGGAGGAAAATCCCATCACGGGGGCGATGCCCACCAAGGCTCCCTCCTCCTCCTCCTCCTCCTCCTCCTCCTCCTCCTCTCTGCAGACAGGGAGCAGTTAAATCCAGAAAAAGACTGTTTCCTTTTCAAAAGAAAGGCAGAAAAAAAAAACCCCGAGGGCCCAGCCATTGTGCTGGGTAAAATTCCCCGCTCTGATCGTTCCCTCGCGCACTTTAATTGGGCATTAATTGCCTCAGAAATTACCCGGCCGTGTCACCCCGTGCGACACAACCGCGTCCCTGCCACCAGCCCCGGCAGCTGCCCCGCTGCCTGCGCAGCCAGCTCTTCCTGCTCCGGGAGGGGTCACAAATCCCGGAGTGTTTGGGAAAATCCTGGAATGTTTGGGAAGGGTCACAAATCCCGGAGTGTTTGGGAAAATCCTGGGATGTTTGGGAAGAGTCACAAAATCCTGGAGTGTTTGGGAAGAGTCACAAATCCCAGAGTGTTTGGGAAAATCCTGGAATGTTTGGGAAAATCCTGGAATGTTTGGGATGAGTCACAAATCCTGGAGTGTTTGGGAAGAGACACAAACCCCGGAGTGTTTGGGAAAATCCTGGAATGTTTGGAAAGGGATCTCCCGGATCATCCAGTGCTGGGAAGAGTCACAAAATCCCAGAGTATTTGGGAAAATCCTGGAATGTTTGGGAAGAGTCACAAAATCCCGGAGTGTTTGGGAAAATCCTGGAATGTTTGGGAAGAGTCACAAAATCCCGGAGTGTTTGGTAAAGTCACAAATCCCAGAGTGTTTGGGAAGAGTCACAAATCCCAGAATGTTTGGGAAGAGTCACAAATCCCGGAGTGTTTGGGAAGAGTCACAAATCCCAGAGTGTTTGGGAAAATCCAGGAATGTTTGGGAAGAGTCACAAATCCCGGAATGTTTGGGAAGAAACCTCCCAGATCATCCAGTACCAGGAAAGGTCACAAAATCCTGGAATGTTTGGGAAGGGTCACAAATCCTGGAATGTTTGGGAAAATCCTGGAAGGTTTGGGAAGAGTCACAAATCCTGGAATGTTTGGGAAGGGTCACAAATCCTGGAAGGTTTGGGAAAATCCTGGAATGTTTGGGAAGGGATCTCCCGGATCATCATGGATGGGATGCCAGGAAGGGTCGTAAAATCCTGGAATGTTTGTGAAGAAACCTCCCAGACCATCCAGTGCCAAGAAAGGTCACAAAATCCTGGAATGTTTGGGAAGAAACCTCCCGGGCCATCCAGTGCCAGGAAAAGTCACAAAATCCTGGAATGTTTGGGAAGTGACCTCCCAGGTCATCATGGACGGGATGCCAGGAAGAGTCACAAATCCCGGAATGTTTGGGAAGAGTCACAAAATCCTGGAATGTTTGGGAGGGGACATTTCCCACTATGCCAAGCTGGCCTTGGACACTTCCAGGGAATTCCATCGGCTTTTCTGGGAATTCCATCCCTCTGCCTGGCTGGGGACAGGGACAGGGACGGGGACAGGGACAGGGACGGGGCTGTGCTGGGGGATCTGCTCCTTACGTAACGGGAAATGCTTGAGGTTTCTGGGATTTTTCCCTGGACTCAGGAAAGAACATTTTATTAAAAGCATTTGTGAGCGGCGCTCCCTCCCCGGACAAGAAGCAGGAGCCGTTTGTGGCTTTCCCTCCGGTTTTTATTTTAATTTTTGCACAGTGCCGGTGTTTTTAGAGCCAGTTCTGTGCCCTCACCTGGCACAGCACAGCCCCTTCAGGGATCCATGAATCCCACGGGTGATTTTCCATTTTTTCCAGCTTTTTTTCCATCTTTTCCAGCTCTTTTCCCCCATTTTTTCCAGTTCTTTTCCCCCATCTTTTCCAAAGATTTCCCCCCATCTTTTCCACCTCTTTTTCCCCAACTTTTCCAGCAATTTTTCCCTATCTTTTCCAGCTCTTTCCCCCCATCTTTTCCAGCTCTTTCCCCCCATTTTTCCAGTTCTTTTCCTCCATTTTTTCCAGATATTTTCCCTCATTTTTCCAGCTTTTTCCTCCCATCTTTTCCAGCAATTTCCCTCCATCTTTTCCAGCTCTTTTCCCCATCTTTTCCAGCTCTTTTCCCCATCTTTTCCAGCTCTTTTCCCCATCTTTTCCAGCAATTTCCCCCCATTTTTTCCTGTTCTTTTCCCCATCTTTTCCGGCTCTTTTCCCCCCTCACCCCAAATATTTGCATTCACCAGAGGCCGCTGCCATCCCAATTCCCAAGCAGGGACTGACCCATCCCTGTCCCCTCCCTGGGCTGGTCCAGAGCCAGGAAAAAAACCAAAGATCGGGATTTCCTGGGATCACACCACATCTCCACCCTCCTGCTGGAGCTCCCTGGCCAGCCCGGCATCCCTGACTCCCATCCCAGCCAGAAAACGCAGGAATTCCCAGGATGATTCTCCAGAGACATCCTTGGATTCCTCCGGGATTTCTGAGCAGCTCCTTCCTCATCCTCACCCTCAGCCTGCAATAAATTGTTTTATTTCCAACAGCAAACTGGGACAACTGGAGAGTTGACATCGAACAGATCCGGGGATGGGGCAGGAAAATCCCAAACATTCCTCGTGCAAAATCCTCCTCTTCCTCAGCAGCCCTCCCAGGATAATTATGCATTTCACATTTTCATTAACGCCTTCCCCTAAATTACCTGGGTTAATTATTGATAACACCCAGCTCCCTCCAGAGCCGGCTTGGTTGTGCTCCACTTTAACCCAAATGTGAGGAACTTTAATTAAATTTACAGTGAATTTTATTGACTAATTAAATTTACAGTTAATTTTATTGACCTGGAGGGAATGCCAGGCAGTGCCTGCAGGTGCAGGACATGGCAGGAATTGGGATTTCCAGAGGAGACTCTGTGCCCAGGAGGGGATAAAAACCCTTTTACCTCTCTATTAAGCTGATAAATTTTTTATTTTAATTAATAAAACAATTTGAGAGCCACCAGAGCAGGGGTTTCCTACGTGGAGATTTCAATGGAAATGTTTCCTCGGTTAGGGCGATGTACAATAAATCCCAGCAGATAAAATGATGATAAAAATGCAGAAATCTGCATTAAATTGTGATTAACAGCCCCAGGGGGCAGGGAATCAAAGCAGACTTCCAAAAGTGGGCCAGCATAACTTTGCAGAGTTAATTGCTTCGTGATTCCTGGTGGTTTTCGGAGCAGAACTGAGAGATCAGGGGATGCCCTCTCAGCAGATAAACCCCAAAGCATCGCTGAGTTATCACCTCAGCTCCAGTAGGAAAATTCACTCCATCCCAGCCCCGAGCAGGACAGGCTCTGCCTCCAGCTCCGGAAAATTCCACAGGGACACAGCCCCAGTCTGTGCTGGGAGCGAGATGGGGGAGCCCAAAAACCCAGATCAGCCCCGGGGGGAAATGAGGGGTGACACGGGATGGGGGCTGTGGGGACAGGGGGATGGGATTTGGGGCGGGATTTTGGGATGGAATGGGATTTTGGGATGGGATTTGGGGATTTTGGGATTGATGGGATTGATGGGATTGATGGGATTGATGGGATTGATGGGATTTTGGGATGAGATTTTGGAATGGGATTTCGGGATTAGGATGGGAGGGAATTTATGGGATGGGATTTCGGGAGGGATGAACTGTCCCCAAAAAGGGGTGGCCTGTTCCAGGCCTGTCCCTGAGCTCTTCTTCCTGCAGGAATCAGCACAGGGTGAACTGTGAGGGGTGGACTGGGAAGGATGAACTGGGAAAGATGAACCGGGAAAGATGAACTGGGAATGATGAATTGGGAGAGATGAACTGGATGGGATGGAATGGGAAGGATGAACTGGATGGGATGGACTGGAGGGATGGGCTGGGAAAGATGAACTGGAAAGGATGAATTGGGAAAAATGAACTGGGAAGGATGGACTGGAGGGATGAACTGGAAAGGATGAATTGGGAAGGATGAACTGGGAGGGATGGACTGGGAAGGATGAACTGGAAAAGATGAACTGGGAGAGATGAATTGGGAATGATTAACTGGGAAGGATGAACTGGGAGGATGGACTGGGAGAGATGAACTGGGAGGGATGGACTGGGACGGATGAACTGGGAGGAGTGAACTGGAAAGGATGAACTGGTAAAGATGAACTGGGAGGGATGGACTGGGACGGATGGACTGGGGCAGATGAACTGAAAAGGCTGAACTGGGAAGAGATAAACTGAGAAGGATGAATTGGAAAGGCTGAACTGGAAAGGCTGAACTGGGAAGAGATAAACTGGGAGGGATGAGCTTCCCAAGCCGCCCGGGACCAAATTATCCCCGTTCCTTTGATCCCAATTCCCGAGCTGTTCCCCCTCCCCTCGCCGGCAGGTCCTGGCAGCTCCCCCATTATTCCCGATTCTTTCACCAATTCAAAAACGTGCAAATGAGGCCGCGGCTTCCCAATCAGGCCTGGCCGGCAGCTAATTGGCTTTGAGCTGAATATGTTAATGAGGGCAGTGACAGGGCTGTGACGGAGCCCAGCCCTGGGCTCTACCACGGGCTGAGCCAGAGCCGTCAATTAACAAGCAGGCAGATCATTTATTTATGCTCCTTCGCATCCCTCTGCCCTCTGCTCCTAATTACAGTTTGATCCGCAGAGCAGGAGGGGGTTTGGAGGGTCGTGCTCCCAGCTGGAGCATCCCCAGGGGCTCCTCCGGCCTGGGACTGTGAATGGCTGCGAGGGCAAACACACTCCAAGGCACTGCTCGGGTGGAAACAGGTGGAAAATAAAACAGCAGCGTGAATGCTCAAAAAAAATTCAGAAAATGGGAGCTGGAAGGTGTCAAATGTGGTGGGGTGCTGGATCTCCAAAATCCTCTCAGGAAATGGGGGCTGGAAGGTGCCCAACCATGATGGGGCACTGGATCCCCAAAAATCCTGAGAAGATGGGAGCTGGAAGGTGCCCAACAATGATTTGGCACTGAATGTCCAAAAACCCCTCAGAAAACGGGGACTGGAAGATGCCAGGCCATGATGGGGCACTGAATCTCCAAAAATCCTCAGAAGATAGGGGCTGGAACTGAATCCCCAAAAAACCCTCAAAGAATGGGGGCTGGAAGATGCTCAGCCATAGTGGGGCACTGAATCCCCCAAAAATCCCTCAAAGAATGGGGGCTGGAAGATGCTCAGCCATAGTGGGGCACTGGATCTCCAAAATCCCCTCAGGAATTGGGGACTGGAAGGTGCTCAACCATGATGGGGCACTGAATTCCCAAAAACCCTTCAGAAAATGGGGACTGGAAGAAACTCATGCAAAAGCCTTCAGAAAATGGGGACTGGAAGGTGCCCAGTGTGGTGGGGCACTGGATCCCCGAAATCCCCTCAGGAAATGGGGACTGGAAGGTGCCCAACCATGATAGGGCACTGAATCCCCAAAAATCCCTCAAAGAATGGGAGCTGGAAGATGCCCAACAATGATTGGGCACTGAATGCCCAAAAACCCTTCAGGAAATGGGGGCTGGAAGGTGCTCAGTGTGGTGAGGCACTGAATGCCCAAAATTCTCTCAGGAAATGGTGACTGGAATTTACCCAACCATGATAGGGCACTGAATCCCCAAAAATCCCTCAAAGAATGGGGGCTGGAGGATGCTCAGGCAAAAACCTTTCAGAAAATGGGGACTGGAAGGTGCCTAATGTGGCGGGACACTGAATCCCCAAAATTCTGTCAGAAAATGAGGACTGGAATGTGCCTAATGTGGTGAGGCACTGAATCCCCAAAAATCCTTCAGAAAATGGGGACTGGAATTTACCCAACCACGATTGGGGACTGAATGCCCAAAATCCCCTCAGGAATTGGGTCTGGGGGCTGCCACGTGCCCAGCCTGGGGTGACCCTAGGCTGGGCCAGGTCCCCAGCGAGCACAGGGGGACATTCCCAGCTCTCCATCCCCGCGGAACGCAGCCCCTCGGGGATGTCCCGTGCCAGGTGTCCTGCCTGTGACCCGGGTCAGCCCCGGGGCTCTGATCTCCAAATGACCCTTCCCAGCAGTGCCCCGCAGTGTCCCGCTCAAACAGCTTGCAGATGAAGGAGCAGCAGACTGGAGATGATTTATTCAGGAATGAAAGGTTCAGTACCCCTTCTCAAGGCTGTGCCTCGCCACTGTCAGCCTTCATTGCGCACAATTAAAGGGCTTGGCCGCCCCTGCCCCCGCTCCTGCCTTTCAGAGGAAGGAAATCAAACAAAACAAAACCAAACCGAAGCAAAACAAACCCCCCGGCCGCCCCCGGACTCGGAGTAGGGCAGGAGCAGCCCTGAGCTCCGTCCTGTGCTAGGGATGGGGGATGGAGCTCTGGGTTTTGGTCCCCGCTCTCAGGAGGGGATGCTCGGGGTTGAAACACTCGTGGCTGCCGGTGGAAAGGCTGTTCCTGCAGCTGGAGGGGATTTATCCCTCCTGGTTGTCCCTGCTGCTCTTTATTCCTCCTCATGATTATTCCTTCTGGTTATCCCTTCTTCTGGTTATCCTTCGTCCTGAAAATCCCTTCTTCTCTTTATTTCTCCTCCTGGTTATCCCTTCTTTTCTTTATCTCTTCTCCTGGTTATCCCTTCTTCTGGTTATTCCTCCTCCTGGAAATCCCTTCTTCTCTTTATTTCTCCTCCTGGATATCCTTTTTTCTCTTTATTTCTCCTCCTGGTTATTCCTTCTCCTGGTTATCCTTTCTCCTGGTTATTCCTCCTCTTTATCCCTCACCCTCTTTATTCCTTCTCCTAGTTATCCTTTCTCTTTATTCCTCCTCCTGGTTATTCCTTCTTCTCTTTATTCCTCACCCTCTTTATTTCTCCTCCTGGTTATTCCTTCTCTTTATCCCTTCTCCTGGTTATTCCTTCTTCTGGTTATCTCTTCTTCCCTTTATTCCTTCTCATCGTTATCCTTTCTCTTTATTCCTCCTCCTGGTTATTCCTTCTTCTCTTCATTCCTCCTCCTGGTTATTCCTCATCCTGTTTTGTCTCTCATCCTGTTTTATCCCTGCTCCTGGTTATCCCTCTTCCTCTTCATCCCTCATCCTGGTTATCCCTTCTTCTAGTTATTCCTCCTCCTGGTTATCCCTCTTTCTCTTTATTCCTCACCCTGTTTTATCCCTGCTCCCGGTTATCCTTCCTCCTCTTCATCCCTCCTCCTGTTTTATCCCTCTGGAGCATCCCCTGTGCACTGAAGTTGCTGCAAACTCTATCGGAATTCCAGGCCAGCTCCAGTTCCCCTCTCCCAGCCCGGGGGGATGGGGATAAAACCCGGCACTCCCGGGATGAATTCTCCCCCTGCGAGCCGCGGGGAGCAGCAGGAATTCAATGAAAAGTTTCCTTCCTCTTGGGAAAGAAAGGGGAGAAATCCCCAGCGCTGGGATAATCCCTTTCCAAGGCAGTAAATTTTCCTGCAGCTCCCCCGGAAAGTAATCCGGCGGATTATTGCACCTTTCAGCACAGGCTGAAAAAAACCTTGAAAAAAACCTCTCCCCTCCTCGTGGAGCTGCTGCATTATGACCTGACCTGCTGTCTGAGCAGGGGGAAACACAAATTACCCAGCTCTGAACCTGCAGCACAGACACTGGCGGCAGATTTTATCCCCCTGGGAACCGGGATCCTTGGGAGCACCAATAAATAAGGGGAAAATTGCTCTTGGACCACACTAATCTTAACTATCCCAAGGTTTCTTTAAAAAAAAAACAGAATAAAAATCCCTGAGACCACTCTGGCTAAAGCCCTGGTTTTTAATTATTAACTTCAAAACCACACTCATTAGTTGTCACTGAATTATCCCCTCACAGCAACAGGCTGGTTTTCCACCTTGCTGGAGGAGAGCACAGGAAAGGCATGAAAAGGGCACAGAAATCCTTGGGGTTTTCAGGTTTACAGTTCCACAGAAGCAGAAATAAGAATTCTTCCACTTCCCGACGCTTGGCTGAGCAGAAGGAAAAGGAGGGGACACCCTTTGCAGTGTCCCAGCTTCCTCCAGCCTTGGACAATTCCAGGGATGCAGGGACAGCCACAGCTCCTCTGGGGATGGATTAATTCCCAATATCCCATCCCTGTGAAGCCATCCTCGTGTCACCACCACCCTCGTGTCACCACCACTCCCCTGTCACCCCCATTCTGTCACCACCACTCTCCTGTCACCACCGTCCCCAGCGCATCCACCCCTCGCTGCCACATCCCGGGCTCGGCTCTCCCAGCCCAGGGGCACAAACTCTCAGCTAATTAGCCCGACCTAATTAAGCAGGGCACAGCATCCCCTCTCTGTGCGATCCTTCCAGCCCCAAATCTCGGGGTGCAGGCGAGGGGCGCCCCCAAAATTGGTGCCCGTCCTGCCGCAGGTGCGGGAGCAGCGGGAGGAAGGAGGAGGAGGAGGAAGAGGAGGAGGAGGAGGAGGAAGAACCCACACATGTCTGCCAGAGCCGGCCCATTGACAGCTGCCCCGATGTGATCAGCAGCTGCTGACGAGGCATCAGACAAGTCCCCAGAGCCATGAATAATTTCAGGCTATTTGCGTTTATTTGATCTCGCTATGGGGCGGCCCCGGAGCCCGCGGAGCCGCGGGGAAGGGACAGCCAGGCTCTCCAGATGGTCACTCCGAGGCCACCCTGCCTGTCCCCTGCCTGTCCCCTGCCTGTCCTCCCTCCTCCGGCACAGCCACTCCCCAACAACTTCCAGGGAATAGAAAATATCCTCCCCATCCTCACCATTCCTAACCATCCCAACATTTTCAAGCCATTTTCTCCTCTTTCAAAAGGACAAAAGCCAGCACTCTGTGCTCTCTGGGGCCACCGGGTCCCGCTGGCATCACCAAGGAACATCTGGCACGCAGGATCCGCGCGTTTCTGCGCTCCCAGGGTTGCCGTGATGCCTTTGACAGCTCGGGCAGGTGATGCAGGAGCTGCTGCTGCCAGGTCCTGGCAGGAAGCGGGTGGTGTGGAGGCGGCAGCAGCTCTGCAGAGCCCCGTCCAGCAGTGACAGCCCCGCTGAGGCCTGCAGGAGTCACCTGCGGGGTGACAGGGATGGAGCCAGGACTGCGGCAAGGAGCCACAACCGCAGCTCGAAACTGAAAGATTTCGGGTCCCCAAAAACTCCAGGGTGAGAATGGCTTGGGGAGCTGC
>VRYO01002014.1:1277360-1337336 GCA_009812075.1 Sialia sialis | reverse complement strand
GGGGGGTGTCCCGGTACCGGGGGGGTGTCCCGGTACCGGAGGGATCCCGCTCCGAACCCCCCTTCATCCTCCGGGGACCCCCGGCCCGCAGGGAGGATGAGGAGGATGAGGAGGATACAGGGGATGCCGGGGGGATCCGGAGCGATGCGGGGGATGCGGGAGGGGTCCAGAGGGATGCGGGGGATGCGGGGCGGGCGCGGGGCGGAGCGCGGAGCCGGCTCGGAGCTGCGGATGCTCCGGTGCGAGCGGGGCGGGCTCCAGCCCGGCTCTGGGCATGTGCAACCGGCAGCGGGACGGCCACGGAGCCGCCGCTACCGGCTCTGCACCGCTCCGGCCCTGCTCTCCCAGCACCGGCATCAGCCCGTGGATCCCGGCACCGGGACGGACCGGCTCCCACCGGCACTGACACCGGCACCGGAGCGGCACCGGCTCTTCCTCGCCGGCACAAGGTCCGGTCCCCCCGGCACCGGCACTGACCCGCTCGTTATCCTCCCCCGGCACCGGCACGGCTCCGATTCCCGGCATCGCTCGTCCTTCTCCATCACCGGCACCGAGCGACCCTTCCCGGCTCCGGGCCCCCCGCCTGCCGCAGGTACCGGCGCTGCGGGGCCGGGCAGTCCCGGTTTCCCTGAGGGGTTGGTGGGTCTGGGGTCCCTCCGGCACTCCCAGGGCTCTGGGGGTGGCTGCGAGCACTGCAGGGAGCACGGGTGACCCTCCCAGGGAGGATGCGGGGTCTGGCCAGGATCGGGGGTGCGGGGGGTCCCGGAGGGGAGGAGGTGACAGCCCGGCGTGTGGCAAGGTGAGGGCTTTGAAGGTGAAGCTGGGCAGGTTCCAAAGGGACTGAGCTGCTGCAGCTTCCTTCTCCTCCCAAAAATCAGCACCGCAAATCCCTGCCTGTGTAGTTTATCCAAAAACCTCTGGGATGAGAGCCGAGCTTAGGCTCTGCTGGAGATGAACCTTCCTTGCAGCAAGAGGAAAAAAACATTTGGTGCCTTTTGGGCAAAAACTGGGCTCTGCTGCCCTGGCCCTGCGGCCGCAGCGGCGCTTGGATGGATCCCAATCCCGGATGCCAAGGGACGTGTCCGGTGGCCGGAGCTGCCCCCGGGGCTGCGGGACCCCGGGCGGGGCCGCTGCCCTCTGGATGCTGCCGCTCTGAATTAGGTCAGGCTTCATCCCGGGGGATTGATGGCTCGTGGCAGGAGCCCGGGCAGGGGGAGGAAGGCGCTGGGAACCGCGGGGAGGGAAGGAGGGAAGGAGGGAGAGAGGGGGATGCGCTGCTTTGAAAGCGCCTCCCGTAAGATCCGCCGAGATCAGAGGAGCGGGATGTCAAGGAAAGCTCCAAAATAGACTCCGCACACCTTGGGGGTGTGGATTTGCAGGCTGCAGCAGCCAGGAGGTCTCGGCAGCATCATCCACAGGAGAACTGCTGCTCCCTGCAATCGGCACGGCGAGGCTGAGCCGGTGTGCAGGGATGGATGTCGGTGGCTGGATCCTTCTTTTCCCTCGGATGAGAGCTCCTGGGAGCTGCAGGGGCCGGGCAGAGATTGGGAATGGCTGAGACACGGGGGTGAAGCAGAGTCCGTGGAGGGGCAGGGCGAGGCTCCAGCCCTGGGATGCCCTGGAGGCTCTGGGAGCGGGTCCTGGGGCTGGCTGGCTCTCAGCGTCCTGCTGGAGGCATTCCAAAACTCACCTGGCTCCTCGCTCCCCCAGCAGCACAAACCCCATCCCAGGATCCACCAGCAAACCCCTGTGACGTGGAACTGGGAGCAGAAGATGGAGCTGGGATGCCACACTGCCCAGCTCTCCGGCCAAAGTCACATCCTGAGCTTGCAGAAATCCCTCAATTATCTCGGGATAATGCAGAGAGCTCCAGGGACAGCGTCACAGCCGGGCTCTGTCACGGTGTTTTGTGCAGATAATTGGAGAGGGATTTCCAGCTCCTTTGGCTGGGCAAGGAAAGCACTGCTGTGGTGCCACTGCCACCCTAATTAACCCCCGAGGACTGAGGGAAGTTAATGAAGTTGATATTTCAATTAACTCCCTGATTGTACAAGCAAAGCAGGCAGTGCCCACCCGGGAGCTCCCACCGAGCCAGGCTGTGCCGTGCCACGTGTGACAGGAATGTTTTAGGGGACACTCCAGGACACCAGCCCAGGCTGGGCCACAGCTTGCTGCTGTCAGATCATGACAAGACCTGAATTTGAACCCAAGCTGGGAGCAAGGAGCGGAATTTTGGAGCTGGAGTCCAGTGGAGAGGCTCAGTGATGGCCATGGCTTTGAGGGGACATTGTCATGAGGGGTCTCGTGTCCCTGCCCTGCAGAGATGTGACCGGCCTGGCCTGCGTGTCCCAAGCTCTGCTCCTCAGCAGACATCCCAAACCCTTCCCAGGGATGTCCTGGAAGAGCTGGGATCACCCCTGAGAGCTGTGTGCTGCCACCTCCCAAGCCACCACCATCCCCAAAACCCTTGCAAGGACCTTCACGTCCAGTTTTCCTGGAAAGAGCAAAAAGATCCTGCCAGTCCTGCAGGGCCACAGGCTGGGGACGAGCTGCAGGACGAGCTGGGGCATCTCCACCCTCAGTGCTGGCTCTCTGAAGCCTGAGGCAGCAGCAGAGCCTCCCCTGGTCCTGCTGTCCCCACCCTCCCCAGAGGTGGCTGCAGCAGTAGCCCCCGCTGTCCTCACCACCCCTGCCAGAGGAGACCTCCCATACAAACCCAGGCTATTATTATCTCAGTCTTCCACCGTGCTAATGGTCTCTCAGGAAACAGACTGCTTCTTCTTTTTTTTTTTTTTTTAATTTAATTTTTTTTTAGCTTTTAAAGCCCACGAGTACGGGAGCTGTAGGAACGGAGAGCTGGGCACAGTGGAGTGGAGCACAGGGAGCGGCAGCGCTGGGGTGGTGACCCTGTCCCCCTGACCTGGCAGGGACACGGAGCAGGGCAAGACCCTCCCAGGACCAGCCCAGAGGCGTTCTGGTAGGAACAGCTGATGGGAATACTGGGGATACTGGGGATACTGGGAGTGACTGCCATGTGAGAGCCCTGCACGGGGAGGGGCAGGGGGCTGCTGGGGTGGGGAGTCAGGGGAGGGATCCCTCGGAATCACAGAATCATGACATGCTTTGGGTCGGGAGGGAGCTTAAAAACCTTCCCCTAGAGCAGGTTCCCTCTGAGGCCCAGCTCCACTGCTCATTTTCCTCCGCTCACTCCCCGTTCAGGTTTTTCGGTGCCAGCAGTGCCAGCGCCCTGCCCAGAGGCAGGCAGCCCCAGCCGGGCTCTGCCGGGAGCTGGGACCACCAGGACAATCCCCCGTGGATGATTTGGGGTTAACAAGTGGCTCCTGCAAAGGAGAAGCAAAGCAAGAGCTGAGATTATATAAAGGGGGCTGGAGGCAGCTGCGGCACAGCCTGTAATGAATTCCTGGCTCTGAGGAGCTCTGAAGATTCAGGGCGGTGCGGAGGGGCTGAGGAAGCCCCGGGGTCCCTGGGATGAATTCCTGCTGCTGCTGCAGGGCTGCTGAGAGGGGGAGAGGGCAGGGACGGGCTGAGCACTCCATGGACCTGCCAGGAGCTGACTCAGCACCACACTGCCCTGCAGAGCCCGTCCTGCAGATCCCTTCTCCCTCCCAAAATCCCGGAGGGGGATCGGAGCCCTCAGCAGCGAGGGGTGGTGGTGGCTGCTGGGGACAGACAGGGACCCCTCAGGACAATGGAAACTTGGTGTTAGAAAAACTTTTGTGCCCCCCAGTAAAGCTGAGATGGGTGACTGTGCTTTCGGAGCATCCCCTCGCTGCAGCTCGGATTTTGGATCCGTGCAGCACTTGAAGCAGAGCCCAAACCAGGAACTTTAAGATGCCTGCTGGCCTGGCATCCCTGCTCGCACTGGAGTATCCTGGTTTGGTGGAAAATCCTCCTGGTTTGGCTGAGCCCTGGCTGGAGCTCCGGGCTCTCACCACTAATTGCCTGGCTGAGGTTTATCCTCGCTAGCCAAGCGCAGCCATCGAGCTCACCCCAGCCCGGAACAGGCTGGGAGGTTCCCAGCCCGCAGCGAGAGTCCCCGAGATGCAGGAGCAGAGCAGTGATGTTGTCACCCTGCGGTGACACCGAGCTGTCCCGGCTCTGACAGCCGCTTCCCTGTCCCTCGGCAGTGCCACCGGCGATGCGAGCCATGGCAGACCAGGCTGCGGTGGCAGCAGACGCCTCTCCAGCCCTGGCACCGTCCCCGGGCTCGCCTCGGCGTGGGGACATCGAGGCACCGAGCTCCAGGGAGGACGGCGGCGGCCGGGATGGCTGCGGGCTCCTTCCCACGGTGGACGGCGACACAAAACGTCCTCCCTCGCCCCAGCCCGGGGGAATGCTCCTGACCGACCTGCCGCGGGCCCCCCAGTCCCGCCTGAGCCCGGCCAAGTCTCGCACGGCTCCGCCGTCGCCCAGCGCGTCCCCGTCCGAGAGCCGAGCCGCGCTGCTCCGGCTGCGCGACGCCAGGCTGGAGGACACCCGGAGGAGGCTGTCGGAGGCCGTGCAGGAGCCCCTGAGCCGCCTGAGCCGCCTCATGGCCGAGGAGAGCAGCCCCACGGGCCGGGCCAAGGAGCCGGGGGGCAGCCCCGGGGGCAGCCGAGGCGCCGGGAGCCGCCGGGTGCGGGACTGGACGCCCTGGGAGCCCACCCTGAATTGCCGCTACGAGATCTGCTCCTACGGGGACGTGATCCAGGTGGTGGAGGTGGCGCAGAGAGACACGGAACCGCCGCTGCCACCGGCCGAGGAGCCGCCGGCAGCGAGGAGCGGGGGCTCCGTGCCGGGCAGGGCGCTCGCCTCCATCGCCCTGCTCGCCTACGGCTACCTGGTGCTGCCGCTGCCGCCCTACGCCGCCGGGCTGTGCGTGGGGCTGCTCTGCGGGATGCTCCTGGGCTTCCTCGCCATCCTGCTGCTCGTGCCCAAGGCTCCTCCGGCCGCTCGGGGACCGTGGGGCCGCCTGCGCCCCAAGCTGCTCCCGGGGGAGCCGCGGGAACCCCCCCAGCTCCAGGTAGGAGAAGGGTTGTCGGGGATGAGGGGCTGGAGGGGATCGCGGTGAGCGATCGCCGGATCCCTTTCCCCCTTTTCCAGGGCTGGATGAACCAGCTGCACGCCTACGACCCCGAGCAGTTCCACCCATCGCTCACGCACTCGGTGCTCGCCGCGCTGGACGGGGCCACCCTCAAGCTGTCCTACCCCAAGAGCAACATCCCGCGCCGAGCCACCTTCGAGGAGGAGATGCTGGACGCCGTCTTCGTCAGCCACCGCTGCTACGACCTGACCGATGCCAAGGTGAGCCTGGAGGTGGCCAGGATCCTCCCGCGGGGATCCCCCCGCAGCCGGCCCGGCCTCACCCCGCTCTCGGTGCTGCAGGTCTTCCTGTGCCCCCCCAGCCTGGCCCGAAAGAGGACGTGGAACAAGAAATATCCCATCTGTGTGCTCCTCGCCGAGGGACAGGGCGAGGAGCAGGACGCGGAGCTTCAGGGGGACGAGGGGAGCAGGAAGGTGGCGGTGGCCGGGCAGGACACGCCGGGGGACTGCAGGGACAGGTGTCTGTACCTGTTTGGGAGGACGGGGCGGGAGAAGGAGGAGTGGTACCAGCACCTCGTGCAAGCCGCCCGTGGGACAGCCAGCAGCCACAGTGACACCGGGGCAGGTGAGGGACAGCCACCACGGCCTCTGCTCTGGGCCAGGACTGAACCAGGAGCACGATTCT
This sequence comes from Sialia sialis, assembly GCA_009812075.1. Taxonomy (NCBI): domain Eukaryota; kingdom Metazoa; phylum Chordata; class Aves; order Passeriformes; family Turdidae; genus Sialia; species Sialia sialis. The sequence goes on along the minus strand of VRYO01002014.1, from coordinate 1,331,608 downwards.
CTGGTGGGCAGCAGTGAGATGGAGGGACATGAAGGAACCCAACGTGTAGCCAAGAGGGCTGAGCTCCCACCCAGGGTGGGTGGCATGTCCCTGGCATGAGGGACAGGCATCATGTCACCCCTGGTGCCATCCTGACTGAACAGGTCGAGTATTAGGAACAATTCTTTCACCAAAAGGGCTGCCCAGAGCAGGGGTGCAGTGCCCAGCCCTGGAGGGAGTTAAAGCCATGCGGATGTCGTGTAAACTTGCTTTTTGTCTCTGCTGGGTGTTTTACCAGGACATGAGAGTGCTGGATGGATCAGCAATCTCTCAGCAGCTCACATTCAGCCAGCAGAGAAAGACTTGAGGCCTTGCTTGACACATTCCGCAAGAATATTTATTTCATGCAAAGAGAGTCAGGCAGAGATTCTCTCAGGTTTAAGGGGGATTCAAACTACAACCAATAAAAGTTTACACAAAGAACAGCATCCAGTCTAAATTAAAAGTTCTAAAGGTGAGCTGACCAATTACACAAACTGATTTTTGACCAATTATCTTCTAAGCTGTTAGGAAAGTGACCAAATTCTTAAGGAATTTAGCTCAGCCTTGGTCTCTAGGGGCCCTTATCTATTCTAGAAAGTTCCAGGGGCCTGGTGAAGATGTGTGTGTAGGAATTGGATCATCCACAGATGTGGCACTTGGGGACACGGGTTAGTGCTGGCCTGGGTGGTCTGGGGCGTGGTTGGATTGATGGCATTAGAGGGGTTTTCCTGGGGAGTGGTTGGATTGGTGACATTAGAGAGGTTTTCCAGGAGCAATGATTCTGTGATCCCACATCCCCAGGCATGGGATCAGCCCCGCAGAGCAGCGGCAGCAGCAGCGGGGGCAGTGCCGAGGACATCCCATCCACAGATCCAGCCAGGGATGTGTCAGGAAGCACTGAGGAGATTTACCTGGATTACAGCACCTACATGGCCCGATTTGTGCCAGCACAGGGGGCCCCCAGCCCGCAGCAGAGCCCCTCTCACGCAGCTCTGGGCAGCCCCACGCCCACCAAGGTGAGTGGCACAAACCATGAGCAGAGGCTGATGGAGCCCAGCCCAGCTTGTCTGAGGGCAGGGGAGCACAGCACTGCTCACGGGGCCACCTGGCTGCAGGGGCTGGTGGCCACTGTCCCCTCCCAGGCTGTTGAGGACACGAGCATGGCCTGGATGAACGCGCTGGTGGGACGCATCTTCTGGGACTTCCTGCGCGAGCACTACTGGGCAGAGCAGGTGTCCAACAAGATCCAGAAGAAGCTGAGCAAGATCAAGGTGAGAGGCAGGAGCATCAGATCACCCTGTTCCCAAAGCCCCAGGGCGAGTGGTGACTGTGCCCCATGGGGTTTCCCTCCATCAGCTCCCGTATTTCATGAACGAGCTGACGCTGACAGAGCTGGACATGGGCACGTCCATCCCCTCAGTGCTCAGTGCCTCCAACCCCACCATCAACGAGCGAGGTGAGAGCCCCACAGAGGGACAGGGCCCCACAGAGGGACAGGGCTGCCCCCAGGATGGCTTTATGGAGCTGCCAGCCCAGTCCCTAAAGCTGGGAGGGTTTGCCAGTGCACGAGCAGCTCTGAGCCCCGTGGTGCTGCCCCGATGTCACCCTGTCCCTCTCCCTGGCAGGGCTCTGGGTGGACATGGAGGTCACCTACAGCGGCTCCTTGCAGATGACGCTGGAGACCAAGATGAACCTCAGCAAGCTGGGCAAGGAGAGCTCTGCAGAGGAGAGCGGCCCTGCCGAGGCAGGCAGAGAGGGGTAAGGAATCTGTCCATGGATGGGGCTCCTCCTGCCCCAGTGAGGCGAGGCTGCTGTCCCCAGAGCAGCCCTGATCTCCTGGGGCTCGCAGGGCCAGGCCACGGCTGATCCTACTGGCAGACAGCGACGCCGAGTCGTCCAGCGCCGGCTCCTCGGACGAGGACGATGGCACCGGCACAGAGCCCGTGGGAGCCCCGGGGGACAGGCTCCCCCCGCCTGGCACCGAGGGGTAAGGGGGTGCTGAGGGTCTGGGCCATGGGGGACACAGGCAGGGGGACAGTGTCCCCAGCAGGGCACACACAGCACATCGTGGTGGCTTTCAGAGGGGGTTCTGTCCCTGTAGGGTGCTGTGGCAGAGGGTGGAGGTGACCCCAAAAGCCAGCAGGACTGAGCTGGAGCCCCTCTTGCTTCAGGCACATCAGCAGCAACAGCACGAGCCGGAAGATCCTGCGCTTCGTGGACAAGATCGCCAAGTCCAAGTATTTCCAGAAGGCCACGGAGAACGAGTTCATCAAGAAGAAGATGGAGGAGGTTTCCAACACCCCGCTGCTGCTGACGGTGGAGGTGCAGGAGCTGGCAGGAACCCTGGCTGTGAACATCCCCCCGCCACCCACCGACCGTGTCTGGTACCAGCTCTGCTTCCCCCTGCCCCAGCTCCCCTCAATCCCTGCCAGGAGCCACCTCCAGGGCTTTGGGCTCAACCCAAGGCTGCTCCCCAAAGAGGCTCAGGCTGATTTCTCTGAGTCTTCACCCAGGCCAACACACACCTGGGGACCCTGAGTTGTCACCTCCTCCCTAAAACCCAGCAGTGGGGCCTCCTGGGCTGTGCCACATCTTTGTCAGGTGATGCTTTCTGGCTCTTTCCTTTCCCCTCCCAGGTACAGCTTCCGAGTGCCCCCGCAGCTGGAGCTGAAGGTGCGCCCCAAGCTGGGCGAGCGCGAGGTGACGTTCCTGCACGTCACCGAGTGGATCGAGAGGAAGCTGAAGCACGAATTTCAGGTGCCTGGGATGTTGTTCAGGGGCTCAGCAAACCCTGCTGAGGGCTAAGCTGCCAAGCTCAGTTCGGGCCAGGTGTTTCTGCAAAAAGCCAACACCGCGTCTGGTCTGGCCAGCTTGGAACGGTGAAGACACAGAACCCAAATAAGGAGCTCAAGAGCTGAGGAAAAGTGATTTCCTCACATCATTTGCAGCCCTGCCCCAGGCAGGGAGGGTTTGGGGTGTGAGGCAGACACCCTGCAGAAGGGCTGTCCATTCTGGTTTGGGGATGTTTGGGAGATTTGCCTTTGTGTTCAGCCTCTCACCTCTGCTCAAGAGCAGAAATGCCCCCACAGATATTTAGGGCCTCCCAAAAGCCACCCATTTGGATGGCTTCAAAATGCAGATCCCTCCCTTCTGCTTTGACCATCTTGGCAGCCACAGAGGTGGCCAGGGCAAAGAAAAACTCTTCCTGCTTGTCCAAAAAACCCCTGTTTCTGCTTGTCCAAAAAAAAACCTGTTCCTGCATGTCTAAAGAAAAACTGTTCCTGATATCCAGAGCTGGGACCCTCCAGGGGTTGCTGCTGGGGGGGTGGGAAGCCAGGAGCTCCAATTCTGCTCCTCCAGGCAGTGTCCCCGTGGTGTTGAAGGCCACTGATTTGTTCTTGTGAATTCCTCTTCGCAGAAAATCCTGGTGATGCCCAACATGGACGATCTCATCATCCCCATCATGCGCTCTGGCCTGGATCCTTGGCCACCCAGCCCGGCACTGGCCCAGGAGCTGCCAGCCAAGGGGGACAGGAGGCTCTGAAGCACAGCCCCAGGGGCAGGGACACTGCCCAGAGCTCAGGGACCTCGCTGGGACACAGGGACAGCCGGGGCTTGGCCACTGACTGCACCCAGGGCTGTGCCTGGGCTCATCCTCATGCTCTGCTTCTGCAGATGAGGCTCCTCAAATCCTGCAAGCACACGTTCAGGGCACAAGCAGGCTGCTGGAGAGCCAGGAATTGCCAGGACTCCTGGACAGTGGAGGGCTGGGCGTCCCACTGTCTGGTTCCCAAAGAGGGTGCAGGACACCTGGATCATGGCACTGAAGGAGTTGGGATCATTGCTGATCCAAAATTCCCATCTCCAGGGAGTCCCTCCCCTCCCTGCAGGCAGCTGGGCTGCAAGGAAAGCACGGGTAGGAAAGGATCCCAAGTGAATAAATCCATCACTGGCCAGCCCTGCCTAGCAGCCCTCGTGTTGTACGCAAATTCCCACCCCTGCTGAGGATTCCAGCCAGGATCAGGGGGCTTGGAGCAGGGAGAAGCTCCTGGTTGCACCTCCAGCTTGGCAAAAGCAGTGCTGGATGTGTGGGAGAGGCACTGGAGGCCCTGCTTTCCCAGTGGAAACTGGGGCAGAAGTGCTGCTGCTCTGCTCTCTGCTGGGGGAGAGGAAGGGGAGTCTTTGTGGTGATTTGGGTGAGTGGGAAAAATTCACTAGGATGGTCCAGAGGACAGAGCAGGCACTTGGCTGTCCCAGTTAGTCCCAGCCCATGTGGGCCAGTCCCAAATGCCACTTTTCCCATCCCCACCTGCTGAGGATCCTGAAAACAGCAGCAGAAAGGGAACAGGATTGGAGCCCCTTTATTGCAAGTGCCCACTCAGGCAGCCTTGGATCTCCATCCTTAGAGCTCTCCCTGCACACCTGGCTTCTCCTTCACCAAATGTTTCTTCTGGGGGCCCTGGAAAAGAGAGAGAGAGGAGAGTTTGGATTTAGGGACACACAGACCTGGCCTGCATGGCTCTGTTAAACAGAAAGGCAGCTGAAAAATGGGGTTATCCCACAGCAAATCAATCCGAATGGAGCAGGAATTAATGTCCCTCAAACTCCAGACAAATGTGGTATTTTACCACAGAATTCATGGTGCAAAATGGCAAAGAGAAGAGCTGCACCCAGGTCAAACCTGCTCAGGGCTGGCAGTGACACAACAGGCTCCTGACACTGAGCTGAAGGAAATCAGCTTAGGCTCTAAGGAGCTCTGCAAAGGCAGTGCCCAATCAATCCCCCTGGCAGCACTAAGGAGCTTAGCCAGCTTCACAGGGCAGCTCTGGCTGACAGGCCAGATCCAGACCCACTTTACATCTGCGTGGCTCCCAGGAAGTTGTTTCTTTCCCTTCTCCTTCTCCCTCTCCTGGTTTACTCAGTGCTTCCTCCACCTCAGACTCAGACTCAAACCAGCCTGGTGAAGGCTGCAAAACTATTCAGGAAATTTTTTTTTCCCCCCTTAGATTTAAGGAAAATACACTGCTTGGCCTTCTCGAAAACTTCTGACAAAAGCACCACAAATTTGCATCTGAATTCGACCCGAACTTTTTTTTCCCTCTAAGAACATTAAAGCTATAAATCATTCCAAACAAATAAAAGCAGTGCACAATTGCAAGTGAAAGGGACCATATGGCCAGGACAGTGCCTGCCAAGTTAGCTGCTTGTTTAAAACTTCCCGTGGTGAATGGGAACTGGATGCCCATATGGTCTTTTATTTGTTGGTTGAGTTGTCTTGGATCACTGACACAAACATCCTGTTCTTCCTAAGCATCATTTCTGCTGTGTGAACTCAATTCATGGCTGCCTTTAAGCAAGAGAGTCCCAAACATTCATTTGGCTGTTGTGTCAGGAAACAGATCACAGAATCATGGAATCCTGGAATGGTTTGGGTCAGAAGGGACAGAAAACTCATCCAGTTCCACCTTCCTGCCCATGGAAATGCTTGGTTGGAGCAGTTGCAGTGGCCCCACAATGAGCTGAGGAACTCACCATGAAAGCTCTCTTCTCCTGAGCTGTCTGGAAGCGGCCGTGGCCGAATTTGGAAGTGGTGTCAATGAATTTGAGCTCGATGGCTTCATGGGCCCGGCGGCTGGTGTGCACCAGGAGGGACTGGGGAAGAGCAGTCACAACATCAGAGCACTCACAGAAAGTCAGGGCAGCTGCTCTCATGGCAGCAGGGTTGGAATATCCTCTAAACAAATATCTCTTCAAAAACTGTGTTCTGAGAGCAACAACCTGCTCAGGTGGTGAAGAGTTTGCAGGGCTGCTCTGCACTCAGCAATTCACAGAATCATAGAATCACAAAATCACAGAGTCACAGAATCACAGAATCTCAGATTCACAGAAGCACAGAAGCACAGAATCACAGAACCACAGAATCACAGATTCACAGAATCACAGAATTACACAGTCACAGAATCACAGAATTACAGATTCACAGAGTCACAGAATCACAGATTCACAGAGTCACAGATTCACAGAATCTCAGATTCACAGAATCAGCCAGGCTGGAAAAGACCTCTGAGATCACCAAGTCCAACCTATGACTGGACACCACCTTGTCTCCCAGACCATGGCACTGAATGCCATCTCCAGTCTGTCCTCAAACACCAGTGCCTCCACCACCACATCCCTGAGCAATCCATTCCAATGCCCCATCACCTTCCTGTGTCAATCCAAAGTTTCGTTTCTGAAATGACCCACAGCCCTCAGAGCTCTGAAGCTCTCCAGCTCCACCCGCTTTCCAATGGCCTCAGCACTACCCTGGTGTGTGACACAGCACCAAGGAGTGTCCCTGCCCAGCACGTGGAGGGTTCTCCACGTGGGGAATGTGCTCCTGGGGGGCTGCAGCCTATCCCAGGTGCTCTCACCTTGCGGAGGGTGAGCACGCGCTTCCTGGTGCCCACCACGCAGCCCTTCAGCATGAGGAAGTCATTGTTGACCTCGCCATAGTGAGGGAAACCACCCTGTGGGGAGAGCAGAGGGGTTGGTGGGTGGGAGAGCTGGCTGGGAGGCTCAGGAGGGTCCCAGCCCTGTCAGCCCTCACCATGGGTGTGATGGTTTTCTCGGTGATGTCGTAGTGCGTCGAGGCGTTGTTCCTCACCACTTTGCCATCCTCCACGTGGATCCCGTGGCCAATGCGGTAAATCTGGGAACAGATAGGCAGTGCAGATGGAGATTCTCCTGCCCCTTTGCTGAGGAGCTTCGCAGGGTGACAGGATCCCCCACAGCAGCAAGGGGTTTTCACCAAGGAGCAGTGGAAACCACCAGGAGATGTCCAGGGAAATGTCCTGGGGATGCAGGGAGCTGAGGGCACTGTGGAAGGAGAGTGTGACAGCATGGGAGGCTGTAAACTTGCTTTTTGTCTCTGCTGGGTGTTTTACCAGGACATGAGAGGGCTGTGTCGATCAGCAATCTCTCAGCAGCTCACATTCAGCCAGCCGAGAAACACCTGAGGCCTTGCTTGATTCCACAAGAATCTTTATTTCATGCAAAGGGAGTCAGGCGGGGATTCTCTCAGAGACAAAGGAAAGGCAGCTGTATTTATAGCTTCAAGGGGGATTCAAACTACAGCCAATAAAAAGTTACACAAAGAACAGCATCCAATCTAAGTCAAAAGTACTAGAGGTGAACTGACCAATTACACAAACTAATTTCTGACCAATTATCCTCTAAGGTGTTAGGAAAGTGACCAAATTCTTAAGGAATTTAGCTCAGCTTTGGTGTCTAGGAGCCCTCATCTATTATAGTAAGTTCCAGGGGCCAGAGGAAGATGTCTGTGTAGGAATTGGATCATCCACAGGAGGCCTGAGGGAGCCCCCTGGGCCAGCCATACCTTCTTGTTGATCTCAGTGCGGTGGTGGTAGCCCTTCTGGCCAGCCCGGGCGATGGAGTAGCCCACGCGGGCCGGGTGCCAGGCCCCGATGCACGCCACCTTGCGCAGGCCCTTGTGCGTCTTCCTGGGCAGCTTCTTGGTGTGCCAGCGGCTGGTCACCCCTGGGACAGCGGGGACAGTGGGCAGGGTCAGCAGGGAGGGCTGGGGCTGGAGCAGGAGAGTCCCACTGCTGTCCTGAGGGACATTCCTGCTCCCCTGAGGGACATTCCCATTGTTCTTCTGAGAGACATTCTCATTCCTCTCCTGAGGGACATCCCTGCTCTCCTGAGAGACATTCCCATTGCTCTCCTGAGGGATATTACCATCACTCTCCTGAGGGACAGTCCCATCGCTCTCCTGAGGGACATTCCTGCTCTCCTGAGGGACATTCCTGCTCTCCTGAGGGACATTCCCATCACTCTCCTGAGGGACATTCCATGTCTCTCCTGCAGTCCTCAGAGGAGGCTGTGCTGGGAGGAGATCAGGAGCTGTTCTCACTTCCCACTGGTCAGACTGGGAGGTGCTCCATGCACACCCCAGGGACAGCCACAGCCCTGCACGTGTGGGGTTGGTGAGACATTCACACCATCACAGGATGGTTTGGGTGGAACTGTCCAGTTCCAACCTTGCCATGGTGCTTTATGTACTGACAGTGCCTCTGATCCTCCTGGGCACAACAGGCAACACAGCTTTCACTGGCCTTAATCTCAGGGAAAATCTTTCCACCTTGTCAGCTCCTTTGTATCTACATCAGAGGTGCCCATGTTGAATTTTTCCCTTGCTGGAATCCCTGAGATTAAGGAAACCAAGCCCTGCCACAACAGAACTGGATGTCATGATTATGATAACGAGGCTCTTTTCGACTCCCTCTACAAAAAGCCAGGGGTTCTCAGCGTGATTAATGCTCTCCCAGCCCAAAAGCACCTGATGGGCAGAGCCATATGAGAAGGAGTGACTCACTCTCACCCCTTTCTCTGACTTCCCAGCTAGCTCTCAGTCAGAGATGGGGCGAGGGTGAATCAGTTGGTGTGCCCCACGTTGGGCGCCAATTGACTCCCCTCACTCCTCTCTCTGACCCTCCCGGCTGGCTCTCAGTCAGAGATGGGGTAGGGGGTCATGGACCAGCATGACAAAGGAGGCTCAGACCCCCTGGCTGTGTTCCAAGGTTTATTCTCAAAGGGTTCCAGGGAGAAAGAGGACGGTCACATGGGAACGGGGGTATTTCTAGGGTCCAGGAAAGGGGGTGGGATAGAAACTGGATCTCTTCCAACTCGGTATGGTCAGAGGGATAGGGTCAAGCCACAGGTCAAGGAATTTGCTATCTAAATACATGATGGGTAGTGGAATGCGACAACGAGAGCCCCAAGGCCCTGTACCTTTCATGCCATGGCCCTTGGTGACGCCAATGACATCGATCATCTCGTTCTGGCTGAAGACATTGTGCACTGAGATCTGCCTCTCCAGCCTCTCCCGTACCCAGTCCACCTTCTCAGCCACTGTGCCCCCGTTCAGCTGGATCTCCATGATGTGGGCCTTCTTCTGCCTCAGTGGGAGCAGCCTCATCTGCAGCACACAGTGCTTTAGGGTGACCTGGGGCCCCTCACTCACAATTTGGGAAGGGCACAGGGGTGAGCAGAGCCACTGCTTCACCTCTCTGCCACACTCACCCCATTTCATATCAGCCCTGGGTCAGCAGCTCTTTGTATCTGGGATTTTATGGAGCCAACTCCTTGTCCTTGAGCCCAGAGACCCCTTGAGCCAGCTTAGCTCTCCCCCAGACTCCAAAGCAGCCCTTAACTGCAGGGATCGGCATTGAAATGAAAAATGTGTGTGTGCTGATCCAGGAATCAGCATCTGGCAAAACTCTGCCCGGCCGTGGGGTTATTTTTGCCCAAAACATTTGACACCAGTTGCTAATTTGAGGTGATCATGAGGTCCTTCGCTGACACAGAACCCAGGATCTGCCCAGGCTCTGCCCTCCTCCTGCTCTCCCCTCGGGGTGTGTGGGCTCCCATTGGGATGTGGGGGCTCCCAGTGCTCCCAAACCACAGCCCCCACAGCAGAAAGCTCTGGAAGGGGACTGGAAGGTCAGGAGGCAGCAGGAAAGGTCAGCCAGCACCTCCTCACACCGTCTCAGCCTCTGTGACCCCCCCAAAACACCCACTGGTCTCACTGCCAGGCCCTTCAGAGCTGAGGGAGCCCCCGAGCCCCCCGCCCATGGCAGGGGGAGGCTCTGACCTGGGTGTGCATAATGACACGGATGACCTTGCAGTACTTCTTCATGGCTGCAAAATCCTTCTCCAGCTGCTTTTTCCCTGCCTCATCCTGCCATTTTTTGCAGTACTTGGTGAACGCCTTCTTCTTGCTCTTGTGCCTAGGGACAGAAGGGGTTTGACATCCCTCAGAGCTGAAAAAAAGGCTTGTGACAGTGCAGAGAGGGGACAGGTCACCTTGCCAGCCACCTCCAAGGAACCTGTGGATACCTGAGCCTCACCTGGCTGCCAGGACCTTGAGGTGGGAAGAGGGAAGTGGATAATGAGCCGTGAAAAGGGCTTGTTCAAGGGTAATTCAAACCTTTCTGCATGACGAATGCAGTTGTCTCCCACTGACTGACTCAGCACCATCAAAACACAAAATCAGAGGCAAAATCGGAGGCAGGAGAAAGCAGGGATCGGAGGATTGTGGTGGGTGGGTCTCCATGGCACTGTTACATGAGACACAATTCCTACAGCGAGGAAATTCGTGTTTCCAACTTCCCTCTCTGCTGAGGGGTGCTGATATTCATGAGGGCCAGGGGCCACATTCTGCATCAATTTTCCTCTTGGCAAATCTGGTTTGAGTCCAGCTCAAGGATTCCAGTTAACTGGGGGGCTGATGAGCCAGAGCTGCATGAGGGAAAAGGAGCCTGCCATACGATATTGTGGAGAGAGCTAACTTGGTTCGGCTATTAGAATAAATTTACATATGCAAATGCCGCTCCTCACAGGGCTGTTTGCCGTGTCCCTGTGCATGACTAAATAGGCAGCAGTTTCGCTCCACAAGGAGCTGAGCTGTTCGGGCATCCTGGAGAGCCTGTGGAATTCCAGAGATCCCTCCCAGGCAGCCCCCCAGGAAATCCCCACTCTGGGAATCCCAGAATCAAGGTTGGAAAAACCCTCCAGAATCACGGAGTCCAAGCTGTGACTGATCCCCACCTTGTCACCCAGAGCACTGAGTGGCACATCCAGGGGTGCCTTGGTGACTCCACCACCTCCCTGGGCAGTTCCAGTGTTTATTGAGAATTTTTTGGCAGCACTTACCAGTTCTTGTAGAAGCGCCGGCGGCACTCGTCGCTGATGTGCTCAGCAAACACAGTCTTGAAATTCCTCAAGCCCTTGGGTGTCTCGATGTAGCCCACGACCCCCACAACCACCATCGGGGGGGTCTCGATGATGGTCACAGCCTCCACCTCCTCCCTCTTGGAGACCTCTGCAAAGGGTTTTGTTTTTTTTTTTTTGGGATCAGCTCATTTCCTGGAGGATTGTCGCTGTCGCAAAGAGTGCTGGGGGCAAGGTCATGTTCAGTCCCAGCCCTCCCACCTCCCAAACCACCACTCATCAGTGGGGAGAGCTCCAGGAACCCCGAAACTCAACTTGTGCTGAGGTGGGCTCTGACCATCCAAGATCTGGATAGCCAGGATTTAACCTAGAATTCAGGATTTTACCTAGAAGCCAGGATTTAACCTAGGAGTCAGGATTTAACTTAGAAGCCAGTATTTAACCTAGAAGCCAGGATTTTACCTAGAATTCAGGATTTTACCTCGGAGCCAGGATTTAACTTAGGAGCCAGGATTTAACTTAGAAGCCAGAATTTTACCTGCAAGCCAGGATTTAACTTAGAAGCCAGGATTTAACCTAGGAGTCAGGATTTAACCTAGAAGCCAGGATTTAACTTAGAACCCAGGATTTAACCTAGGAGCCAGGATTCTACCTAGATGTGAGGACTTAACCTAGGAGCCAGAATTTAACCTAGAAGCCAGGATTTTACCTAGAAGCCAGAATTTAACCTAGGAGCCAGGATTTTACCTGGAAGCCAGGATTTAACCTAGGAGCCAGAATTTAACCTAGAAATCAGGATTTAACCTAGAACTCTGGGTTCCACCACCCCAGCCTTTCCCAAGGAGCCCGTTCCCTCCTTTCCCTGGTGGATGTGGCCACTGCAGCCAAGCCTTACTGAGCCCGGGTCGGTGCACCTCCCTCACAGTGTGGGTCATTCCAGCCTTGTAGCCCAGGAAAGCTGTCAGGTGGACTGGTTTGCTGGGGTCATCCTTGGGCCAGGCCTTCACCTTGCCTCGGTGCCGGCGGCTCCGTTTGTGGGGCAGGAAGCCCAGGTGACCGTGCCTGGGAGCCGAGAATTTGCGGTGGGACTGTGGAGAGGAGCAGCAAAGAGAGGCTTCACTCCCAGCTCCCCTGGAAATGGGGTAAAAAAACACAGCAAAAACACAGCAAAATCCTCCCCTCTCAGATGGGAATGACACAGACATTCTGGGCTCTTCCCTGAGTTGTAACAGGGAAGGATTTTGTTCAAGTTTCTGTTTTGTATGTAAAAAAATGGCATAGAGTACTGGAATGGTTTGGGGTGGGAGGCCTTAAAGTCCAGCCAGTCCAACCCCAAACACCTTCCACTATCCCAAGGTGCTCCAAGCCTCATCCAGCCTGGCTTGGGAAACTTCCAGGGATCGAGGGGCAGCCACAGCTTCTCTGGGAATCTGTGCCAGGGCTTCCCCCCACTCCCAGGGCAAGGATTTCTTTCCAACACCCATTCTAAATCTTCTCTCTGTCAGTGTGAATTTACAAAATTTGGATAAATTATTTTTTTTAACGACTTAAATAAAAATCTTAATATGATCTCCCTCCTTCAGCTTTCTCTGAAGGACTTTGAAGGAGAAATACATTCTTTACTAGGTTTGTCTTTCTGTACTCTTAATGATAACCATTTATTTTGTAGCACCAAAAAGGCCGGCTTGGAATTCCTGGGCTTTGTGTCATCAAGGCAAAGGGCACAAAATGAGCATAGCCAAGGATCGGGCAAACAGGGTAAAGGATGCTGAAAGGAATGGGTAACAGGAACATGCACAGGCTCTAAAGGCACCTTGAAAGACAGGCGAGAAAGAGAGAAACACAAAAACCTCAACCACAAGCAGCAAAGGGTTAGTCCTGCACCCACTGCAGTTTTAGGGCAGCTCAGATCAGTCGCAGCACCCGGCTGTGCTTTGCACCAAGCTCATTTTCCAGCCTGAGTGGAGCTCTGAGGGTTCTGAGCCCGTTCCAGGAGCACAACCCAGCCCTGCTCGCTGACCCTCGCCCAAAAGCGACTCCAGCAGAGCTGTACCAACCATGGGACGTCTTCAGCCCGGGGCAGCAGCAGAGAGAGGCTGTCAGGGAGTGCCTCCCCTGATTAATACTTAAGATGGGTATGGGTCTGAAGACACAAATTTAGCCGCTCGCTTCACCCGCTGCGATATTCATTTCATTCCTGGCAGGTTGGACACGACAGTTGTGGTGGGATAAAGGTCACTTGCTGCTGGCTCGGTTTACGCTTCTCCCTCCTGAATAGCTGTGATGTGAATGGCAGGAATTAGGGCAGTTTCCTGAATTAGGGCAGTTTGCAAAAGGGCTTCCCCACACCCAGAGCTGTGAACACCTGCACCAGGTACCCCCAGTACGGACTGAAAATCTCTCTGTCAGCCCAGGCTTTGTGATTCTGACTGGAAAAGAGATTGAGACAATACATCTCGGAATCACAGGACAGTTTGGATTGGAAGGGACTTTAAAAATCATCCAGTCCCAACTGCTGCTATGGGCAGGGACACCTTCCACAGCTGAGGGGGGCCCTCAGCCCTGCGTGTCCCTGTGAGCAAGGCCTAGGCTCTGCTTTGGGGGCCAGAAATGGCACCAGAGGAACGGGCAGGGACTGGTCCCAGCAAGTTCCACCTGGACATGAGGCAGAACCTTATCCCTGGGCAGTGACCAAGCACAGATCCTACACAGGGTGCGGAGTCTCGTTCACTGGGGATATCCCAAAGCCATCTGCTCACACTCCTGTGCCACGCACATGGCCCTGTGAGCAGGGAGGTGGGACAGACGGGACACACTGTGGGTTCTCCCAACCCTATCCATCCCGGCGTTCTGGGATCCCCTCACGGAGGAGTGACTCGCAGACTACAACTCCCGGCGTGCGCCGGGGCCGCCTCCATGTTCAGCGCCCAGCCCCCTCAGGGGTCGCCGCCATCTTTCCGCGTTCCCGCCCCCTCAGGGGTCGCCGCCATTTTTCCGCGCCGCCGCCGCGATGCCGGAGGATCATGACTGGGAGGCGTACAAGGTGCCACCGACTCGCACCCCTGTCTCCGAGAGGACCACGTCGGTGCCCAACCCCGTCGACTACTTCCAGTCCGCCTTCAGCTATGTCTTCGACACGCCCGTCACCTTAGTCCGAGGTACCGGCGGGACGAGACCACTCCCCCCGTCCCCATGGCCCCCTCCCCGTGGGATTTGAGCCGCGACGCGGGGACGGGGACATCGAGATGGGCACAGCGGGGCACGGGGCAAAGGAGTGAGGACACGGGCACCTGGACGGGCAAAGGGCACACGCAAGGACACAGGGACACTGGTCCTGACAGTAACAGCACGGACAGAGGGGCAGGACACTGGGACACAAGGACATAGGACATTGACAAGAACACAGCATGGACAAAGGGACAGGACAGATGCAGGGACAGGAGGCACAACATGGACACAGGCAGACATGGACAAGGGACAAAGACAAGAACACAGTATTTATAGTGGGACATGGACATGAGACACAGCATGGACACTGGGACAGATAGAGGGACAACAGCATACGAGACACAGCTCGGATACTGGGAGGTACAGGGGATACAGGGACACAGTGTGGACAGGACATGGGACACAGAGGGACAGACACACAGCTGGGCATGAGCTGGACACAGGAGTGGAGGCACTGCTGCTGCCTGGGGAGGTGGCACAGGGCAGTGCCAGCACTGGGGCTCTGCTGCCCCTCAGAGCTGGCTGTGTGACCAGGCTGTCCCTGCAGACTGGATCGAGAAGTGGAAAAGCAAGAACAAATTCTACTACTACCACCAGAAGTTCCGCCGTGTGCCTGACGTGAGCGAGTGCCTGGAGGGTGACTACCTGTGCTACTATGAGGCTGAAGCTCAGTGGAGGAGGGACAGGTATGGCTGTCCCTGCACTGTCCCCAGGCGAGGTCACAGCAGAGCACACAGCGCTGGGACCTGCAGCATTTTGGTGGATGCTGAGGCAGCACCTCCAGCCCACCCCATTACACACCAGATGTGTAAGGATGTCCCTGCAGCACATCTGGCCATGGTGGCATTAGGGACCAGGACCCTAAATGCCAGAGCTGACATTGCACAGGGTGTCCCCGCCCCTTGGTTCAGCTTTTCTGTCATCTCGTGCAGGATGGTGGATCAGGAGATCGTGGAGATAGTCCGGGAAAGGCTGGCTGCCTGCAAGCAGAGGGAAGGGCCCAACCAGTTCCAGAACTGTGCCAAGGAGATGGCGCTGCTGGCACAGGTCACCAAGGCCTACCAGGACAGATGTGAGTGTGACAGCACATCCCACAGTGTCAGGGTACACAGGTTTGTGGGAGGCACTGCTCAGGCATTTCCTTTCTTTTTCAGATGGTGAGCTGGGTTACCATGGCAATGCAAGGACGTGTCTGATGAAGCAGAAGCACAGGATGATGGAGGAGAGGAAAGCAGCACAGGAGACTCAGCAGAGCTAAAACAGCTCCTCCGTCCATGGTGCTGGTATCCAAGTGCATGTTGCTTCCTTGGCCTCCACAATAAACAGACGTGTACAGCTGAGATCGGTGTTTGTTCTTTAAGGAGCTCTGCAAGCCCTCAGCTCCAGGCACTTGGGGCTGTCAGTATTGGGGTTTGCCCTCTGGACCTCTTCCTCTCCTCCATGGGCCACCAGGACACTGAGTGTGCTGCTCTGCCCTCAAGTCCCTCAGTCTGGCTAGAGATGATGTGCCCAAGGCCAGGCTGGACAGAGTTGGAGCAGCACTTTTCCCTTTTTAGTGAACCTTTCACTGTCTGGTGGAAGGTGTCCTGGAGGACATTCCAGGTCCTTTCCAGCCCAGCCCATTCCATGGTTGTAACACCCCTGCCCCGAGCACCAGCCCTCATCACACCAAGCACGATTCCTGGTTCTCTGATCACTTTATTCTCGTACAAAACCCGCTCAGGTGGTGGCCACAGTGGCTGCCTGGGTCCTCTGCACAGACACTCGGGTGTGGGTCTTGGCCAGATGATCAGTGAACTCCTGCAGAAAACAGCAAAGGGTTACTCCCTCAAAGCCCTCTCACAGCTTCCTCAGCTCCCATCCCTGCTGCGCTCAAATTTACAGCTACCAAATCTTCCTGTAATCAAAAATCTCAATTTTAGGGGCAAGAAGGGTAAGCTTTGAGCTGCAAGTTACCAAAATGCTCTTACCTGGTAAGGAGACTTGGTGAAGACAGTCTCTTTCCAGAGGTCAGGAGTCAGGTAGCTGTAGGTTTTGGAGATGGCATCGAAGGTGGCTTTAGCTGCAGAGAGATGTCACACACTGCCCGTCAGACACTGCTGCAGAACCAGCCTGCGGGTTACACCCCCCAAAACATCCCAGAGTTACAAAAATGTGGAATTTTGCAAGGACCAGGGAGACCATGGCAGGGCCTCTCTGATGAACCCACAAAACTCAGGTTTCTCTCTCTCTCCATTTACGACAATTACACTACGGGACACAAGTGCAATCGCGCAGATTGGGAGATTCAGGAGTGGGGACAGCTTTAAACCCCGCATTTCTGGGTTTACCTTTGACAGAACCCACACTGCCAGCAGAAATCATGGCTTCTGCCTCACTAAAACAGAGGTGCTGTGGCCCATCAGTGACGAAAAGTGGCCAGCAGCTCGGTGCCAGCCCCAGAACTCACCGAAGTTGCCGAGGGTGGCCGTGCAGCCCCGCGCTGACGTGTAGCAGTCATCGATCCCAGCCATCATCAGCAGCTTCTTGGGGACAGGGGCTGACACGATCCCGGTGCCACGGGGAGCCGGGATCAGGCGCACCAGCACGGAGCCGCAGCGCCCGGTGACCTGCAGGGACACAGCGGGTCAGAGCCCCAGAACACAGCCATGGACAGGGACAGGCTGGGAGGACATGCACCTTCAGGACACCCAGAATCCCGGAACACAGCCCGGGGGACACATACCTTGCAAGGCACCCAGAGACCCAGAACACAGCCTGGGGGACACGCACCTTGCAGGGCACCGTGTGCGGCTTGCCGATCTTGTTGCCCCAGTAGCCGCGTCGCACGGGCACGATGGACAGCTTGGCCAGAATGATGGCCCCGCGGATGGCTGTGGCCACCTCCTTGGAGCACTTCACGCCCAGCCCCACGTGGCCGTTGTAGTCCCCGATGGCGACAAACGCCTGCAAAAGAGGAGCAATTTTCACTGCTCCCTCCCAGCTCACCCCAAACCTCACACACATTTCTTGAAACCCATTTTTCCCCTCAGAGTTCAGTCAGAATCAGCCAAGGTTAAAGCACTCCCTGCTACAACCTCACTCAGGTCACAACTCCTCAAGATTTCCCAACAGTGTTTCCTCTTTATACCCAAAACTTCTGAAAACCCAACGCTGCTGTGCAAGAATAACTGAATTTTGCAGTGTCAGAAGAGTTTGTTAAAAGGAAGTTTAAAAGTCTTGCACTCCAACTTTTGGACCAGTGCTGCTTCAAAGAACATTTGCACACATCAATGACATTTTAAAGCTAATACATTTATCAAACTACTAACGGCCCTCACAACAAAATATTTATTTGCGGGATGTAACAGTAAAAGGGATTTGGAGTGACTAAAATGACACTAAAAATGCAGGAGGGAAGCTGTGAACAGGATCCAGAAAAATGGAATTACCTTGAACCTGGTACGCTGCCCAGCACGGGTCTGTTTCTGCACTGGCATAATCTTCAGCACCTCATCCTTCAGCGAGGAGCCCAGGAAGAAATCGATGATCTCCGACTCCTGCAAGAGTCAGGGACTGAGCACACAGAAATCAAAAGTCCCTGTCAGTCAGATAATCCAATCCCCTCCCAAGGATCCAGGAGCAGCCACAGCTTCTCTGGGAATGTGTGCCAGGGCCTCACCACCTTCACGGGGAACAATTCCTACCCAATATCCCATCTGACCCTATCCAAAGGCCTTCTCCAGCTCTCCTGGAGCCCCTTTAGGCTCTGGAAGGGGTTCTGAGGTCTCCCTCAAACGTTCCCTTCTCCAGGTGAACAACTCCTGCCCGGTTCCACCCCTTGGAGCATCTCCTTGCCCCATCACTTCCATGTCCACAGCAACCCACCTTAATGGGGAGCGAGAAGAGATAAATCTCCTCAAGAGACTTGATCTTCATATCCTTGACCAGGCGACCGAGTTTGGTGACAGGAATCCACTGGCAAAGAGATCCATGGACAAGAGTCACCAGGAGCCAGCACCCAGCGGGACGCGGCTCTGCTGCCCCATCCCCGGGGCTGGCAGCTCCCCCGTCCTCGGGTCGCCACTCACCTCCTTGTCCTCGGCTTTGCCCCCGCGAGCGCCGCGGCCTCTCCCGCGGCCTCTCCCGCGCCCACGGCCGCGGCCCCGCAGCCCGGTCCCGAATCCACCGCGGAAGCCCCCGCGGGCCGCTCCCGCTCCTCCCGCAGCACCGGCGTCGTCCGCCATTTGCTGGAAGAAAGCGGGACATCAGGCGGGACATCAGGCGGGCGCGGATGGCGCCGGATGCGGCGGGCCGGCCCGTGCCACCACACTGACTGCCGCCATACTTACGTGATCTCTCAGCGTAGAAGGCCGCGCTACTGCGCCGCGCGGTATTTATACTGTGTGGGCATCTCGCGAGAGCAATGCCTGCCCTGCGAGCTGAATGAGGAATACACCGCGGGCTGGAGAGAGCGATTTATGGTAAATTATACAGAGTATGGGGCGGCAGCGCCCGGCAGTGCCAGCCCCGTATTTTGCATGAGGAATACACCGTGGGCTGCAAAGAGCCACTCATGATAAATTATACAGAGTGCGGGGCGGGCTCGGCTCACGGGATAAACGGGCGCGCACGGCCGGAGCCCTCAGAGCGCGTCGGGCTGCGGTCGGTGAGGGGCTGTGGGTGTTCGAGTGGGAGGGCACTGCCGCATCTTCCTCCTTCCGTGCGCCTTTAGCCTTTCTAAATCTCTGCTGGGAAATGGTTATGGCACTGCCGGAGCCGGAGCCCGGCCGGGTGAGGTGCAGGGAGCGTCCTGGGAAGGCGCTCCGGGAACCTCGGTAGCGTCCGGCGCGGTCTGAAAATCATTCGGGGTCTGCTGTGGCCCCGGGTGAGATAACGGCGCCCATAGCATCGGGAACATTAAGCTTATTGCCCACGGCTGTCTGTGGGCAATGAAACCCATGTTCCCATAAACCCCGTGCCAGGCGGGTACGGGCACTCAGGGGTTCTAGGGGCTGTTCTAGGGGCTATTTCTCAGAGCTTTGTTCTGTTCCAGGTGCCGTTCCTGGCGTGGCCCCACCATGGGCTGGGCTCACATTTCCACGGCGATCCCTTCCCCGGCGGAGCTGTGAAGAGCACGGGGATGGCGTGATGGACAGCGACACGGGAGTCACAGCTGAAAACGACTCGTTTTGTATTTTGATATGCAATAAAATACGAAATTCTCAAAAGATAAAGGATCTCTCGTCTGTCTAATTGCCAAAAGTCGTGCTTTACGCTGTGGTGGGACCCGGCAGGTGGCTTCCTTGGGGCAGGGAGGGGCGGTTTTGCCGGAGAACGCTCGGGATCGCGGTGAGGATGCTGCGCCGAGCCGGGCCGGGCTGGCGCCGCTTTCACGGCCGAGCGGGGAATTCTGATCCCGTGCTCCGGAGCCCGCGCCCCGCGTGGCGCTGGTGGCTCCCCGCGTGACGTCACTGGAGAGCCGGAAGTGATCCCTCACTTCCCGGAAGTGGTGCCGGAAGCACGTGCGCAGTGACCATGGCGGACTCAGACGCGGCCGCCACCGCTGCCGCCACCCCCGTGCGCTTCAAGAGCAAGTGAGGGACGGGCGGCACCGGGCCGGGGCTGCGAGGGCGAGCGAGGGGCCAGACTGGGCTGGGCAGGGCAGGGCCGGGCCGCGCCACTGGAGCCGCTTTAACGGGACCTCTCCGCGCATCTCTTTCCCTTCCAGCTACGCCGCGACGCGGAAGATCGAGCCGTTCTACAAAGGAGGGCGAATCCAGGTAATCCCGGCTCTGCAGGGACATTTGGGAATGTCGCCCCTCCTGGCTCTAACCTTCCTATTCCCCATCCTTTTTTTCTAGATAAGCCGGGATGGGAAGTTCATGTTCTGCCCCTGTGGGAGCAAAGTCAACGTCATCGATGTGGAAACGGGAGCTGTCCTGCACAGCCTCCAGCAGGTGACAGGGATCGGCCTCTCCTGAGCGTTTTCCGAGCCTCCCGGAGGGTTTTCTCACTGTGGATGTGAAGCTCCCGGGAGGGAGGAGTGCAGGGAGGGTGGGAACGGACCAGACGCAGATTTTGGGTGGTCCCCGAGCTGTGCTCGGTGTCAGCAGAGCCGCCTGGAGAAGGGAGATCTCAGATCTCTCCAGGGATGCTTTAACAGTGGGATTTCCCGTCTGTTTTCCCAGGATGAGGAAGAGGATGTCACAGCATTTGTGCTCAGCCCTGATGACGAGGTGGGTTTGTGCTGAGGTCCGTGACAGCTTGGGACAGGCCGAGCCAGAAACGGGGGGAATTTTGGGGTGTGTGCAGGGCCAGGGCTTGGTCTCAATTATCCTTGTGCATCTCTTCCAACTGGGGATATTCCATGGTTCTGTTCCATGCCCTGTGTGCTTCTGAGATCCCCCTGGAGCCTTCTCAGCCCCTGACCCTGCGGGTCAGACTCACAGCTCCAGCAGCAGCTCCCCATGCTCTGTGGGACTGACAGAAACCCAAACCCTATCCAGTCCATGGTTATGATACCTGTGAGGGGCTGACCTGGAACAAAAGCTAAAGTAATAAAGTAGGGATTTATTGGAAAGGATTCACCTTGGGCAGTACAAGAGCTTGGTTGAGGTTACACCCAAGATGGATGTTGGGAAAAGTTTTCATGCTTTTGTAAGTTCTGGTCCATTTCCATCTTGGGGTTCACTGTCCAATTCCAGCTCCAGGTTGTGCAGTCCCATCCTCACAGATTCTCTCCTTGATTCGCTGCAGTTTGCACTTTTGGGGCAGTAGCTGCAGCGTGTCCTTGATTCTGGGCTGGAAAATGATTTTGTGTGACTGATTCTGAGGAAAACTTTATATAAAACTCAGAATTACACACCAATGCAGTGCAGAATCTGGAAAACATGAAAGCTACCACTGAAAGCATCTGGAGCTTGCCTTGTCCCCGTGTCCCCAGGTGCTGGTGACAGGGAGCCGGGCGCTGCTGCTGCGCCGCTGGCGCTGGAGGGAGCCCAGCTGTGAGCGCAGCTGGCGAGCCGTGCACACCGCGCCCGTGGCCACCATGGCCTTCGACCCCACGGCCACCCTGCTGGCCACAGGTACCTGGGACACTCGCTGCTCCAGGAGCAGCTCCTGCGAGGCTCAGAGCCCCGCTGCTGTGCCCGGGTTGGGGATCTGGATTTGCCAGTTCGCTCCCAGTGTCCCTCTCTTCCCAGGTGGCTGTGACAGCACCATCAAGGTCTGGGATATGATCAAGCACTACTGCACACACAACCTGAAAGGATCCTCTGGAGTGGTACAGTAAGGACCTGTCCTGCTGGGATATTGGGATTGGTGTGGAATTCTGGAGTTAATGGAACAGGAGGGTCCATTCCAAGCAGGGTCTGGGCTCTTCCTGGTTTTTGGGAGCGGGGTTAAGGCTGATTCTGCCCAGAGAGTTTGCTCAAGAATTTTCATGGAATCACTTTGGGACACTGCTCTGAGCCCATCCAAGCTGTCCTGCTGTGGGATGTGCATTATTTCAAGGCTGGGTGGTTTATTCCTGTCCTGTCCCTCTCCTCCTGCCCAGCCTGGTGGAGTTCCACCCCGACATCTCCCGCCTGCAGCTCTTCTCCTCCTCCATGGATTACAAGATCCGCATCTGGGACCTGAGCTCCAGCAAATGTGTGGCACTGCTGGATGGCCATTTCAGTGCTGTCACCTCCCTGGCGTTTGCAGATGGCAACACCCTCCTGAGGTAGCTCCAGCAGGGATTTCACCTCCATCCACTCACTCCTGCGGGGCTGGGGGGTCCTGCAGGGTCTGGGCAGGCTCTGCTCTCAGGGGAAGGGGTGGTGCAAGTGCTCAGGGGTTGTCAGCACCTGAACTTTGGAGTCATGGAAGGGTTTGGGTTGGAAAGGACCTTAAAGCCCATCCAGTGCCATGGGCAGGGACATCTTCCACTGTCCCGGGGTGCTCCAAGCCCCATCCAGCCTGCCTGTGTTTCTGGGAGTGTCCTGTGCTGGCACAGGGAACACTGCTGCTCTCTCTCCCACGGCCTCTCCAGAGAGATGCTGAACTCCCACAGAGCCAAATTTAGCCAAACTGAGCTGATTTAGCACTAAAACAGAGCTTTTGATTTGCAGCTCTGGCCGTGACAAGATCTGCATGGTCTGGGACCTGAACACCAGGCAGAGCACACGGACTGTCCCTGTCTATGAGGTGAAACTGCTTTTTCTTTCTTCATTTGAGACCTTCTGTAGTTTCTAGGCCATGGGCTCCATCTTTAGGGTCTGTCTGTTGTGAAATCAGGTTTCTCTCCCTTCGCAGGGGTTTTCAGCTCTGACTCTGTGCCTCTCTTGCAGACTGTGGAAGCCGCTGTGTTGTTGCCTCAAGAGGGAGATTTCTCTCAGCTGGGTGTGAAGAAAAAAGGGCTGCACTTTGTCACAGCTGGCAGCAAAGGTGAGTGTCACTTCTGGAGCCTCAGGGGTGGCACTTCAGTCACTTCACTGCTGTTATTGCTGTGTGCTCTCCATGTGGCAGAAGCCTTGGGTGGAGAGCAGAGCTTGGGCAGGAGTGGATGTGCAGGATGGAGCAGGCACAGTCTGATCCATTTAATGCTCAAACACATTTATCTCTGTTTTCAAACTCAATGAGTTTGATTTCCACTGAAAAATCAAAACTTTGAAGTGGATCCTGCCCAGCCTTGCCCTGGAGCTGTGTGGTTTGGGTGATATTCCTGGGACATGCACTGTGTAAAGCAGTGGCTCTGCCATGACTTCTCCTGTTTTTTCCAGGCATCCTAAGGGTGTGGGAGGTGGCCACAGCTGCCTGTGTGCACACTCAGGCCGTGCCCTTCATGCTGCAGGACGAGCCCAGCGAGCACAGCCTCTCCCAGTGCCAGTTTGTGCCTGCCAGGAACGAGCTCCTCACCGTGTCCATGGAGCACAACATCATCTTCTATGATGCTCAAACCCTGCAGCTCAGGAAGCAGGTGACAGCCCTCAGCCTCCTTGTCCCTTTTTTCCTGCTCCAGGATCAGCTCTGCTGCTGGGAGAGCTTTGCCCAGGGGTGTCCTGGGCTCCAGCCTGCTCTGGAATTGTTCCACAGTGCCAGAAAATTCCATGGGTTGAGGGGAATGTTGCCCAGAGAGCAGCACAGGAAGGAGGAGGCAGAACAGACTCAGAAATGGGTGCAGTGTGTAGAAATGTGAAACGAGCACCAGCTTCTCCTCCAGCTGCCTCCCCCCTCCCTGGCTGTTCCCCCTGCAGCTCGCAGGATACAACGAGGAGGTTCTGGATGTGAAGTTCCTGGGCCCTGGGGACTCTCACATTGTTGTGGCCACCAACAGCCCCCAGCTGAAAGTGTTTGAGCTGGCAACATCCCACTGCCAGATCCTGTATGGCCACACAGGTGAGTGACAGGCTCAGTCCACAGGGAACAGGGGTGGTGTGTCCCAGATGTGTCCCCTGTCTCATTAACTGGGCTCATTAAGCACTGGGCTCATTAACTCACCCCATCTCAGCATTGCTCTGCACTCACCAGCTTTTATTTCTTCTGTTTAGAAACAATCCTGGCTTTGGATGTCTTCAGGAAAGGCCTGATGTTTGTCACCTGTGCCAAGGTGTGTCACTGTTCTCCATTTAATGACACTCTTCATTCCTAGTGATCCCTGTGGGCAAAATTAGATTGGTTTTGGAATTCCAGAAAGGGATTTTTGTTCAGACAGTCCCTTGCTGCTGCATGCCTCAAATACAGAGTTCTCCCACTATCCCTTTTTGACATTGTGTCTGGGAAAATTGGTTGAATTTTATTGACCTTAAGGAGATGTTTCCTTCCCAAACATCCTGGTGTGGTGTTGCAGTTCAGAAAAGGTGTTAGTGTGAGAATGATGGGGGAAAAGGGAAAAAGGTTCCAAGACCCAAAAATAAATCTCTGATACAACCAGAAATAAACCCCCATGCTGGAACCCCAGAGATACTGTCACCTGCTGTGACAAAGATGAAGGCTCCAGCTGGAACAGCAGAGCCCAGCTAGGCTCAGGGATGTGCTAAAACCCAGAAAACTCAGGAATTTGCTGTTTTCTCCCCCCCAGGACAGGAGCATCCGTGTGTGGAGGATGGGCAGGGCTGGCAGGGTGAGCTGTGTGGGGCTGGGCCTGGGCCATGCCCACGGCGTGGGCGCTGTCAGCTGCTCCAGGTAACACTCACAGAGCAGGGAGGGAGGGGACTGTCCCCCTGATGCTGTCCCCTCCCAGCTGTGCTGCTTCCCATCCCTGCTCCCAGTGGTGCCCCAGTTGGGATCATGGAATGGTTTGGGTTGGAAGGGGGCTCAGATCTCATCCAGTGCCACAGGGGTGACATTTCCCACGGTCCAGCCTGGCCTTGGCTGCTCCCAGGGCTCTGAAATGAAAGAGCTTGGAAAGCCATGGAACCACTGGAAAAGTGGCTGGGTGTGGAGATCCCAGAGCCAGGGAGGAAGAAAGCACGGAATTGTTTTCCCTGCACTCCATGCTTCCCTTCCTTTCAGGCTGAAGGAAAGCTTTGTAGTGACCAGCAGCCAGGACTGCACCATCAAGATCTGGAACATCCCCGAATCTCTCACCTCCAAAGCAAAAGCAGCCTTGGTCTCCAGTCTAGAGCCCCTCCATGCCAGGGTGACAGAGAGGGCCCATGACAAGGTACAGCTCGCCCTGATCTCTCAGTGCTTCTCTCCCTCCTGTGCCCTGTGACCAGAGCTGAGGCCTGACCCTCTTTTTCCTACTCTTGTGGCTCCCCCAGGACATCAACAGCGTGGCAGTGTCCCCCAATGACAAGCTGCTGGCCACGGGCTCGCAGGACCGGCTGGCCAAGCTCTGGTCCTGCTCGGACTGCTCCCTGCTGGGGGTTTTCTCTGGCCACAAACGTGGCATCTGGTGTGTGCAGTTCTCCCCTGTGGATCAGGTCCTGGCCACCTCCTCAGCTGATGGCACCCTCAAGCTTTGGGGACTTCGTGATTTCAGCTGCCTGAAGGTGATGAGAGCTTTGCCTCTCGCCCTGGGTAAAACCTTGGGGTTTGTTAAGGAGCCTTCCAAAACCTGGAGCTTCTTTCTTTGGGCTTTTTGAGGAAATTGGACCCTTTTGGGTCTCTCTGGCACTGCTGAGCTTCCTTTTTGTTTTGCAGACCTTTGAAGGCCACGATGCCTCAGTGCTGAAAATCATCTTTGTGAGCCGGGGGGCTCAGCTGCTCAGCAGGTTTGTGCCTGCCCAGGGGTCTGGGAGGTTCCAGAATTAAGGGAATACCTGAGCTCAGGAGCAGTCTTGTGTCCAAGGAATCCTTGGGAAGATTTACAGCAAGATGCCACATTTAGACCAGGCTTTAGACCCGAATCTTTGGGAAGATTTATAGCAAGATGCCATATTTAGACCAGGCTTTCTGTGGAGGTTGTTTTATCTTCTGCAGTTGTTCATGGATCTCATGTGGCTGTGTGGCATTGCAGACAAAGCTAAGGGTGCATCTTGCCCTCCACATTTTGGTTAATTCTGCTCCTGTTTGGAAGGAATTGGGAGGGGACAAGTTCATTTGATATTTGAGGTGAGACAGAGCAAGAATGGATCTGTCCAGTGATTCCTTCTCTTGTGTTTCTCTTCCAAAAGTGGATCCGATGGTCTCTTGAAACTCTGGACCATTAAAACAAACGAGTGTGTGAAAACACTGGATGGTCATGAGGATAAAATCTGGGGCCTTCACTCCAACAAGAAGGATGACCTGGTGGTGACAGCCTCCAGTGACTCCTGCATCACCCTGTGGCAGGTACAGCATGGGGTTTGTCCCTCCCTGGGGCAGTAATTGGGGTCTCAGTGCCTTGTTTTTCATGTATTCTCCTTGGCTGCACTTTGAAATTAGGTTAACCAGGCTGCTCTTGGGATTTGGGGGTATTTTTTGGCCATCCCCAGAGCAGCAGATGAGCCCCAGCACTGGAGCTTTGGAGAAAAGCTGGAAATTGCTGGATTTAACATTTAATGACTCAGATTTTGCTGCAGAAATTGGTCTCCACTCGATGGCTAAATCAAAACCCTTCTGTATCAAAGCAGGATTTGATAAAGTTTTATCCTGTTTTTTTTGGTTTTTTTTTTTTTTAATAGGATGTGACTGAAATTGAGGAGAAGGAAGCACAGGCTAAACAGGAGGAGCAGATCATGAAGTGAGTATTTTTATTTATGAAATAAAGAACTGTAAAAAGCAAACTTTGCACTGTCCACACTTGGAGCCATCATCTCCACCTGATCCCAATATTGGAGTGAGAGAATTGAGGCATTTATTGAACACCACAAACTTCTGAGCTGTTATTGCCAAACCTGCTGCTTTTTGTGTAATTTTGGTGTTTTCCACCACCCAAAGATTGGTGTCACTCTTGGCCCAATTTGTTTTGCAGAGAGCAAGAGCTTTCTAACCTGCTGCATGAGAAAAGGTTCCTCAAAGCTCTGGGCCTGGCCATCTCCCTGGACCGGCCACACACGGTGCTGACAGTGGTCAAGGGTGAGTCCAGAGCCTGCTGTGAAGCATTTCCTGCCCTCTCTCCTTTCCTGTTCACCTTTTGCAGCCTCAGTTTCCCCTCAGTGAGCTCACCCCGGGTGTCCCTGCTCTGGTTTCTCTCTGCAGCCATCCTGAAGGAGCCTGAGGGGAGGAGGCACCTGGAGGAGAACATCGTTCGGCTCCGCAGGGATCAGAAAGGTTTGTGGCAGGAGGAAAGTGCTGGAAGAGGGGCAGAGGCTTCTTCTGCCACCTGAAATGAAAATCCTACATTCCTGGGATGGTTTGGGTTGGGAGATTGTGCAGTTCCAAGGGCAGGGACACCTTCCACCACACTTCCAGGGGTGGATGGGGATCCGCAGTCGTGTGGGAGCCGAAGCTCTGTGAGAGCCCAGGGATGTTGGGCAGTGTGGGCTAGGCTGTGAGCCAGCCTGGCCAGCTTTCCCTCCCCCACAGAGGCAGTGCTGGGCTTCCTGGTGACCTGGAACACCAACTCCAGGAACTGCCACGAGGCCCAGGCCGTGCTGGAGACGCTGCTGAAGCACGAGGCCCCCGACAACCTCCTGCAGTTCTCAGGAATTAAATCTGCTGTGGAGTCCTTGCTGCCCTACACGGGTGAGGCACTCTGGGGACAGGGAGGGGCTGCAGCTGCTGGGTCAGGGATCCTGGAATTGTTTGGGGAGGAAGGGACATGTCAGTAAATCCATACCTGCCATTGTGGGGACTCCTTCCAGCATCCCAGGTGCTCCAAGCCCTGTCCAGCCTGGCTTGGGACACTTCCAGGGATCCAGGGGCAGCCACAGCTGCTCTGGGAATCTGTGCCAGCTCCTCCCCACCCTCCCAGGAAACAATTCCTGCCCAATATCCCATCCAGCCATGCTCTCTGGCAGTGTGAAGCCATTCGCTGTGTCCTGTCCCTCCATCCCAAATCCCTCTCCAGCTCTCCTGGAGCCCCTTTAGTCTCCCTGGAGCGTTCCCTTCTCCAGGCTGGACACTGCCAGCTCTCCCAGGCTGGCTGCACAGCCTGAGGCTGAGTTCTGCTGCCTCCCCTGCCCTGTTTCTCTGAGCCTTTCCCTCCCTGCAGAGCGTCACTTCCAGAGGCTGAGCCGCCTGCTGCAGGCTGCCACCTTCATCGAGTTCATGTGGCAGAACATGAGGCTGGCAGATGTGGCCCAGCAGGACCAGGGGACTCCGTGACACCTCCCCTTCCATCAAATTCCCTCTCCAAAACGCCCACCAGGAAGGTGGGATTTTTAGTTGCTGTATTTTGTAATAAATGTTTTAATTTCTAAACCAAGTCCAGCATCCATTCTTCTGAGGGATGAATGAAAGGAAAAGATGATTTCTTTGGCCAAGCTGGGGTTTGTGTTTTAACACACCCTGAAGTTTCAGATCGCAAACAGCAGTTAGTTTGGAATACAAAGCCAGAATCCCAACAAGCAGTTGGGATTTAAAGGATTCGTGGAGCTGGGATCCCGCTTGGGCAAAGCAGTCTGGGGTCTCACCTGTGCCCACCCCAAATTTAGCACCTGGGAGGGAGAGAAGCACAATTTAAATTCCCCAAATAGCAGATTTCAAAAGCATAAAACACAAACAGGGTTCAGAGATATTTACGTGTATTTTATTCCATAGCCACAAATGTATAAAATTCAAACACCTCACAAGTTCTTTATAAAAATATTAACAGATACCTGGGAGAACAAGTATAATTACAGCCATCAGCATAGAAAAAAGTCTTAATTTCCCTATAACTCTTCTAACTAATTTCTAGCAAAAGAGTTTAGAATTGTTCCAGTCCCCTGGAAAGACGAATGTTTTGTTCATAAAAGTTCCCTGTTCCCATCCCCAGCTGGGACACAAGCTGTGACTCCCCTGTGCACAGACATGGCTGGAGGGAACAGGGATGAGGTTCCTCCCCAACAGGTTTTTATTCTCACAACCTTTCAGCAGATCCAGCTCATCCTTTATTTCACAGCCTATAAAAAAACACCCCCAAACCGACACCAAAAGTCTAAAAATTAAAAAAACAAATCTATAAAACACACAGGGGCATCATCCCTTCCCTCCCCAGTGCTGTAACCAGTTCAGGGTGCCAGGGGTGACTGAGGCTCTGGTGCCACTCCTTTGTCCTCCACGCTGTGCCAGGTCATCCTGGTGAGGGGACAACCCAGGCAGGGCTGTGAAACTCCTGTGCTGCAGGGCAGGGGAACAGCTGAGTTCCTTCCCAGTGACCTCCAGCTCTGCAGCTGCTGGATCCTCAAGTTCTCACCCAGGACAAGCTGCAGGAGTGGTGTGGATGTGTGTGTGTGCCTCAGGAAGGGACAGTCCCAAACCCTGACACCCCAGCGAGCTGTGGATGTGTGTGTGTCCCTCAGAAAGGGACAATTCCAAACTCTGACTCTGGTGCTGCCCACAACTCCCAGGGGACTCCAGCGAGCAGGGTGTCAGGGCTGTGCCCGTGTGTGTCCCCTCCTTAGGGGCACTGGGGTGTGTGTCCCCTCCTTAGGGACACTAATTCCTGCTGGAGACAGGCAGGCCGGGCCGCGGAGCCGATTGCTGCAGGGCGCGCTTGGTGACGGTGCTGCAGCGCTGCAGGATCTCCTGGGCCGAGGGCCGGGCTGGCACCTTGGGGACACCCGTGGCCACCTCGGGGTCAGTGAGGGACGAGCTGAGCTCGGCTGGGGAGGACTCCACGAAGCCAGAATCGTCGTTGTCCCTGGCACTGAGCTGTGGGGATTTGCTGCTGTGCGTGGCCAGGCCGGGAGAGCTGCGGGCCTGCTCCACCTCGGGCAGGGATCGTGACAAGTTGTGTTTCCAATCTCCACTGCTCCCCGAGCTCAGGGAAGAGCTGTCCAAATCCAAATCCAGCTGTGGAGTGGAGCTGGCCCTGGGCAGAGAGCAGGATCTGCTTCTCTGGGAGCTGCTGAGCCCCTGAGGGCCGGGCTGGGGCCCGGACTCGGCCCGCGGCTGTGGGGAGCGGAGGTTCGGTGTGGACGCGTTCAGGCCGCAGCTCAGGATGGTCTGGAGTTTGTGGTGAGGGTTCTGGTAGGGCCTGAGGCACAGGGAGGGCATGTAGCCAGTGCAGCCATTGTACCTGAGGGTAGGTGTGGGAAGAACACTGAGAAAACCCTTCCAGCACCTCAGCATTTGCCCAGCTCTGAATCCATCCCACCCATCACACTGAATCCTCTCCAATCTACCAGGGACCGAGGGGAGGGAGGGCTTGGGGCAGCAGGGCAGTGTTGTACACAGGATGTGAGGACAGGGAAACCATCCCCAGCTCATGGGGCTCCTGTGCATCCCTCACGGGGAGGAACAGCAAGCAGCTCCCTTGGGGAGCCGGGATTTTGGGAAAGCCTCCTCACCAGATCAGCCACCAGCCATCGT
This sequence comes from Sialia sialis, assembly GCA_009812075.1. Taxonomy (NCBI): domain Eukaryota; kingdom Metazoa; phylum Chordata; class Aves; order Passeriformes; family Turdidae; genus Sialia; species Sialia sialis. Next base: position 1,301,779 of record VRYO01002014.1, on the reverse strand, counting down.
GGGACCTCCTGAGCACCTCCACGACCACGCCCTGGTTCAGCGAGAGCTCGTCCTCCTTCTGAGCCTCATAGGCCTGCACCACAAAGTACAGGCTGCCTGCAGAGAGAGGGACAGATTGGGTTTGCCTTGTGGAGAAAAAGCTCTGATCCCTGTGAGAGACCAGCCCAGCTGGGTCCCTGAGAGTGACTGGTTTGCTCAGGGGCCCCAGTCTGATCCATAAAGAAGAAGTTTTTTTTAAAAAGGGTGTAAAGGCCCTGGAAGAGGCTGCCCAGAGAAGTTGTGGCTGCCCCTGGATCGCTGGAAGTATCCAAAGGGCTTGGAGCAACCTGGGACAGTGGAAGGAGTTGGGGTTGGAACTGGATGGGCTTTAAGCGCTCTTCCAACCCAAACCACTCCATGATTCCAGAACCACAGGTGGTGGCAGAGCCAAGCAGAAGAGGCAGAGGTCCAGGCAGTGAGTAAAGTGGTGGGGTTTTGCAGAGCTCGTGTTTTGAAGGAGGAACAGACTCACCCTCCTCGTTTGAGCTGAGGGCGGTCTGGATGTCCTCACAGGCATCCAGCTCTTCCAGGTACGAGGCTGGGAACCAGGCTATCTGCTTGTCTGCATTTTCCACCAGCCACCAGCCTACAGAGAGGAAACATAGCCAGATTTTAACAGCCTGCAAGTCAAGACATGACAATAATCCCTGGGTAGGGGACAGAAGGGACAGGAGGGACACTCACTGTCCCCAGGGAAGCACACAAGTGCAAACCCTGACACCACCACAGCGTTTGCCTGTCTATGAATCCACCCACCCATCCACCCTGACAGTGAATCCTCTCCAACCTACCAGTCATGTCCTTGATTAGCACTTCCACAATCTCCTTCTGAGCCACTCTGAAGGGTTTGTTCTTTGTGTCTTTGGTTTCGAAGGCCTCGATGCAGCGGTAGCTCTGCGACGCCTGAGGGAGGGTGATGGAGAGGGGCTGGGGGCTCTTCTCCCTTCTGAATGCTGATGGCATGATCACAACGCTGAAAAGTAAAGGTGCATGTCAAAAACCCATGTGAAAGGTTGAGTTTAGCACTGATTTTGGTGAAATCATTTCTGCAGTAGGCTGAGAAAAGCTTCAGGTATCAGAAACAGAATTAATGTGGATTGAAGCACCCTGCTGAACTAGCCTGGATTGTAAATTGTGTTTCCCTTCTATCCATATCCCATATTCACAAACAAAAAAATACAACTCTTATTTCATACCTGTTTTCAGGGAAGGAGGGATCAAGGTCTTGAGTCTGTGCCTTGAAGAACTGATTGACCTCTTCCCCTCGGGAGATTTTCACATCCATTTTCAGCAGCTCCTGGGAATACGTTTCCAGCAGCTTCATGATCTCCAGGCACCTGTTCAGCTTCCCACCCTTCCTCTGCTGCATGGTTATACCTTCAAAACACCAAGGGCACAGTTGGGATCTGGATCCCAGGCAGAGCATCATTTCTCTGAACACTGTACAAAGTCCCTGCCTCCCTGATATGATTTTTTAACATCTAAAATTTCTCTTTTTTTCACATGTCAAGTTTCAAGAAGCTCTAGGTCTATATAAGTGTAGCACTAATTTGCCAAGTGCAGCAATCTATTGAAAAAACCCTTTCTGGGTCATTTTAAGTCTGTACTAGACCCAGACATGGAGTGAGTCCCTGATGTGTTGCAGACTCAGGTTTGTCTCTGCCATGGGTTATGACTGTCCCTGATGACTCTTGTGTTTGTTGGTGATCAGAAATTTGTCCTTACCTTTAAACCTGGGTAAACTCCTCAGTGATCCACTCTCAGTGGGGAATTTCCTCTTCAGCTCTTTCTAAAAGCAAGGAGAAGGAGAGAATGGTGATTCCTCACAGCTCACACACAGCCAGGCTCCTTGCCCTCCCCATATCAGGAATCTTGAAATTTGAGGAATTGAAAATTCACTTACATGGAATTTCTTAAAGTCTTCAAACGTCCTGTAGATGAGAATGTTGTTCTGATCCGACCAGGACACAAACATCATGTAGTTCTGGGAAAAGAAAAGGGAAAAGAAAAGCAGTTTAATCACAGTGTTCAATTTTGGATGCTTCCAGGAATCAGCATTTGCTGTGGTTTAGTTGAGGCTTTTAATGTCACATTAAAAAATTTAGTAAAATATTAAAACTATTTCCTTAATTTCATAGTCCCGAATGGGTAACCATTGCTGAAACCAGGAGAATTTTATGGTGCTGTGTCAAAGAGAATGCAAAACCCAGGATATCAATGCCAATAAAAAACAAGTCCCCTTGTCACAGGCTCCAATCCCAACACTGTGGGGAATGAACAAACACATCCCCGGAAGAGTAACTCAAAATCCTTTAGTCTTTCAATTCATAAATTATATTTAAGGAGGAAAAAAAAATAATTAAAAATTAAAGTACCTTCTGCTTTCTGCACTGCATGAAGCCGACAGCCTTCACATTCACGGGGTACCTGTGGCAGCTCATCTTCCCCAGGGAGCCAGAGGGATGAGGGATGGAGGGATGGAACTGGGGGGATGAGAGCTGAAGGGATGGGGCTGGAGGGATGGAATTAGGGGGATCAGAACTGGAGGGATGGAATTGGAGGGATGAAAGCTGGAGGGATGAAAACTGGAGGGCTGAAATTGGAGGGCTGGAATTGGAGGGATGAAAGCTGGAGGGATGGAATTGGAGAAATGAGAGCTGGAGGGATGCAATTGGAGGGATGGAATTAGAGGGCTGAAAGCTGGAGGGATGGAATTGGAGGGATGAGAGCTGGAGGGAGCAGAGATGCGGCTCCAGCCCCGAGCGAGTGCCGAGGTTAAATACCCTGGAGCAGGAGGCAGGGCAGAGGTGTAGCCGAGTTTCCTCCTCCGCCCATCCACCGGGCAGAAATTCCGTGATTTGGCAAACTACCGCGTGTCTTTTACCTTTCCACCCGCTTTTAACATGCAAATGCTGCCGGGCGCAGGCGGGACATAGTTCAGGCTGCCGGGGAGGAGAATCACATTTTTTTTATCATATCCTTGCGAAGCAGTGCCGGGAAAGGAGCCGGGGCTGTTTGCCAGCGCTGGGTGGAAGGAGGTCACAGGGGCAGCAGCACCGAGATATTTCCGGGACACCGGGCAGGTTTTTATGGCTCTATTGCCCGCACTGAGCTCACTGCTCAGCCCCAAAAACTGATTTAGAACGTGGGTTGTAAAACACAGACCGGGCATCATTTAACGTGAGTAATAGTTGTCGCTAATATTTTTTTTTCCTACTTTGTCCACCTGCTGAGTTACTTTAAATAGACTTCTGAGAGTTTTATCAATCTCTCCATGGAGATACCGATGATTTGAACAGACACATCCCTACCATGTAACTACAAGACTGGAAGCTCCTCAGGTGTGATGGAAATTCAGCTCTGAGTGCTCTGTCCAGGTGTCCACACACTCCCAGCCCTTGCTAAGGATCAGTCCTCTGCCCAGAGGCACACAGGAGGGATAATTCCAGCCTTGGCCAGCCTGTCCTCTCCCTGAACCTCAGGGCTGATGGGCACCGTGTGATCAAACCGCCTCTTCTTTGATAAAGCCTCCCTTGAACCATTATCTCTATAATTATCTTTATCCTTATCATTATTGGAACTCAAACTGAGAGGCTCAGCCGTGCCTCCCTTTCATTTCCCAGCTACACTTGGCATCTCAAAGCATCAGCAACGGCTGCAGGTGATTTTTCAACTACCAAAAAAAACCCCCAAACAAATTAAAAAAAAAACAAACAACTCAGAATTGGAACAGGGAGCCAAACCAAATTCCTTTTGGAAAATACAGTCAGGAGGGTCTTGGTTTGTGTTTCATGAGCACAGGAGGCTGCTCCCACACAGCAAGGTGGCAGTTTCTGGGGACAAGGAAAGCAGCTTTATTGCAGTGGGATTTATTGCTTCTGGATATCTGTCCTGCATTAAAAAGGGAAAGTTATCCAAAGAGCACTGTGGTTCGGTGTGGATTTTGGAGAGAAAATCTCTCCAACAGCATCTCCAAGGCTCAGGAGGCCACAGAGGAGCTGCCCTGTGGAAAAGGGATGTGGAGCAGCTCCCTGCAGCCAGAGCCTCCATCCCTCTGCTCCAAAGGCTCCAGCCACAGCACATGCTGGTAAATCTCCCCAGATCAGAGTGAGCATTTTATGGAGTGAGACGAAATCACTTCATCCAGCAGATTTATTTAGAAAGTCCCAGTCTCTGAGGTGTCAAAACTCTTTGCTGACTCCATGCCCCCAAACCTGCACTCCTTGGTTTCTCTTTGGCAGCCAAGCCAGGACCATGGTCACCTTCACATGGCTTTGTTAAGTGGCTCTTGGAAATTTTTGTGACCAGGACTCCCAATGAAGCACCTTGGCTTGGTTTCTTGTCTCAGAACAAACACAAACTACAACATATTCCTAAGAATGTAAAGGTTTAAGCATGTTTATCCTGACTGGGAAAAACCAAAGACAAGGGGGAGCTGCAGGATGAGGAGATGGGGAGGCTCAGAGAGCACTTTGATCTACAAACCAGAAAGGTTAGAAACAGCTTTGGTCAAAGGCTTTGCTGGGTTTCACCATTCTCAGGGAATTCAGGCAGAAAGGGGCGTGTGGAAAACATCTAAAGGAATGCTACAACAGGAAGGTGAAGCTACACAGGGTTTACAAGTCACCCGAGGCAGAAGGACCAGCCCTGCAGTGAGGAGAGCTGATCTTCTGGAAAATATTGGACTGATGGGAGATTGCTGGTGATTAGCAGCGTTATATAAAACTAAATACGAGCAAAACTGCTCAAAACTCAGTGATTCCTTATTGAGAAAAGGTTTTGTGGAAGTGAGGGTGGCTGTGACACAGATCTGAGGTGCAGGGAGGGAGGGGAAAAGCCTGGCACCCTTGCCAGTCACCAGCACCTCTGGTGTCACCTGGAGCGCTCAGTTCCAGCTCTGCAGCCATCACAGCAGTATCGATTCCCTGCAGGTGTCACAGGTGATATCATGAAACTCTCTGCTCCACAATGACCTCAGGAGCCACGTCATGTCTGCAGTGACACCACCCACAAAAGCAGGTGGCCCTTGGATGGGCACAGTGCTGCTCAGAGCTCCCCACACCTCCCAGCCGTGCAGGGCCACTCCTGCCAACCCCCATCGAGGCCATCATCCCACTTCTCTGCTGGATGCTTATAAAAAACCAAACCAAACATTGTTTTTCTGACATTATCAAGTTGACTTTTTGTCTTCGACAACTTCCGTGTCATCCTGCCGTAAATCAGTGCCTTCTCACAGGTAATAATTAATGGCAGGGGAGGAGGGGTCTGCCCAGAAAAAGTGAGACTCAGCAAGAATTGCTGGATGCTGCTGTTTCATCACTGATGTTTATTTACACAGCTCTGAGGACAGCAGTTAATTTTCCTTCCATTGTTTTACAAGGTACCAAAGAGATCATGAATTAGCAGAAATATGTAGGAGTGCATTTCCCAGCTTTGCCAAGATAGGAATCAGAGGATTTTTCTGTAATGGCTCCCCTCATTTTGCAGTCTGCTCCTGGAGAGCCTCCTGCACCCCACCAGGGTGAAGCTCTGCTACTCAAGGAGCATCACTGCAGCCATGAGGGGACAGTGAGCCATGGTTCTGGGGACAGAAACACGTTTGTGTCACGGCAGGTGACTGGGCATTGTCACAGGGTGTCACAGCAGATGCCTGCCCCACACTGCCATGGCTGGGAAGACACCAGAGATCACCCAGAGACTGCAGGAAAGCCCCACAGTCACCAGGGCTGTCCCACTGAGTGTTTCCATCCCAAAATCAGCCTCCCTTTCTTAACAAATCAACACTGATGCTCTGCTTTTTCTTTTCATTTCAGTGTGGATATCAGGAATAACTTCAGCAGAATCTGAGTGTGCAGATGCTCAGGGGCAGCCAGAGGCAGCTCCTCTCCAGCTCCTCCTGAGCCATTTCCAGCTCCAGCAAGAAACTTGTCCCAAATGCCTGGAGAGGAGCTGGGTTATAACATTTTCCCACACAGAATTCGTGTCTGGGCTGGTGGGTGACCTGTGTCCCTCATGGCTGACCAAATGTGGGACGCTGCTTCAGGGATTTCTCCTTCTGTCGCCAGCAAAGAGAGGAAAAGTCCTCAAACCACCCTCAGGACACTGCAGCTGCGAGGAGCAGGTACAGAAAGGAGCTGTGGGCACAGCCAAGGGGGGCCTGGAAGGAAGCTGCTGGAAAAGCTTCATCTTTCCCTCGCTCACCTTCAGGATCAAAACCTGCCCTTTGCTGCTCTTGAAGGTCACCTGTGATGACACACGACCTATCAGCACCTTTAATGAAAAGCCCAGATGCTAAAAGCTGATTTTAAAAGTACAAAGAGGTTTTAGACTTTTAATAAATAGAGAAACAGACCTTTATTTAAAAGGAATAATGAAAACCCAGACACTGGAGTTGACAAAAGTCTCCTTCACCTCACGAACAAAGGAAGCAGTTGAACTTTCACACAGGCTGGGATCAGAGATTTTGCAGTAACTAATCCAGAAGAAAGTATTTAATTTCACCCTAATTTCAGTAGCTGCTGCAGACACTGAAGCATTTCTCTGTGGCAGACCCAACCCAGAACCCTTGGAGGCCAGGCAGCAGCTCAGCCCTTTCCCACTCCATCACAGGAGCTGCCCAAGGTGCACATCCCTCTTCAGGGCAGGGAGTCACTCACTCCTCATAGGCAGCTCCAAAATCACAGCATCATATCAATCCCCCTTATAGATGATACAATTCCTCCAAAGCAATCTTCCCCTGGCTCCTGGAACTTACTATAATAGATGAGGTCTCCTAGAGACCAAGGCTGAGCTAAATTCCTTAAGAATTTGGTCACTCTCCTATCTCTTTGGAAGATAATTGGTCAGAAATTAGTTTGTGTAATTGGTCAGTTCACCTTTAGAACTTTTGGCTTAGATTGGATGCTGTTCTTTGTGTAAACTTTTATTGGCTGTAGTTTGGATCCCCCTTGAACCTATAAATGTGACTGAGAGAAGAATCCCTGCTTGACTCCCTTTGCATGAAATAAAGATTCTTGTGGAACGTGTCAAGTAAGCCCTCCGATCTTTCTCTGCTGGCTGAATGTGAGCTGCTGAGAGATTGCTAATCCATCCAGCACTCTCATGTCCTGGTAAAACACCCACCAGAGACAAAAAGCAAGTTTACACCTCTCAAACTTTATTCCCCAGGCATCATTTTCTTGGCAAAGCCCTTGGGAAGACCCCACCCAGCCCAGGCAGAGCCCTGGGCACGCACAGCGCACGGGCTCCTGTTTACCAAGCACTTGTTGAAATGATTTCACAGTTCTTTTATAGAAGTGACATGTTTTTGTTAAGGTTACGCAAAGGACAAAAGTGTGACTCAAGAGAGAATCTTCCAGAAAGGGTGAGAATGTAACTTAAGCTGCTTCAAGAAGAGAGGGTTCCCTGAATTCTTTCCTGGGGAAAAAGCGATGTTTGATGAGCGCATGGCACGGGGCCAGCGCTGTGTGGACGTGCTGGGACCCAGGAACGGGATGAGAAGGGAGGAGAAAAGCAGGGTGGAGTTCCCAAGGGGGTTTGGGGCTCTGCAGTGCACAACCTGCCCTGCACATTCCTAAATGCAGCAGGGAAAATCCCAGCAACACCAGCACAGCCAGCGCAGAGAATGTGGAGAAATATTGTTTTCACATGGGGAAAATCTGTTCTTACATCAAGCTAAATATAGTAAATTGATCAGAGACAAGATCGTTGTGTTCCTTCTCGATTAGTCAGAGATGCTCATCCCACTCTTTCCCTTTCCTCATTCCCCAAGGCCATGGAGGAGCAGAGTGTGCAAAGCCTTATCTCTCCTGGGGATTCCACCAGCACCAGGAGCTCTAGGTGAAAGTTCACCCGGATTTCAGAGCAAAGACAGCAACTTTTGTTCCTCGTCCCCTTCAGAAATGAGGGAAAACCAGATCCAACCTTCATTCAAAATCCTGGTGGGAGAAGAGCAATGTGGAAGCAATTTTCTTTCATTTATGTTTAATTCTTAATGAGCCCAAACACAGCAACTGTTCCCTGAGGAAAACCTCTTCCACTGAAGGAGACTTCCTGCGGAATTCCTTTGACTCCCTTCTGGAAAAAAGGAATCACCCCAAAGCAGGGGCCACTCTCCTTTTGCAAAGCCAAGAGGAACAGGAGCTGCTCACTGAAGACTTTGTGCTTCATTTCTCAAGAGCACAAAAGGAACTCCCAATTTTGCTGTGATTGCAGGGATGCTCGAGTGGTCTGTGAAGGAGGAGATGGATTGGAGCACAACACAAGCATCAGCTGAACCAACCTGCAGAAATAATTTGGTTTTCACCCTGCCCCTGCCATCACCATTACTCATGCATTCTCATTTTAATCAGCAAGAGGATCCACACATGAAAATGGCCCCAAATTTCAAAGAACAAACTCAGTGCTTGGTGTAAACACCCAGATTGAGCGAGGCAGTGCCTTGTGCTCAATCCTACACTTCAGACTGTTCTGAACACATTTCAGCAAACCAAGATCAACATCTCACCCAGTCCCCGGCAGGGGGGCTGAAGGCACCTTTCTGATATCTGGAGGATAAATCCGTATTTCAGGAAATTTTGCAGGTGATAAAATTCTTGGACGCAAGCAGAGAGATCAATATGATTCACTTAGCTAGAAATAAATGTTTTTATTTGTTGCTGCTATTTCCTAGTTGGCTGTAATTTCTCGAACAAGTCTATGACTAATTCCTGGTGCTGGCTCATCACTGGTCAGACTTCAGGCTCACATTCTTACGTGTAAATACAGGACAGCTTCCTGCTGTATTCCCCTGCAGAGGGAAAGAGCTACACTCAGCTGGAGCTACCTACAAAACCATCACAAAAACACTTGGGAAGGATCCTGAGAGGCACAGGGTAACCTTTTCTTTCCCCCTTCCCAAAAAATATCAAAGAATCATGGAATGATTTGGGTTGGAAGGACCTTAAAGTCCACTTCCCAAAGTGCTCCAAGCCTGCCTTGGACACTTCCAGGGATGGAGCAACCAGGACCTCTCTGGGCAACCTATTCCAGTTGCCTCATTTGAAACTTTAAATAAATTACTGGATATTCAGTGGTGTTTCGATTCCCAAATCAAGAAGGCTCTGAGAATATTTTTCCTTGTCCCAGGTGATCAGCCTGTAGGAACCTGGGGTCACACTGTGTGAAGTCTCAGTGGGATCATCCCTCCTCAGGATCATTTCCCCTTGCGTCTCCTCTCCTCAGAGCCACCTCTCCCTGCGGTCACCTGCTTAGCTCAGGGGCTGGATTTAAGCTGAGACCTTTGTCCTTGCCCAAGCCCACCGTGAGGATCCCTGTGCCATGGATTTTGCAGGGTTCAGAGTGGCAGAGAGCCCCATTTCTTCTTCCTGCCCCAAGCCCCACTGCCCGTTCCTGGCTCTGGTGCTGCAGGCACAAAGGTAAGAGCAGAAGATCAAACAGGTCTGAGAAAGGCAAACACAGCCTTTCATTCTGTGCAGCATGGGTTTTACTGCAGCTTCCTGGTGACTGCTGCCATCATCCCCTGAGCTGCCCCATTCCAGGCACGGCTCTGAGGAAGAGGGACACTCTCAGTGACATCTGTGACTTCAGCGGGCCCCGTCTCACAGACACCAGCAGCTGAAAAATCTGCAGCTGCTTTGCTGTGCCCAGGAGCCCTGGGCAGGAACAACTTTCCCATCCCAGGCTGCTCCAAACCCCAAAATCCAGCCTGGCCTTGCACATTCCCAGGGATCCAGGGGCAGCCACAGCTCCTCTGGACACTCTGTGCCTGCCCCACCCTCACAGGGAAGAATTCCTCCCCAAAATGTAATTTGTATGGCAGGCTCTGGCACACTGCAGCTCCCACAGCAGTGCTGGGAGCAGAGCTTGGCTGGGTTGGGGAGGGAATGTTCCCTCATTCTTCCTCAGCTCGGCACCATATCCCTTCCTTTGGATAAAACTGATTTGGCTCTGCACTTGCATTCATTCAGAGACAGTAAAGTGAATTTCCATGCTCTGACTTGAACTGGAGCATTTCTCCATTTTTTAAAATTTTGAAATCCAAGGTGATGCTGGACCTGAAGGCAAGTGGAGAAAACTGGGAGGACTTTTCCTGCAGAGCCAGCTCTGCTCCTAGAGCTGAGCAGGGAAGGGGCGATGGGAGAAATGTGGAGCACAAATCTCTGTAGCCAACAGCCTCTGTCCAGGCTATGAGCTTCTTCCATTTCAATAAAAATGCAAATTTTTTAACCGACTCCATAAATTAAATGACTACCAAGGAAGCAAAGTCTGCTAACGGCCAAATCAGGAGATTGCAGCGACTTGGAAACATCTCTGCAACTATTTAATTGTTTGAAGACCAAACAATAAAGCTCTAGAGGAAATTCCCTCAGTATCTCATTCTCTTTTTTCTGACTTTGGAAAAATTAACAAGCTCATGAGCATCAGTTAAGACATTTATTGGTGGGCAAAGAAAACAGATGTAAAAATGTCACTGTCCCTGCTTGATCTTTCCTTTGCATGTAAAATTTATCTTTATAGTTGTCAATAACTTCAGGCAAAGCCCTTCTAGCAGCTCCTACCAGTTACTCACGTGTCTTCTCCCTCAGTCACAAAATTCAGCAAAGAAATTGCAAATAAATAAAAATAAAGGAGCACTGGTAGAGACTCCAAGACGGAGATCCAGCCCATCAGGAACAGCTCAGCCATTTCCACATGAAACACACCAAATGTTGAAGTATTTTTGAGGGTATTTTGAGGTATTTCTCTAAAATTATGCTTTTTCTTATACACGTTTTACACCACACTGTGTTAAATAAATCACATTTATTTATTTATTTATTTAGTGATGTTTTGGTCCGGCTCCATCCTGGACATACATTTGTTTGCATTAAACAGAATCATCATATATTTCACTTGTCACAAGTGATGAACAAGAGATACAAAATTCACATTGTTCGGGGTAGGAGACTTGCAGCTTTCAAACCTTTAAAGCATGGCAAAAGAAAAAAAAAAAAAAAAGCCAAAAAGTAGGATGAGAACAAGTCTGTGCTCCCCTTCAAGTTTTCACCCTCTGATCTCTATTAAGAATTTCGTAAGGCCACAGCTAAGTAATATTTTCAAGGGGTGAAAGAGCAAGCTCCAAAGTCTGATGCCAGGCTGATCCATTGCCCAGGTCATCACTCTCATGTGCTCACAAGCCTGTGGCTCTCTGAGAATAAAAGGAAAAATGCCAAATGTCCACTCTAGACCAAGGCCCTGGGGTCAGGTCTGGCTCTCCATCACCCCAGGCAGCACGTGCCCTGATGTGATGCCAACACACTCAGAAAGACAAAAATCCTCCCTCAATATGCATTTACAAGCATGTGACAGGTGTTAAAAACATGCAGAACTCCATATGGGCGTGTTGCTATAGAACAACATGAGTTGAATGGAGTTAATCACTTGTTTGTCCATAAAATGGCCCTGTTGATTGTGTGAGTCTGCTGGAGATAACGCTGAGGTGCCCGTCAGCGCTGCTGGCATGAAGCACAGCTGCTGTGTGCCACAGGCTCTGCCACACACAGCATCTACACATCCCAGAAACCCAGGAGAGTTGAGTCAGGAGGAGATCATCCAGTGCAGGCAGGGTCACCTGGAGCAGGTGACACAGGAACGTGTCCAGCTGGGGTTGGGATGTCTCCTGAAGGACACTCCACACCCTCCCTGGGCAGCTGCTCCAGGCTCTGCTCTTCCCTCTGTCATGAGAGGAATGTTGGATTTGTGGTGGATAAAACCAGCACCGAGAGATGAAAGAAACAAGGGGATGGATTCCACTGATTGATGAATGGAAAAAGATATTTGCCTTTACAAACAAACTGTTGGTTTGCTGATAAATTAAATTGGATGTTGAAAGATGAAAGAAGCCACAGGGAAAAACTATGAATTCTGTAAGAATTAAAAATTTAAAGGGAGGGTTGTACATTAGAGGGGAATCTTAGGTATCAGAAGTCTGTGCCTCTCAAGCACCTCAGCAATGTGGACAGAGAGAGGGAAATTGGGATAAAAAGGAGGCTGAGTCGTCCAAAAATTTGAGATCCCAGGGGATGCCCATGGCCTCTCCCTTCATTTGAATAAAGCAAAAAGGACTCCTCTGTCTCCTTTTTGGACATAAACCTCTGGTGTTTGTGGATTAATTTTCCTGACACATGGAAAAAAGTTTCTTCCTCATGTCAGGGTGGAACGTGTTGTGTTTTAGTGTCTGGTCACTGAGCAGAGTCTGGCACCATCCTCTGACACCCCGGTGGGATTTGTAGGATCTCTTCTCCAGACTGACTCCTGCAGTGTATCCTCATCTCAGAGATGCTCCAGACCCATATGAACATTTATTTATACATATTTTGTGCTCATTTGGGGGGACCATGTGAAGGGAGCTGCTGTTTGACATCCACTGTGGGGACACGGCAGAGCCCCCTCACGGGATCTCTGTGAGGGTGAGCACAGCCCCACCACACCCGAGGGGCGATGAGAAGCTCAAATCGAGGAAGCACACGCAGGCATGTCGTGTTCTCCTCACAAAAATATATTTAAACACAGAGTTTACTGCGGTTTTTTTGTAAAATAACACCAGAAATGACACTCGTGTGCGCGCGGCTCGGAGCCCCCTCACGGCGCCCGGCGGGAATGGCGCCGCCCCGGCCCGTCCTGCACCACGGCGCCAACATGGCGGCGCCCAGCGAGGGCCGCGCGGGCCGGGCTTCTGCGTCCTTCCCGGGCACCGAGAGCGGCTCCTTCCCCTTCCCCTTCACCGCCCCGCACGGCTCGGCTGGAGAGCCTCCCAAGAAGCCATGCCGAGCCTGCACGGATTTCAAGAGCTGGCTCCGCGAGCAGAGGAAGCAGGCGACCCCGGGCAGCGCGGTGAGGCGCGGCGGGAGCCGCTCCTGGCGATCCCCAGTTCCTGCAGAGCTCTCTCAGTCCTCCATCCTGCTCCATTAAATGGAATGAAGCTGCGTGTTCCTTTCAGGGTGTGAAGAAGCTGGGGACAGGGTTCACTTTAGGGGGAATGGGAAGGGGGTCCCCATCTTCTCCCTGGGGGTGAGAGGGCTCTGCCATTGCCCCCGCTGAGGGTATGAGGGGAGCTCTGCCATGTTCTGATTGAAGATGTGAGGGGGGATCCACAATGCGCCCTCAGAAAGTGTGAAGGGGACTCTGCCATGTCCCCTGAGGGTATGAAAGCGTCTTTGCCTTGTCCCCTCAGAGGATGTGAGGGGGTCTTTGCCATGTTCCCATTGAAGGTGTGAGGAGGGCTCTGCAGTGTCCCCTCAGAAAGTGTGAGGGAGGCTCTGCCATGTTCTTCTTGAATGTGCGAGGGGGATTCTGCCATGTCCCCCAGAAAGGATCTGAAGGACTTGTTCCCCCCATCTCACCTTCCCACTTATTATAAATGAGAAACATAAAGTCTCGATATTCAGCAAAATTTAGATTGCTTTATTTTATACAGACAGAGCAAAGCAGCGCTGGGGAACGTGAGAGGTCACCGCCCCCTCCACGCTCTGTCAAACCTTGGTTTGCAGCTTCTTCTCACAGCATGGGCCATTGTTGTAATCAATAATTTTTGTTTTCTTGCTGTCATAATTTTGCCAGGCAAGCAGTGGTGGCCGAAAGAAACATCTGTGTAAAAATCTCTGGGAGTCAGTTTCATCGATAACCATCTGGTCTTGGTAGATAAAACTGGCAGAAATTGGGACGTTCTGGTCTTTGTAGATAGACAGTCATTGATAAAACAAAGGCAGGAAGTCTAATTTTTCAGAATCCATCTATTGGAAAGTCTGATTTTACAAACTGGTAGTAGATACAAATTATTTAGAAACATAATATTCAAAACAGAACGATTCAATCACATTTTTCCTCTATCAGGTGTCACTTCAGACCCTAGTATTCTGGTTTATACAAACCCCAATACTTTAATGATTATCACGAATCTTTTATTAATGATCACCCTACTGTCCCCTCACACCCTGTGTCCCTCTGCAGGACGTGGCTGTCACCGAGGAGAAGGAGCCCCCTCCGGACTGTCCCCTGGACAGCGAGCAGCTGGGCCGCAGCACCTGGGCCTTCCTGCACACCATGGCTGCTTACTACCCCGAGCGGCCCTCGGGGGCACAGCAGAGGGAGATGAAGGATTTCATCAACCTCTTCTCCAAGTTCTACCCCTGCGAGCACTGCGCCGAGGACCTGAGGGAGAGGTGAGTGACCTCAGCGGGTTTTTCGAGGCTCTGAAGGACAGGTGAGTGACCTCAGTAGGTTTTTTGAGTCTCTGAAGGACAGGTGAGTGGCCTCAGTGGGTTTCTTGAGGATCTGGGGAAAGGTGAGTTTCCTCAGCGGGCTTTTTTTTTTTTTTGAGGCTCTGAAGGACAGGTGAGCGGCCTCAGTGGGTTCTTTGAAGATCTGAGGGACAGCTGAGTGGCCTCAGCGGCTTTTTTGAGACTCTGAAGGGCAGGTGAGTGGCCTCAGTGGGATTTTTGAGGATGTGGGGAAAGGTGAGCGGCCTCAGAGGGTTTTTTTAAAATCTGGGGAAAGGTGAGTTTCCTCAGTGGGTTTTTGAGGCTCTGATGGAAAGGTGAGTGGCCTCAGTGGGATTTTTTAGGATCTGGACAGGTGAGTGGCCTCAGCAGGTTTTTTGAGGTTCTGAAGGACAGGTGAGTGGCCTCAGCGAGCTTTTTGAGTCTCTGAAGGACACGTGAGTTTCCTCAGCAAGTTTTTTGAGGATCTGGGGAAAGGTGAGTTTCCTCAGCAGGTTTTTTTTTTGAGGCTCTGAAGGACAGGTGAGTGACCTCAGGGGGGTTTTTGAGGCTCTGAAGGACAGATGAGTGATCTCAGGGATTTTTTGAGGCTCTGAAGGACAGGTGAGTTTTCCTCAGCAAGTTTTTTGATGCTCTGAAGGACAGGTGAGTGATCTCAGGGGTTTTTTTTGAGGATCTGGGGAAAGGTGAGCGGCCTCAGCAGGTTTTTTGACGCTCTGAAGAACAGGTGAGTCCTCAGCGTGTTTTTTTGAGGCTCTGAAGGTCAAGTGAGTAGCCTCAGCAGATCTTTTGAGACTCTGAAGGACAGGTGAGTTTCCTCAGCGTTTTTTCGAGGATCTGAAGGACAGATGAGTTTCCTTAGCTGGTTTTTTCAGGCTCTGATGGAAGGGTGAGTGGTCTCAGCAGGTTTTTTGAGTCTCTGAAGGACAGGTGAGTGACGTCATCTGGTTTTTTGAGGATCTGGGGAAAGGTGAGTTTCCTCAGCAGGTTTTTTTGCGGCTCTAATGGAAAGGTGAGTGGCCTCATCAAGTTTTTGTGCTGGAGGAGCTTGCCAGAAGTGCTGGGCTGCAGCAGCTCGTTTGCATATCAGCAGCTCTTCCTGCACTTGGGGTTTGAAGCTACCTGAACTGGTTTCTTCCATTATTGCATCAATCACAGGTGCACTCACTCAAAAAACAAACACAAGTCCTCGTGCTGCTGGGTTTTGTGCTGCCTCCAAGGCCTCCCTGAGGCGATTTTGGACTTTTCTGATTCAAAACAGGCTTGTGAACAGTTGTGGAATTAGACTGGGGCCTGGAATAATTTGGTTTTCAGGAGACAAGAATTCTTCTACCCTCAAAAACGCCATGTGTTGTGGTGAAAGCAAAGACTGGAATGGGCTGAGGTGTTTGATTTGGTAGGAAGTGTCCCTGCCCATGAGATTTTTAAAGTCCATTCCAACCCAAACCGTCCTGGGATTCTGTGACAAAGTTTGCTGCTCCTCTCAGCTTCTTTCTCAGAAGTTTCAAATCATTTATTCCCTCTTTGCAGATTACAGAGAAACCAACCCGACACGAGCACCAGGAGTAACTTCTCCCAGTGGCTGTGTGTGCTGCACAATGAAGTGAACAGGAAGCTGGGCAAGGCAGAATTCGACTGCTCCCGTGTGGATGAGCGCTGGAGGGATGGCTGGAAGGATGGCAGCTGTGATTAACCCCAGGGACAGCTCTGGGAATGCAGCAGAGCTCTTCTGGGAGTCACTGCTGGGACAGCAGGAATCAATAACTCTGTTTGTGTGGGACTGATTCAGAGCTGAACCAATGAGGAGAATTAAAAATCCTATCCCAATGGTATTTTGATAAGTGGTACCAGAAATGGCACCAGAAACCTCTGAGGTTGGGTCACTGACAAACTCGTTTCATGGTGACATTTCCTGATTTTTGTGGCTAGAATTCATTTTCCCTGAGCACAGTGGTGTTCTCTGCCTGATATTTTACAAAATGCATCTGATTAATTGTCATTTTCATTTCTGTTGTTCTGATAGAGAAAACTCCTGCTGGGTTTTGTGCCAAGTCTGTACCCCTGGATTTCTCTTTCACGATCCCCAACATTTGTTGTTACTCTTGCATCCAATTCCCTTGCTAAAAGTCCTGAGGGCAGGTATTTAATTTAAACACTAAAATCACGGAGCCCAGATTTCTCAGTTTGGTTTTGTGTTTCAACTTTTTGTGTCAGAGGACCAAGCAGAGTCAGAATCATTTCAAGTTCTTCACGTAGGTCGTGATCTCATCCCTTCCTGCTCTCCTGGCTGGGAGAAGTTTGCACGAACCCTGACACCAGCAGGTCTTTGTTTTTTTTTCCTTCCCTGTTTCCTGCTGAGCTTTTCTTGCATGTTTGATTGAGCTTCCTGATGTCATGCCCCACACTACACCTGCAAATTTTCCCTTGGGGTTTTTTTTGCAAGTTTTGACTGGAAATGTTCATGGTGCTGTTGTAATTAGAGCAACAGCACTTCTTATCAGAGACTTTAATCCTTACACCATTCTGTGGGGTCCTCAGTGGTTAAAGAACCAATAACACCTTTGGGAACACATTTTAATATTTTGTGGGACAGTCAAAGTCCTTTTGAGTCGGGTCTGTTCAATGAATATCAGACTTTTATGGACTAATGATTTCTGAACTTTTTATGTCGTAACATTTCTGAACACAAACCCAGATGAGCTGATAATGAGGAGTGTGATTGAAGGTGTCACTCAGACTTTTAAAAGTGCTCAGAAAATTTCCCTGGCACCATGCTGAGGTTCTTAGAACAAACAAACCCCAGCTGGTGATAAAGTCAGCCCTCAAAACAAAACCTGTTGGGATTCTGTAGAGGGGAGAGGACCAACAGAAGGGCTGCAGCTCCACTTTTTGCAGGTGGGACCCGAGTGACTCAGTTGTGCAGGACACTTTTAGCAGCTGGGAGTGTGGGCAGCATTTCCCTCTGGATCTGCTTGTGCTGAAGCAGGAATTTTGTGTTCTTCCATCCCAATCTGCCCCGGAATGTTGTCTGTGACAATTCCCTCCCCCATGGAGCAGACGATGAGATTTCTCCCTCGTCTGTCTCAGTGACAATGAGCAGCTTGGTGGAACATCTGCCCCATCCTTTGTCACCTCCATCCAGCAAGGGACCAGGCTGGGGAGTGGCACTGCCCTGTGCCGGTCTGGGATGTGCTCAGGGAGCAGCAGGGACAGCTCTGAGTGCAGGGAGGAGCTGAGGGTGTGTCCAGCACCTTCTGGTCACTGTGTGAGCTTCAGAGAGCAGGAGGAACACAAAGCCTGTCCTGGCAGAGCTTGGGAAGAGCCTTCAAGCTGAGCCTGTCTCCGAATCCTGCCTAGAAATGAGGCCAGGATGCTTTTAGGGCAGTTTCTATCTTTGCCAAATTTAATAAATTTAATACAATCTGTGCTTGCACTCTGTTTCATGTTTTTGGCTTGGCAGAAGAGCTCTGATGTAGTTTTTTCTCAGGCACAGCCTCACCTTGGCCATGTGAGGAGAGGGGATTTGTTCTGCTGCTTATTTGTACCACAAGTTTTACTCTTGGGTAAGGAATTTCCATGGGAGGTCCTCATACTCCTGTACAGAAAATTGTGAATTCTCTACTAACTGCACTTGATTAAATCTAGTTTTAAAAAATCTCTGTATTCAAATTGTATTTCCTGTTGATGTAAAAATAATAAAGCAACTGAATTCACTCCTGCTGCATGGGATCTTTGGAAAAAGGGTGGGTCTGACCTCTGCATGCCAAGTAACTACTGTATATATATAAAACAAAATATATTTATAGTTCTATTTGTATAAATTGCAGTTTGGTGGCTCAGGTAAATTGTGTGATTCTCTATGGATTGATCACACAAGGTGGGGCTGCTCCTGCTCCTTCCCCTTGTGCTGGCCCTACAAAAATGCAGGAATTTATTCAGCAGGTCCTGCCAGCACAGAGTTTGTTTTTACGTGGGAACTGGGAATTTTTATGTGATCCCAGTGATTTTTTTTACTTGCTGACAGCGTGAGGGGCAGCATTAGGGCTGGGAGCAGCTCAGCTCTTGCTGCTTTGGGGCAGGGTTTGCAATCCCATCTCCTGCTTCCTCTCCTCTTGTGAGGAAGAGCAAGATCAGGAGCAGGAGCTTGTGGGGCCTTGCTGGAAATCTGAGTGACAGGTACCTGACCACAGCTTCCCAAATTCCTCCCTGTTTCCATGTGCTTTGCATTCAAACTGTACTTCACTTGATTCCTTTTTTTTTTTTTTCCTTTTTTTTTTTTTTTTTTTTAAGCAAAGAGCAGGGAGCCCTGGGGGAATTGTATGTTCCATGGATGGTAGGCAGACTTGCAGATGCTGGCAGAAGCAGCACTGTGCCTTTGACATTTTTCCAGGGATTAGCTGTTCCTTTGCAGTGCTTTGGGTGTGCTCAGCCTCCTGTTTACAGGAGGATTCCCAAGAGTTGCTTTGTTTTCTCCTGTCTTTTGCTTCAGTCTCTTCCAGGCAGTGTGGCAGATTCTTCCTGCTGGAGTTCTACAGGCTTGGAGAGGGAAGGGTTTGGATTTTTTAGGGTTTTTCTTTCTCCTCCCTGTAAGCACTGCTTTTGTTTTATTCCATTCCTGGGATGGAATTTTGTTCTGGTTTTGTCTGAAGGATGCAAAGGAGCTGTCCAGTATTTTTTTGAATTAAGCACAGTCAACAAGGTGGTATGAAGTCAACTCTTGATTTTGCGAGGTAATAGGGAAAGCAATAAAACATGGGAAGCAAACCACAGGTAATGGCACGGAGACAAATCAGTTAAATTGTAATCCAAGGGGGTGAGGGTCGGCCTTGGGACCACAGGGAATTGTTGAATGCCAAATGCTGATTCCAGGCTGGCCAACCCTCAGTTCAGGTGTTAATCACGATCCAGGGAGCTGAGGGTGTGGGAAACTGGAAAAAGCTTGTTTGCTGAGGGGAAATGGGGTAAATGGGGTTTGGTGCCCTTCCCTGTGCTGATGTTTGTAAAAAAAAAGAACAATTCAGTTGGACCTGACTTTTCTGCCCTCCCCTTCCATGTGCTGTGCTAGTGCAGGCTGATGCTTTTCCTTGTGAGCATTCCCAGTCCAGGAGCCCCCTCCTGCCCCAGTTTCCTTCCCATCCAGCACATCCTGGGATTCTCCTTGGCTTCTGCATTGTGCTTCCCATGGGAGTTCCCTGCACGTCTGAGCAAGCCAACAGCAGAGGGCAACAGAGGATGTGTTTGCATATGTGTCCATGTGTGTCCATGTGTGTCCATGTTTGTCCATTTATTTCCATTTATTTCCATGTATGTCCTTGTATGTCCATGTATGTCCATGTGTGTCCATGTATGTCCATATATTTCCATGTGTGTCCATGTGTGTTCATGTATTTCCATGTGTTTCCATGTTTGTCCATATATTTCCATGTATTTCCATTTGTGTCCATTTATTTACATGTATTTCCGTGTATTTCCATGTGTGTCCATATATGTCCATGTATTTCTGTGTATTTCCATGTATGTCCATGTTTGTCCATTTATTTCCATTTATTTCCATGTATGTCCTTGTATGTCCATGTATTTCCATGTGTGTCTATGTATTTCCATATTTGTCCATGTATGTCCATGTATGTCCATATATTTACATGTATTTCTGTATATTTCCATATCTGTCCATGTGTGTCCATGTATTCACAGGTATTTCTGTGTATGTCCATGTATTTCCATGTATTTCCCTGTATTTCCATGTGTTTCCATGTATTTCCATGTGTGTCCATGTATGTTCATGTGTGTCCATGTATTTCCATGTATGTCCATTTATTTCCATGTATGTCCTTGTATGTCCATGTATTTCCATATCTTTCCATGTGTGTCCATGTATTTCCATGTATTTCCATGTACTTCTCTGTATGTCCATGTATGTCCATATATTTACATGTATTTCTGTGTATGTCCATGTATTTCCATGTGTGTCCATATATTTCCATGTATGTCCATGTATTTCTGTGTGTGTCCATGTGTGTTCATGTACAATCTTCCACATTTCCCAGAACACCAAATTTTAGTTCTAAGCTCGAGTCCCATGCTGGATGGAGACTTGCCCTGTGAATTCTGAGCATGGTCAGGCAGAGCTGGGCCTTCCCTGCTTTTCTACCCAGGTGTGCAGAAAAAAAAAAAAAACAGATTCTGTGACTGTGCCTCCTGTTCTGATGCTTAGGTGGGGTAAAAGATACACAAGGTGTAAAATACAATGGCCAGAGCACCTGACTGGAGGCTCTAGAGATCAAAACTCAGTTCTCTTGAAGTCATAAACTTCTTGCTGGACACCAGGTAAGTCCCTTCACCTTCTGCAGCCACACTTTCACTTCTGCATAAGGGGGGTGAAAACATCTGTATGGCCTGTATTTCCTATTTAGATAAAAATCTCTTTCGGGGAGGTTGTTTTAACATGCTTGTGCTTTGTATTCAGTTACAAAATTCCTCATCTGCATCCATCCACCCCACAAATCTCTTTTCCATCAGCTGGCATCCTGCTCGTGAATCCGAGCACCTGTTAGGGCTGTGTTCAGTTAAGAAACAAAGCTTTTTTAAAAATTTTCATTGTATTTTGGCAGCAAAGCTTGATGTAGAGCACTGTGGAAACTTTTCATGTCCAGAATGGCTTGAGCTGGGCTGTGTCCTGGTACCTGGCAGCTCTGCTCACCTGTGCTAAGCTGCAGTGCCAGCTAATGGCTGGGACTTGCCAGGCTGTTCCTAAGAAGCCAGTTTGGGGAACAGCAAGAGATCTTGTTCCCTTTTTCAAGCTCCTCCCAAGGTGGGGAGCAGTGGCTGCATCAGATTAGATTCTGGTTTGCCAAAACCCCCCCAACTTTCCACGCTGTGAAATATTTGGAGGGGCAGATGCTGAGTTTCCTCCTGAGCCGTTGAGGCTGCACCGCTGAGAGGGGTTTTGAAACCTTCTGGGGTTTGGTTCAGTTTGGGTTTTACGCAAGGACCGAGATATCAACTCCCCTGTTCAAAACCTCAACTCACTGAGCTCTGTTATCCCAATCTTCTCTCAGTGATTTCACTTAGCAAAGTTTTCCAGTTTTTTTTTTTTATCCAGCACAGTAAGTGCTGAATCCCACCTGAGAAACCCTTCCCAAGTGGATGAGTAATAAATGATCCTCCAGATATTTTTGACTCTCTTAGGGTGGAAAGCAGGAATATAGGGATAGTGGGGAAAGGTATTTCTCATCAGGAAACTCATTCTCTCTGCCACAGGGCCCTATGGACTTCTAAACCCTTCTCAATATTCCCATCAACTCTCCTTTTCCTGATGGCTGAAAGCAGCCCCAGCCAAGCCCTAATGAACAGCAAGCACAGCATTTCAGAGCAACAGCCAAAGGAGCATCTCTCAAAGTGCTGCTTCAAGCCTGCTGCCCAGGGAATGTGAAGGACAAGCTGTTTTCCCTCCCACGCCCGTGCCAGGGCAGGCTATACTGAAGTCAGGACTGGAATCCAGAGCCTGGCTCCTTTGGGCTGGGATTGCTTCACTCCAAACACATTTTGAGGGAGCTGCTCCCAGTACAAGGTGGTTTCACGTTGCTTTTCCCACCTGGCGCACTCTGTGAAGCTCTGTGTGGATCTGTTGAGGTCACTAAACGCAGGGCCCTCTGCTCGGGGGGAGTCTAGCCTGGAGAAAAAAGGTTCCAAGGAGACTTTGGAACCCTTTCCAGTACCTAAAAGGTTCTGATCCCAGTCCTTGGGCTTATTGGAACCGGTTTTGAAGAAGGAGAAAGCCTCTTGTCTCCTCCAAGTTGTCATGTCCACACACTTAGCCCTGAGAAAACCTGAGGGTTTTGGGGTTTTTTTGTGATAGAGAGGAAGGTAAGAAGTTAACATGACCAGGAGAAGCAGAAAGCAAATACAGGTTTTCCATTATCTTTAATTAAACTCACATAAAGCCAAAATACAGGCAGATCTTGGGCAGTTTTCTGTGTGCTGCTCTGTTTGTTTCCTTGTTCCCTGTCCCTGAAATCCAGTGGGAGTGATAAATTCAGACAAAACTTGCTCAAACTGAACAAACTCTCTAGGAAGTGCCATTTCCAAACGCTGCTTGTTCTCCATTTGATGGGGGAAACGTGGAAGGTGCAACATCCTTCCCCATTATTGGCTGGCTCTGTGGATCTGGTGATTTTTGCAGCAATAGAAAGACAGAGACAGTTTGTTTGTGGGCTGGAGATGCCTCCTGTGCTTTATCTGAGGGGGAGCAGGGGAAGAAAACTGGCACCCCATGATGGGGGCAATGTATAAAGACTGGGATGAACCCCAAAGAAAGGACAAATGTAGGAACAGGGATTTCAGTGCCTGGTCATGCCATGAAAGGTATAAACCATGCATCTGTCTGGAAATGGTCATGGTTTGTTCTAGGTTAACACCTCAAAAATTCAGGCTCCCTTGTGCTTTGCATTGTCCAAAATATTCCTGTTCCAGCAGGGACAGATGAGTTGGGCAAGACATATTGGAAAGAGAAAGAAATGGCTTTCCCAACATCATCAGAAAAGCAGGAGCAGACCCCAGAGGTGCAGCTGATTCCCTGTGTTGTATCCCTGGAATTCTCTGCCTCCCTGGCCACCCTGGAGGGGCAGGGCAGCCCTTGGCATCACCTGGAACTCTGAGCTGATTGATGGGTTTGGGATGTTCTGTTCCCAAAGCATGAAAGTGATTTCTGAGGACGCTGCTTCTGAACTGCTGAAGCTGATTGAAAATCCCACCTCGGGTAATCCTTTCAAGATAATTTGGTCTTTGTTCCTGACCTGCAATTCAGGGATGAGCTGGCAGTGATGCTCTTGGCACTGGGGTGCCATCCCTGGCCAGCTCCACGAGCCATGCTGCCAGCACAAAGCAGGAGGGACCCACCTGCCTTTCTCTTCGTGGCCATCTCGGTTTTGCCTGGAAAAACGTGCTGGTGACATGGAGGGATGAAGGGCTGAATTCTGCTTTCCCTGCCGGGAGTCAGAAATAGACCTGGAGAGATGATGACTCACCTGTAATTGAGAAAAAAAAAAACCTGCGTGGCATCATTATGAGCTTCAACAGTTAAATCCTGATTCCAGCCTGCCAGAAAGAATAGATTGGAAAAGCTGCAGAAGGCCAAAAGGAGCTGGAAACGGGATCCAGCACATGGGAATCCTTCACTCAGTGACTGCACCGTGTGTGAGGGATGTGACACACCTGTCCCACAGGTGTGCAGGAGGCACGGGGCACAGGGGGGGCTGTGCTGGAGCCCCCAGCCCCAGAGCCCCGAGCTGCTGCTCCTCCTCGCTGCGCCTTTCCCTGCAGCTCCCGTCCGGAGCAGGGATGATGTCAGGGTTGTCATGGCATCGGTATCTATGGAACCGGCATCAGCATCGCGGTGCTGGGAAAACCAACCCGGGCCACGGTCCTGGAGCCGCGGGGGGAACTCCCTCCGCACCGCTCGAGGGTTTTTCCTCTCAGGTTCTTCTTTTTCCTCCTTCCTGCTGTCCTGGGGAGGGAGCAGGGATGAGGTTTGGTCTCTTCCCGTCCCGTGGCAGCTCTGAGTCCCTCCTTCCGTGCGTGAGGAAAGCAAGAGGTCAGTCCCCAACACTTTCACTTCCTTCTTCTTGCGCCGGCCATGAATGTGCAACAGCAAAGAGCAGCTGCCAAACCTCACCCTCTGCTCCGGGCTACTGGACCCGGCGAGTGGCCAGCAGAGCCCTGGCTTGTGCCAGGTCTGAGAGCCTCTGAGGGTCCCCAAAGGGTGACAGCCACTCTTTCTGGGGGGCTGGGGTGTTTATTTTAGGGGCAGTGTCTGCAGTGTGGTGACCTCCCTGTGCTCCTGGCCATGACATTGCCCTCCTGCCACCAGCCCAGGTCCTCGCAGGGCCACAGCCCAGGCAGCCTTGGTGCCAGTGGTGACACTGGCATGGGATGGTGACCCTTGCAAGGACACCCCACCCTGCCCGTGGCACGCTGTCTCCACAAGCAGCACGGTGACATTGGCAATGGCAAGGTGTCCTGGCTGTTCCGTGGTATCCCCAGCCATGGCACAGTGACCATGGCCACAGCACAGTGGCACTGGCTATCCACAGTGCCGTGCTGTGGTGGCCATGTCCACAGCTT
>VRYO01002014.1:1243040-1260806 GCA_009812075.1 Sialia sialis | reverse complement strand
GGGGATCCTGGGTGTACCCAGGATCCCAGTGGGACTGTGGAGCCCTGTCAGGGTTTTGGGGGATCCTGGGGGCACACAGGGGTACCGTGGCCGGGTTTTGGGGGATCCTGGATGTACTGAGGATCTTGGTGGGATCACAGAGCCCTGTCAGGGTTTGGGGATCCTGGGGGCACACGGGGGTGCCATGGCTGGGTTTGGGGGATCCTGGGGGCACACGGCGGTGCCGGGGGCTGCGTGCCCGTGCCCCCTGTGACACCCCCCGTGCCCGTCGCTGCCCGCAGGTGGTGCTGGCTCTGCGGGCTCTGCAGCGGTACCGCCTGGGCACGGACATGTCCCTGTTCGCCAGCGAGCAGTTCGGCAGCGAGCCCAGCGCTTCCTACCCCGGCTACCCCGGCGTGGAGAGCAGCGAGACCTACCAGAGCCCCCCGTTCAGCGAGAACTTCGAGCCCAACCCCAAAGGTTACCAAGTGCCAGCGTACTGAGGGGCTGCGGCGGTGCCACCCCCGCCCCCGGTGTCCCCAAATGTCGCCAGTCAGTGCCGGCTCCCTTTATTAGCTCGTTGTGCAGTGAATTCTGTACAGTGGTATTGGTTCTTGTCTTACCTGTCCCAGGGTTTCTAAAAGCAGTGTTCCCTCTAAGCCAGGAGGAAGGAAGGTTGGGGGAGAGGGAATTCCCTCTCTGAGCTCTGCTGGGGAAGCACAGCGCATCTTTTCCTCGTAGAAAGCAGCAGCTGAGGAATTATTATTATTATTATTATTACTATTATTAATTACTATTATGATCTCGTTCTTCCAGAGCTAACACAGAATCCGTCGAGGGTGGGTGGGTGCTCCCACTGTGGGGGTTTCCAGGTTTGGAAAGTGCCAAATTCGCAGGGAAGTCAGCGGTGTCTGTGTTGTTTTTTTTCTTTGTATATATTTGCTGTACAAAACATCCAAACAGATGTTTCAAAACTTGGGTTGGGAGGCACGGCAGGCCGGGGTTGGGATCAGGATGCAGAGGTTCTGGTTGAGGATTTTGAGAGTTCCTGTTGGAAATGGAGAGCAGCAGGAGCTGGTTGCTGACTGGGAACAGCCTGTGGTCAGTGGGGATGTGGCTTTGTGGTTTTGTTTCTTCGTGGGGCATTGGGAAGTTTGCAAAAAGGAATTTTTGGTTGGCATCACTAACACAGGACCGAGTGAGGGGCTCAGACCCGACACCCAGGGCCATTAAGGAGCAATATTGGAATATTTTTATTCTGGGAGCAGCCACCACCTGGCAGCTGCAGCAGAGCCCTGGTGGGGACACGTGTGTCGCCCTGCAGCCTCCAGAAATGAGGGATTCAGGCAGGGAGCTGGAAAAGCTTCCCACGCCACTGGAGCCCATCCCAAAGTGGTGTGGGAAGAGAATCAGTGAAAGCATCCAGGAAAGAGGATCAGGTTGGGGGGTCAGCTGTAAATAACAACAACAACAAAAAAGAAAGTGTAAAATCCAGCAGGTCCTTGCAGCTGCAAATAGCAAAATAAAGAGCAGAATGTGTGAAATCCAGCAAGTCGTTGCAGCTGCAAATAGCAAAATAAAAAAAAGAGAACAGAATGGGTAAAATTCAGCAGGCCCTTGCAGCTGCAAATAGCAAAACAAAAAGAGCAGCATGTGTAAAATCCAGCAGGTCCTTGCAGCTGCAATTAGCAAAAAAAAAAAAAATAAATAACAGAATGTGTAAAATCCAGTAGGTCCTTGCAGCTGCAAATAGCAAAAAAAAAAGTGAACAGAATGTGTAAAATCCAGCAGGTCCTTGCAGCTGCAATTAGCAAAAAAAAAGTGAACAGAATGGGTAAAATCCAGCAGGTCCTTGCAGCTGCAATTAGCAAAAAAAAAAATAAATAACAGAATATATAAAATCCAGTAGGTCCTTGCAGCTGCAAATAGCAAAAAAAAAGAGAAGAATGTGTAAAATCCAGTAGGTCCTTGCAGCTGCAAATAGCAAAAAAAAAAGAGAACAGAATGTGTAAAATCCAGCAGGTCCTTGCAGCTACAAATAGCAAAAAAAAAAAAAAAAAAAACAACCAGAATGGGGAAAATCCAGCAGGTCCTTGCAGCTGCAGATAGCAAAAAAAGAAGAACAGAATGTATAAAATCCAGCAGGTCCTTGCAGCTTTAAATAGCAAAAAAAGAAGAACAGAATGTGTAAAATTCAGCAGACCCTTGCAGCTGCAAATAGCAAAACAAAAAGAGCAGAATGTGTAAAATGCAGTTTGCAGCTGACCCAGGCTGTGTCTCTGAGGAGCTGAAATTTGAATTCCCAGCCCTGCTGGTGGCAGCTCCATCCCTGGAGATTCCTGGTCCTGCCTCCCCTGTTGGTGCTGGCAAAGCCACCACTGCCTTCTGAGCCGTGAGGAGCCGCAGCCACCCCTGTCCCCTCCCTGTCGCAGCTCCTGGGGCCTCACCACAGCTCCTTGCTGCTGCGCTAATTAAGGAGCAGCAGAGCAATGCACTAATGAAGCAGCCAATCATCCCCAGAGGTCACTGCCAGTGGTGAAGTGCATCCCTTGCCTTGGCTCCAGCTCCTGGCTGTGCCCAGCTCCTCACAGGACACCCCAGCCCGCTGCAGGATCAGTGAATCTTTGTGGTTTTGTGGAGTCGGTTTTGCTGGGAAATTTAAAAAACCCCGAGGATTTGAATACAGGGTATGGTAGAACTGTAGCAATATTTTCCTTAGAGGGAACACTGAAACTTTAGCAGCACAAACAGTACTTGTGTTAATATTTTAGCAAAAATTATAATCAATTTAAATGTTTAAATTGATTGTACGTGAGATAATGTTCGTTGGGTACAGTGTATTTTTTTTTTTCCAACTATAATCTAACTGTTCCAGAGTTTCCGTGTAAAGAGCTAAAGCTGTGTCTGCCTGCGGGACATCCCTGCCCCCCTGTGCTGAATATTCCACGCTCTGAATGTCCCCCCAGGCCTGCATTGCCTTTCTTTGTCCCCACACGCACATCCCACCACGCTGGGACCTCTGGAGCAGCAGCGGGGACACCAGGGGTGACACCAAAATTGGTGTCACCTTGTCCTTGCAGGAGACAGCTGGAGGAGGAGGAGGAAGGGTTGGGTGCCTCAGGAGCTTCCTGGCAGCACAGGAGATGCTCCTTGGTGAATAATAACGTGTCCAGCCTCGTCACTCAGCAGGCACCTGCAGGGAGGTGACACTGCACCCAAAGTGCCACTGCCAGGTGTGAAAGGTGACAGCCCTGCTGGGGTGGCACTGGGACAGGCAGGAGTCACAGCTGGAATTTTTCCAGGGAATAACGCTGGGTTTGTGACTGGTGTGGCACCAAGGACAAGCCCAAAGTCCCTGGTTGTGCTGGGAGCCTCCAGCCAGCCCCGGTTTGGGGATTGTTGGTGCAGTTCCCCAGTGTCCCCACGGAGCCCTGGTGCTGCTGAGCTCACCCTGCTCACAGGGAGGGTGACACCGTGCCTGGAATCCTGCCCCAAACCCCCCAGTGTCCCCACAGCTGTGGGTGTCACCTGCAGCAGGGTGACACCAAACACGTCCCCCAGCCCTGGCTGCGGTGACCAGGGCGTGCTGGGGGTTCAGCCATTTCTAACATCAATTTTCATCTTTTCTCCTCTTCGTCTCCCAGCACTCACCCCCTTGTAGCCACCCCAGAGGGTGCCAGGGTTGTCCCAGAATTGTCCCAAATCCATGCCAGGATTGTCCTGAGCGTGCCATCCTCACAAGCTTTTGTAATTCTGCTCTCCCCTCAATCAGCAGCACACAGAGCTCACAGGGCAGCACCTCACTGTGCCCAGCCCCAAAGCTGCTGCAGTGTTTGCACTAAATTTGGGTGTAAAAAGTGGAATTCCAGCATTCTGCCCCATCCTCCTGCTCCAGCAGGCTCTGTCACACTGAGGGAACCGCATCGTGCACTCTGCAATTCGAGTACATTTTAAAAAAAATTGGGAATTTTTCCCAACATTTCAAGCTGTTCCTCGCAAAGGTAAAAACTTTGCTGAAGTTTTCAGTGAAAAATATTCTCCCCCTGCATGACCTGCTCTGTCAGGGACTGGAGCAGACCCTGAGAGCAAACCCCTTTTTCCAGGACATCATTTGGGATCTCACTGCTCCTGTGCCTGGGATGACATCCCCAGCAGTTGATGCCACAACAAGCAGTGACACCCACAGCATTTCTTTTCCCCTGTGTTTTGCACAGGGCTGGCTCCTGGCTCTATCCCTTAGGAAATCCCATTATTCCACTCACTGGGGATTTCTCTAAGTAAAATCCGTGCATTTCCCAGCCCGTGCTGTCCCCCTGGTCCCGTTCTCAGCTGCATTTTGCATTTTGTGTCTCAGTGAGGCTCACATCCAGCCCTCACTGCCTCAACTTGAAGCCCCAGCTCAGCTGCCTGGATTTTGTTGCAATACACATTCAAACCTCAGCTCCTTTTCAGAGTTTTGATCTCCAACAGCTCCCACCCGAGGGTGGGAAGTTCAGTTTCTTTGCAGATACCTCTGTCCGAGCAGACGCTTCCAGGAGTTGCAGTTGTCACTAACCTCTGTGCAGTGTAGTATAAAGTGGACTGTGTATGGAAATAAGTTTAAAATGTTTACAATTTTGTATATACTATATATATAAAAATATCTTTTGAGAGAACAATCCGTGATTCTGTATTTTCGGTGTCTGTGTAACCAACTGCAACTTATTTTCAATAAAGAGCTAAAAATGAATAAGGTAAAAAAAAAAAAAAAAAAGATTTGGTAATAACTTTATTGAATCAGGTGAGCACAAGGAACAAGGAAACTGCAACATCAGGGCCCAGAGATGCAGCAGCTCGAGGGAACTCCCAGCAGCACCTCCCAGGGAACTCAGAGCTGCTGATGGAGAAGGAACTGAAACCCAAGGGAAGACAGAGGATGCTCCTGCAGGGAAGACATTTCACTCCCTGAACTTTAGAAACCCAAGGGATGGGGGGGAATTGCTGACTGGAAGTGATGGTCCCTGTTCCAGGATCCTGAGCAAGGCAGGAGCAGGAACAGGGACTCGTGCAGGGGATGAAAACCGTGCAGCAAATCACCTTCCCCAGCCCCTTCTGGGCCACATCCAACACGGGCAGCTGCTCAGAACAGTCTTAAATAGTCAAGAAAAGAAACCCAAAGCACTTTGCAGCCTGAGAGCAAGCAAAAAATAACATGTGTAAGGCAAGGAGGAGTGGCTGTAGGCAGGAGTAATA
The DNA here is from genome assembly GCA_009812075.1 of Sialia sialis. Lineage (NCBI taxonomy): Eukaryota > Metazoa > Chordata > Aves > Passeriformes > Turdidae > Sialia > Sialia sialis. The sequence continues at coordinate 1,255,595 of VRYO01002014.1, read as the reverse complement.
CTCTGAGCTGGATTTCTTAGAAATGATGCTGCTAGAAAAAGCTGTGTTTCCTCACTACAAATTACATAAATTAATTTCAGCTTTATTCCTACACGTTAGAAAGAACTAAACCTGGAGATGGGAAAGAATCAGACACTGAACTACAGCCATGGGGGGGACTCCTGGCACTCCATCCCCTCAGAGGAGAAATTTTTGGGTGCCAGGGAACACGAGGGAGGTGCAGGTGTCACTGTAAACAGATAAATGCACTTAAAAGGCACTGCAGAAAACATGGTCAGTAATCAGCAGCATTTAATGTGCTGTTGGGAGCTCCCACCAGGAAAACATCCAAGAAATTAGAAACATGGCAGTCATTAAATAAAATTCCCATGTGCTTTACGGAGAGTAAAGCCTTAATGCTGTTACTGTACATGCAGGGCTACAAAAATCAGTTTTCTTGAAAGAACTTTACAGAAAAAGTCAGAGGCAACTTCAACTCTTGCACAGATCAGCCCAATTCTTCAAGCAGCAGAGTTTAGACTCTGTTTGCAGGAAGGAAAACTCTACAGCCCAGTGTTTGCAGCTCTCCTGGTCACACACCCCAGGGAGCAGCACTCCCTGGCACCTTTTACCCCTGACTAGTGTGATCTTCACTGAAATAGCACAAAAAAAAATCAGAATGTTATAAGGGAAGCCACTTCCATTCATTTTCAGTGATCCATAACCTTCCCCCCACCCCGAAACCAGAAAGAAACCCCCAAACCAGAAGCTGATTCCCCTGTTGTGTCCCCTGTCATTCTGCAGCTCCAGCTATTGCATGTTCCAGGAGGAGCCCTGCAGCTCAGCCTAACCCCAGCCCGGATTTGGGAGCTCAGACAGTGGGTGGGGACGAGCTCTGGCACATTCCCCTGATCCCTTTAGCCCAGGAGCACTTCCCAAACCTCCTGCTCCTGGCTGCCAAACCTCGTGCAAAGTGCACACAGCCCCGGGCAGAGCCCCGGGCACGGCTAACTGATGATCCTGCTGATTGCCTGCAGAGAGGGGAACTCCTCATCCTCGATATGCAAAGCTTTGTGGGTGAGCACGTCCTGCTGGGTCAGCACCTGCCTGCACGTGGGGCAGATGTAGCAGTCGAGCTCGGCGGGGGAGTCCGTCTGCCAAACATTCTTTTTGTTCTTTTTGGGTTTGTTGGAGCTTTGTTTCTCCCTGATCCTGAAGTCGTTGTGAGCAGAGAGCAGTTCCTGCTGCTTGGCTGTGTCAGGCAGCAACACCAGCAGCTCCTTGAAAATCTTCTTGAAGTTTTCCCCCAGCAGCTCCCGGCAGCTTTTGTAATACTGAGCTGCAGAGATCAGCCCCTGCAGGAGACAGGGAAGGGCAACAATCAGAGGAAAAGAAATATTTATCTATTCAAAATCCCACTGGAATCCAGGCCTCCCAGAAAGGGAGTGCACTCACCTGCCTGAACTGCCCAGAATGAGTTTTAAATTTATTGAACTTGGACTCGTCGCTCTGAAGAAACTCTTTAATGGACTGGATGAGCTGGATGTTCCTCTGCTGGAAGTTCTCAGGTATCAAGTATGATCCATGACAGGACTTTGGCCTGTGGTAGAAAAGACCAGAAGTGACCCTGACACTGGTTTGTGTCACACAAAGATGATGTCATCATGAATCCCATAAATGAGACATAAATCCCAAGGCTGTTCTGGTTTGCAGCTGCGCAAGAGCAGCACATAGCTGTCTTGTCAGGATAATAAAATATGGGATTTCTGTATCAGATCCCAGCTTTACACAAACAGAGTGTTTAAAATCCAAGTTTAATGTGGTCCCCACGAGCTGCGTGCACTCAAAAGACCTGAGCAAAGACGTGACCATGAATAAACCAACAGAATAATGCAGGTTCTGTATTAAACTGACACCAAGTTTTCCCTCCCCTGTTCCCAAAAACTCCTCTTTCTGTCCCAAAAGGAACCAGAGAGCAGCTACAGGAAACATCAGAGCAGTGAAGGAGAACAAGCCTCAGCACCTTGCTGGGAAGGAATGTTGGAGCTGCAAACTTCCAAAGAAATGTAGAACAGACCAAGGTGTGAGCAGCCAAAACACTGGCCAGGTTTGCAGCTCCTCTGCGGTGTAACTACACAGAGCTGGGACTTCCCGAGGGGAAGCTGTGTGCTGCTTGCAGGCCCTGTGAGAGCAGGGAGTGTGAGGTGTCCCCCAGCCCCCGGCAGGCCCTTGACTCACTCTTTCAGAGCTGTAGTGACGGGTTCAGGGACGCTGGAGTTGGGGATGACAGCGAAGCCCGGCGGGGGTTTGCTGACAGGCACCGACAGGCCCGGAGGCGGAGGAGGGTTCTTCAACAGCACCACGGAGTTAAAGCCTGAGGGGAGCACACAGGGCAGCAATTAGAGCACACACAGACCCCTGGTAAAACACACAGAAGCACCAAGAGGAGCTTGCAGTGCAGACATCACTAAAAAAAATCAAAACTCTTCAAGAAGCGCTTTGAGAGCGGCTGATGTTCCACTACAGAGAAAAGTGCTTAATTATTCATTTATTTTCTCAATGGAAAATAATTTTGAAAGCCCACTCCAAGTCACAACGAACAAGACTTTTGCATTATTAAAGTGAACACAAAGCACAGGAGGAGGCAGTGGGGCTGGGCTGGCCTCTCTCAGCAGGAGCAGCACAAACAGCGATCCCCACTGCCATGAAAACCACTCCAAGTCACGTTTGTTGCTGTCTCTCTGCTTTCACAAGGTCATGGCTAAAAGCACAGCAGGAAACCTCTGTCAGCACAGCCTCCAGTGGCCAAGGAAGTGAAGTGACAAGTGCCAGCAGGGACAGCACCAGCCAGATTGCCTGCAGTGACTTCCAAGGCAGATCTTGGAGCACAACACGTGGATGTGTCACCCCTGGGGACAGGGAAAAACCAGCTCTTCATCCATGAGCCACCCCTAATGTGCAAACACCTCCAGCTGTGGGCAGAGGGGACTCCCAGGGGACATTCCAGCCCTCCTGTGACACCCAGGCTGCCTCTGCCTCCTGAGCCCAGCCTGGTAGCACAACCTAAAACGAGAGCCAGGATTCCACACAGCACATCCATGTGTTCTCTGGGCTCTCCCCAAGTAAACCTGGCCATGCCCAGCAGTGCTTCCCCATCCCTGCAAGTGTCCAAGGCCAGCTTACAGCCTGGTCCAGTGCAAAGTGTCCCTGCCCAAGGCAGGGAGTGGAATGAGTTGACCTTCAAGATCCCTCCCACCCAAAGCACTCCACAACTCTGTCACTCTTACCTGGTGGCGGGGGCATCCTGGCTGATCCTGAGCTCCCAAGAGCTGGGAAGTCTTCCTGAGGTAAGGGGCATTTGTTAGTCCCTGGGGGCTTTTTAAGGCCAGGGGGCTCTTTGGGTGCAGCACAGCCAGCTGTTAGTTTCTCTGAGTGCCCGTTGACCACAGCTGTGGCTCTGTCAGCAGCAGGGAACACCCTGCAGGGCTGCTCTGCCTCCGGGGGCTTCTCTGCCCCTGGCCTGGCCAGTGGTGGCTCCTGGCACGGCCGTGGGGCTGGGCTCTGCTTCTCAAGCCCTGTCTTCTTTTTCTTGCCCACTTTTGTGAAAGTTTGTGAGGTAGAAGCTGCCAGCAAGGAGGAGACGTCGAACATGGTCGGGGCGCTGCGGATCTCCTGGGTGGTCAGGCCACCCCCACTGTCCTCATCATCTGACTCACACACTTTATTGCTCTTCTTGCTTCCTTTGGAGGTGTTCAAGGATGGTTTTTTGGCTGGCTGGTTGACACAGGGGTTGCTCATGGCTTTGACCACGTTTTTGCTGGAACCGTTGTTCCAGGCAGATGTGATGTGGGTTACTGTCTTATTGGTGGGCTTCACTTTGGACACCAGGGCTGGGAAATCCTCCTCCTGGAATGCTGCTTTCCTGGCAGTCGCTGTGTATGTCAGAGACATCCCTGATGACATGCTGGGAGCTGCAGAGGAGGACAGGCTTGGGAAATCTTCTTCTTTGAGCTTAACTGGTGCTGGCTGGGCAGGGCTGTGGGGAAGGGAGAGGGTTGGAGTTAATTAGGGACAGCAGAACCCCAAGGGACAGCACAAACCCACAGCTCCCCACTCAGACTGTCACAACAGGAGTTGGGCTGGGTGATCCTCGTGGGTCCCTTCCAGCTGAGGATTATCCCATGATTTTATTCCATGATTTTATTCCATGATTTTATTCCATGATTCCAAGATCAAGCCAGGAGCTGCAGCAACACCCAGTGCTGCTCATGCTGGTGAGAGGCACAGCAACAGCTCCAGGCAGGAGGAGACAGGGCAGGGGAAACCTTGGAGGGATCAAATGATCTGGAAAATGATTTCCCCAGAAATGCAGAAGACATCAATGAGCCTCTGAACGTGCTTGGTGCCTGCTGCAGCCCTGCACAGACTCACCCTGGCAGAGGTCCCGCTGCAGAGCCGATTGCTGGAAAGTCCTCCTGGCTGAGCACTCCGTTAGCAGCTGCTTCTTTGGGAACAGGGACAGAAAGAGCAAAGACATTGTTTTCAACCCAAACCCATTCACTCCAGAGCAGGGGCTAGCAATGGCCATGACAGCAGCACTACCAAGGCCTATTTTCAGCAGCTGATGATGTCATGAACTGACATTCCAGAACAATTTCAATCCATGCATCACTATTTCCTTTCATTAACTGTGCCTCCAATTTTGTGGAGCCATTCAGGAAATCCATGATCCTTTCAATAAGTAAAACATGGCTAAGGCACAACTTTCTGAGGGAACCTTCCAGAGATGCCCTGCAGCTGCAGGACCTGTCCAACACTCACCTGGGACATCATTTGAAGACTTTGGCACACGTTTGGAGCCGAGCACGTCGGGATCCCTCAAATCCTCCTTTCTCCCCCTGCTGCTGCTGCCTTCCTCTTTGTCCTCCACCCTCTTCTTCTCCTCCTGCCGTTTGGCTGCCACAGATGCCCTGACTGCTGCTGCAACGTCCCTGTCCTCTTCTTCCCTGCAGGACAGGGGGGATTCCCTTGGTCAAACAGCAAGGAGCAGCTGCCTCGCTGTGGTGTCACCTCTGCAGTGCCAGCTCTGGTGACATCCCTGATCTTGTGCTGCCACCTGCTGAGAAACCCCAACCAGCCCCACCACTCCAGCCAGGCAACATTTCCAGCCTGGATTTCCAAGTTCCATGTGTGGGAATAACAATGCAGGCCAGAAGAAACCAGGGTGAACTGGGAGAGACAGCACCAGGGATGCAGGGAGCACCTGTCTCTCCTGCTCATTTCCAAAGGTGTGGAACAATTCCTGGAGGCCACAGGAACTCTCTGAGATGTGGCTGAGCATGAACTCTCGGCACATGCATGATCCACATGTAACACAGGAGTGTTTTGGGATGGACTTTTTTTCCCAGTGGAATCACCAGTAATGAACCTGCTGCACATCCAGCGAGAAAAAGAAGAAAAGAAGTAGTGCAGGATGTAAAAAGCACTTGTGTCTGGTGGGGATGAAGAGACATAGAAATGCAAAGTTTCATTTCAATACTTAACCCTCTTCCTTTTCCAAAGCACTCAGTCTGGCCACACAGAGATTGTTAGTTCAGTGAAAAGCATGGTCCTTAGAACAGGAATTTCATCATTACCCAGACCAAAAACTCCATTAAACCTGCACAGAGTTGTCACCTACTTCAGAAAATCCTATTTAGAGAAGTTTGCATAAAATCAGCTGCTGGAATTCATTTAGGGTTCTGAGTTTATTAACCCACAAATTGAGAGTTACACTGTTTGCTTCCTGAGCTGAAACCTCACAAAAGTCATTCCATGATTACCAAGCCAGGACACAAGTTTGGACTGAAAGCTCTCAGCTAAGGATTCACGGAAATCTCCAAATTTTGTACCACTTCCTCCTAATCCACCAAAACATTGTGAACTGGCAAGTAAAAGCCAGCAGTAAATGGGAACAGAACTCCCCACAAGGTTGTGCTACTCACCTCTTGTACCTCCAGCTGCCTCTCCTGTTCTGCTGGTTCCCTCGGCTGCTCAGCCTGCTCGCCCTCCCCTGCCTGTTGAACCTGTCAACCTCCTCGTAGTCCTCTGCACCTACAACACCTGCAACAGGGGGAGAGATGATCACAGTTATTTCTCTCATGTGGGCATCACATTGTGCCTGAAAAATGCAAAAATATACTGGTACAAATAAATTATCTTCATTTCTCTCTGATGACCGAGTCAGCAGCTCTTAAATTACCTGTCCTCATTAAACTCGCACAAAGGGGAAAAAAATCCTACAACAATTCAGGCAGGAAGGGATGTCTGGATATCACTGCTCCAGCCTTTTACTCAAAGCAAGGCCAGCTCTGAAATTACATCAGAGGGCTTTGTCTGGGCAAGTTCTGGTTGTCTTCAACATCTGCAAGCTCTCAGGTTGGAGGAACCTTCTCAACCTCTACAACTCTCAGGTTGGAGAGGTCTTTTCAAGCTCTGCAACCTCTCAGGTTGGAGGAACCTTCTCAACCTCTACAACTCTAAGGCTGGAGGAACCTTCTCAAATTCTGCAACCTGTCGGGTTGGAAGAACCTTCTCAAACTCTGCGACCTCTCGGGTTGGAGCAGTCTTTTCAAGCTCTGCAAGCTCTCAGGCTGGAGGAGCCTTCTCAGATTCTGCAACCTCTCAGGTTTGAAGAACCTTCTCAACCTCTACAACCTCTCAGGCTGAAGGAACCTTCTCAACCTCTACAATCTCTCAGGTTGGAAGAGGCTTCTCAACATCTACAATCTCTCAGTCTGGAGGAACCTTCTCAAACTGTGCAACCTCTCAGGCTGGAGGAACCTTCTCAGCCTTTACAACCTCAGGCTGGAAAAGCCTTCTCAACCTCTCAGTTTGGAGGGGCCTTCTCAACCTCTATAAGCTCTTGGTGCTGTTCCAGAGCTTGCCTACCCTCTTCGAGAAAAACATCACACCTACAAAATATTCCCAAGCTGTTCACAAAAAACTCTTAGCGACTAAAACCCACAGAACAGATTGACCAGAAGGGACCTAAAACCCCATCCTGCTGCAGAGCAGGGCCCTGGACAGGGCTTGGATCCCCTCCAGCCCCCAGCCCCGCTGACCGTCGGCGCGGCGCGCGTGCCGGGGCGCGTAGGTGAACTGCAGGTCGATGTGGCGGTTCTGGCGCGCCTCGGCGCGGCTCTTGCTGTGGCACGCGCTCTTGTGCGCCTTGTAGTCGATCTCGGTGCGGAAGGCGTGCGTGAACTGCTCCGAGCTGCAGCGGCCCTCCTCGCACAGAAAGTGCTTCTCCCTGAAGTGCTCCCGCAGGTACTCGTAGTCACTGCAAGGGGAAACACAGAGATGAGCCTTTCCTCTCTGGGAATGGAAAATATAGAACTGATCCTTTCATCCTTTCCTCAGTGGGAAGGGAAAACACAGAGGTGAGCCTTTCCACACTGGGAATGGAAAACACAGAGGTGATCCTTTCCTCACTGGGAAAGGAAAACATGAAAACACAGAGCTGATCCTTTCCTCACTGGGAAGGAAAACTGATCCTTTCCACACTGTAGTCACTACTATCCCCTAAATTCAAAGAATTTTACTTCAAAATTTAAGCTGGACATAGGACTCCACCCAAAGCAGACCCAAGGAATATGACTGCTGGACAAAAGAGCCATGTGAATGGTGTGCTTACCTGTAGTACTCCTGAGCCCCCTCAGAGTCACAGAAGTGGCAGAAGTAGTGATCCCTGCGCAGGTGTTTCAGCAGCTCGTCGTTGTCCAGGTAGCGCTCGTCGCAGAACTTGCAGAGGGGGTGGCCCCGGTGGGAGGTGTCATCAGGGTCCCCATGGATCCTGTGCCGGGCCAGGTCCTTCCTGGAATACCATTTCCTCTCGTAGGTGAAGATCTGGAGAGCAGGGGTGGGGTTAATACATTTGTATTTACAGATCTGGATTGTCTCCTGTGCATGCAGAACTAAATGGAACAAGCCAGGCTCTGCCCCACTTCTCCATCTCCACCAATATCTACAATTTTTGGTGGACAGGAAATAAAATTCCAGTGATGGATTCCCTCCTGGAATACCATTTCCTCTTGCAGGTGAAGATCTGGAGAGCAGGGGTGGTGTTAATACATGTGTATTTATAGATTTGTATTGTTTCCTACAGACACAGAAACAAGCCAGGTTGTGCCCAGCTTCTCCATCTCTACCAATACCTAAAATTTTTGGTGGAGAGGAAATAAAATTCAAGTGATGGATTCCCTCCTGGAATACCATTTCCTCTCGTAGGTGAAGATCTGGAGAGCAGAGATGGTGTCAATACATTTGTATTTATAGATTTGTATTGTTTCCTACGGACACAGAAACAAGCCAGGTTGTGCTCAGCTTCTCCATCTGTAGGGGTGCAAGATTTGCTTCAAAAAGATGCAGTTTGACCATCAACACTTAAGATGTTTGGTGGACAGGAAATAAAATGAAAGTGATGGATTCAAATTAAATCTAACTTGCATTTCTTTGAAATTGATTTAATTCACATTTTTCCCCCCTTTGGAATCGTTTTATGCTGTAACGAGTTTAAATTATCATCTCTAGGGTGGAAAAATCCTAACTATGTATTTCTCAACAAAGAATATTTTGCATTCTCAAATTTAAAAAGCCCAAGTGAGCTGTTTTACTTTGCTCTCACAGTAACCACCCCAAAATAGCTGCACACAGAGGATCCACCTCAGTGAACAAATTGTGCATCACAACGCTCTGTCCCCACCACCATGTGAGCTGTTTTGGTAGCAAGGGTTCTGGAGATGCCAAAAAGATCAACCCAGCCCTGAGAACAAATATCCTTTATTTCTGGCCTAGACAAGGACTGGGAAATTGCTTTGGGAAAAGGTTTGTTTGGTTGATGGATTGAAGCTTCCACAAGTTTAAGAGTTTCTTTGCAGTGGGTACGAGTAACATGGGACTTTTTTCTTTGAAATACAAAAAAATCTCTACAATATTCTGAAATTAAAAGGCACAATTTTAATATTGTTTGTGAGAGAAAATGGCCAACAAGTTTCCTCAATGCTGAATACATCCACTGAGCATGAAGCACCTCAAAGGACACCAGAAGCCAAAGGAGGTCCTGCCCTCCTCTCCCACTTCCCTTCAATCAGCTCCAGGGATTTCAAGAGCACAGGAAAGACTCAGCTCAGTTCCCAAACTTATTAGGGTTCATTCAGGTCAACCTGGATCCCATCCCTTTTGGCAGCAAACTCCAGTTCACCTGGCACGAACCAACTGTGGCACCACCACCATCGTGGAGTTTAATTTAAAATCTGGAGAACCTCCAGGCCCTCTTCATTAATCAGTTTATGGAAGGAGAAAGGCTTAAAATAAAGCAACTGGCCTCGCTGCAGGAAGAGGGAACTGCAATAAATCCTTGCTCTTCTGCCTTGCCATCTTGCCAGGAACTCCTGGAGGTCATGGAGGGAAAACCTCTTCCTTCCCACACACCCAAGCACAGGCCCAGCTCACCTTTAAGTGTTTAACACAGAGTTTGCAGCAGAAGAGCTCGTGCTGCTTCCTCATGTGCTGCTCCAGATCTGCAAAGGTGTTGAAGGGTTTTGCATCCGGGCACAAGGAGCATTCGTGCTGCAGCAGCTTCCTGAGGGATGAGAGAGATTCCCAAAAATGATTCAATTCCTCTTCAGCATGCTGACAACACCTTCAGCAAAACACAAGTGTTCCATGCCTGGCAGAAGGCTCCAGCTTTATGGCTGCCCCTGCATTGAGTTGTGAGCTGCTCATTCCAAGAATTCTGCTGGATGGCAGGAATGGGATGGAACCAAATCCAGCTGCTGGAGAAGAGCTGAGCAGCCACACTCAAAACTGAGTGAGCTGAAACAAACCCTGCTGGACATTCAGTGATTCCTGCAACATTCCCACCCTGTTCCGTTACACTTCCCACTGTCAGAAACTGAGGAATAGGGTGGGGAGAGAGAAAGAATTGTATTAGGAAAGGAGGGAAAAGTCCCACTCCAAAACTCCAGCACACAATGGTTCCCAAGAAGCACTGGGAGACTCCCAGACCCTCATTCCCATATATATCAAGCCATGCAAAACTTTAAATGTACCAAAGTCACATTCTCAGCCCAAATCAGGGTGAATATAATGCCCAGTTCTCCAAGGAAAAGATTCCACTGCCTGCCCGGCTTCACCTTTTCCATTCCTCTTTCCATTATCTCAAACCCTCCCACTTAAGATTGTTATGAAAAATATTTGTAGAACATGATGCCATATGCCATGTTTTTATTCTGCACTGTTTTTTTACTTCACCTTTTTTTTCTCCCATTCAGAATTAAGATCTTTGTTCGAAAACAATGTTACTCTTCTGGGTTTGGTCAGTCCTTACTCAGCATAGCAGTAATTACAATTATAACAGTAATTAAGTCTGTATTAATTTCCACAGCAGCCATGCAAGGAATGGGAAGGTTTTCAGCAAGTTTGCTGCTGTTAAAGATGTCAAAAAACAACTTTTATTGAGAGAGCAAAGCTTGTGTGTTGTGAATCCAAGACTGCAGCCCCAAGGATCTGCTGAGTGTTCAGTGCCCTGCTCCAGGGCTGTCACCTTGCCAAAAACACCTGCACGGCAGGCAGGTGACTCATGTCCCCAGCTCCTGAAATCCCAGGAAAGCACAGCACCCCGCCCTCCCGCAGCAGCATTTCCTGCCACGTCCTGTGCACCGCAACGTGCGCGGGGGACATTCCAGGGAGGAGCCAGCTCACCTGTACAGCGCGTAAACCTCGGCATCCATGAAGTAAATGTCATATTTCTTCTCATGCTGCAGCTGCTGCAGGGCGATGGAGGAGAAGGGTGGGAGCTTCCTCCCGAACACCACCTGTGGATCAGAACAGCACCGGGATTCCAGACAGGCTCCTGGGCACAAACCCAAGGAGATGTCCACGCCCACAGCCTGGTGCCAGCCTCAGCTGTCACCTCCCCCAGGCACTGTCCCCTGCTGTCACAGGACATCTTATCAACCCGCAAGGCAAACGTGGATTGGCCCAGCCTGGCCTCTGGAGTTTGAACGAGCTTAGGAAACGTTTCTGCTCTGTTTTGCTCCCGCAGCAGTTCCCAGAGTAAATATCCTCAGCCAACACAACCCCTCGCACAGCCAATGCCTGGCAGCAGCCCTGCCCTCGGCTCCTCCCCGTCTCCTGCAGGATCACACCTGGAGTCTCCAAGTGACAGGTGACTCCATGTCCTAGGGTGGCAGGAAAACCACTGGTTCTTCTTTCCTTGACTCCCAGGAGAGCGAGGAGCTGAACACACACCATTGCTGAATTAGCTGTACCACACACCTCTCTCAGAGCACTTCCTTGCTCCAGCACACATTCCCAGCCTGGGAATTACTGGGGTAGCAGCAACATCTAGGTAACAGCTGGAATTACCACCCCAGAGAGGTTGAGACACAAATACACTAAAGAAGTTCAGTTCTTACAGCAAAAGCTACGTTATAAATCTACAATTAGATTCCCAGAGAAGCTGTGGCTGATCTGGATCGCTGGCAGTGTCCAAGGCCAGGCTGGATAGGGCTGGGAGCAGCCTGGGCGAGTGGAATGGGCTTTAAGGTCCTTCCAACCCAAACCATTCCAGCATTTTACGATCCCTCCTAAGAGCAGATACTCCTGGAGCAGAGAGCAAAGATTCCTCTTTTTGCTGCCAGAGCGAGCCCTGCTGACTTCACACCATCAACATTCACTCTAAACTCCATTTTCTTCACGTTTTGGTTCCCACTGGCCCAAACGGCGGCGGCACCCCCGGCAGCGGGGTAGAGGGCGGATAACCCGGACCGTCCATCCTCGCCGCTTCCACCGAGCATCTTCCCCGTCCGCCCCGTGCCCCAGCGCTGCCCCGCCCGGCCCGAGGCCCCTCCAGCCCGGGGCCCGGCCTCACCTGCCGCAGCTCCTCCCGGCACACAGCGCAGTACCGAACGCCGCAGAGCGCCCGCATCCGCACGGAGCAGCGGTAGCAGATGGGGTGCTCGCAGCGGCCCAAGGCCACCACGTCCAGCTCCCCGCAGCACAGCACACACGGCCCCTCCGCCGGGCCCGGCCCCGCGCCGGCCATGGCGGCCATGGCGGCCTCGGCCCCGCGCCGCCCCGCCCGCACCACTGAGCGCGGGCTAGAGCGCCGTCCCACCATAGAGACACGCGCTCACACAGCGCTCAGGGACCATAGAGCTCCGCCCAGAGCGCCGCCGCGCTGCCGGAATTGATTGTCCCCACCCCACGGTGACAGCGCCACCCCACCCGTGTCACGGCGCGGTCCTCCAGGGGCCGGCCATGGGGACGCGGCGCGGTGACATCGAGACGCGCGGGGCGGAGCGCCCCGGCTGTGCAGCTCTGGCTCCCTCTCGGTGGTGGCTGTGAGGGGAAGAGGACGGATTTGTGACAGATTTGGGGTCCCCAGGTCCTTCCTGCCTGTGGGGACATGGGGACCTCGGACTCTGCGGCTCAGCCTGTGGGGACGTGAGGGACCCCAGGCCCGCTCCTGCTGCCTGGATGTGGGGACATGGGGGGACCTCAGACCATTCCTGTCCCCGCTGCTGATTCCTG
>VRYO01002014.1:1215601-1242040 GCA_009812075.1 Sialia sialis | reverse complement strand
CTTTTTTTTTTTTTTTTTTCCTCACAGATCCCTGCTAAGTGACCAAGGTAGGATCACTGAGTCATAAAATCTTGGAATGGTTTGGGTTGGGAGGGACCTCAAAGCACCCCTGCCATGGACAGAGACATCTCCCACTGTCCCAGGGTGTTTTGAGCCCTGTCCAGCCTGGCGTTGGACACTTCCAGGGATTCAGGGGCAGCCCCAGCTTCCCTGGGAATTCCATCCCAGCTGGGAATTCCATCCTAACCCTTCACCACCCTCACAGCCGGGAATTCCTTCCCCATATCCCATCTAACCCTGCCCTCTGGCAGTGGGAAGTCATTCCCCTTGTCCTGGCACTCCAGCTCATGATGAAATTCCTACTGAATTCCTTGGATCTTCCTGGAAGATCAGATTAGCACATTTATGGTTCCAATCTTTTTTCTTTTACTTGAATTCCTTGTCGTTTGAGTCAAAAGTCGCTCTTTGTTTTCTGGGAGCCATAAACAATCGTTTCAGGGCAAAACAACTCATCAAACAGATCATTAAAACATCCCCATCATGTTCGTGTGCCTCGGTTAACGACGTCTGTGCCATCAAATAAATTAAGTAATAGGTTTGTTAAGTGTTTGGGAGCAGATAATGAAGGATTTGGATCATTGGGTACAACAGGTAATATTTACTTTCTCCTAGAGAGCCCCATTTATCCCTCTCGAGCTTGGAGTGGGATCACACACATCTTGTAATCAGCCCTGAAGTGTGTTTGGGTGTGGAATCATCAGGAACGACTGGGGATGCTGGCTATAATTACTCCAGGAAATGTTCCCCGAATTAATGACACTGTTGAGAATGGTTTTTTTGTGCCCCAACTGCATCACCCAGTTTTTGAGAGCAATTAGCATGAAATGAGCTGGAGGCTGCTGGCAGTGATGTGCTGCCCTGAGTGTCACTTGGCTGGGGAGTGACACCATGGCTCAGGATCAGCAGCAGCCCTGAGGAGCTGGGCTGCAAAAGGACATTACTCACTGCCAGGACAGTGGGACACGGACACTCAGCAGGAGCTGCGACATTTCAGAGGTCAGCTCTGCTTGGTGACATCGCTTCCCACCACATCAGGGCTGATCCAAATCCTACAAAGTGTGTCCCCAGCACCCCAGCAGTGTGTGATGTTCCTGGTCCTGCTGTTTTCCAGGCAGGCAGCAACTCCTCACTGGGGCATTTTCTGCTTTTGGGATGATATTTATTATAATCAGTGTCTGGAGGAAAAACCACTGCAGATTCTGTGTCCCTTCATGGTGCAGGTGAACTTCCCCAGCACTGTCAGCTCGTGCCAGGTCACATCCCACCCTCAATTTTCAGATCCAGGGAGTTCATTTGGAACAAAACCCACGTAAGGGTATCACAGAATGGGCTCTCCTGGAAGGAGCCTTGAAGATCATCTGTGCTCCTTCCAGCACAGATCCATCCCTGACCTCTGCATCCACCCAGCCCAGCCCAGATCCCAGATTTTGGCACATTGGGTGTCCTTAAAGCTGCCTCTTGTTCTTCCTCCACAGCACCCCAGCTTGGAACAGCCCTCCAGGGAACCTTCAGGTTGGATATTGGGAAAATTCCTTCATGGGAAGGGAAGGAGCACTCCAGGACGGTGTTGGTGTCCCCATCTGTGGATGTGGCACTTGGGGACACGAGTTTGTGGTGGCCCTGGCGTGGTTGGACTCGATGCTGTTGGAGCTCTGTTCCAACCTCAGTGATTCTGTGATTCCATGATTCCATTTCCTGCTGTCCCAGCTCTGCTGCTGCCATGGCTTTTCCAGCAGTTGGACACATCTTTCCACAGCTGTAAAATGCCAAAAAAAACCCCTCTCTCTTCCATTTTGACATCATTACACAAGATATTCCCACTCTCCTGGCATTCCCAGCAGCATCAAGCAGCACAAAGAATTGCTAAAAAATCCAGCATTGAAATATTCAAACTTCACCAAAGCCTGTTTCCAGCTCCTCATCCTCCTGGAGAACCATCCTGCTGGTGCCTGTGAGTCATGTGTTGAGATTAATTTATTTTGTGGTGCAGAGAGGTTTTTATAACCCTGTTTGAAGGGGTTGAATCATTCTTTGCTGATGATTTAAAGATGCTGCTTTATTTCTCTGGTGATTGCAAATGAAAGCTGGATCTTAGCACTGAGTGTGACCCCAAAACATAAAGAAATAAAACGTTATAGAATTAACTAGGTTCTAAATATCTTAGTTGGTGCTTAGCTCTATGTGTTGGCAGGCAGGGAATGTTTCCTTCCCTAGAAAAAGGGTTAATATTGACACTTGGGATAGTTGATTCCCATGTTTACTTGTTAAATATCCCACAATAACTACAGGAAAAGACCCTTCTCCAGTCATTTCATCAGCAATAAATACACTTTGGAATAATTGATCAGTGTGGGGATGAGCACAACAAACCCATGGCACTCAGCAGAGCCACAGATCCAATATTTATGGTTCAGCCCTGAGCTTCTGTCCAAGGGTAGAACTAAAGGTTAAGCCTTGGATTAATTTCCCATTCCCAGCTTGGTGCCGACTCGGCTCATTTGCAGCCAAGGCTCCTGGAGCAGAGCAGGGAGTTTGTCTTCATTTGATGAAGTTTCTGCTAAAAGTGACGATTTTCTCAGCGTTTTGTTTCAAGGAAAATCAGTCTCAGCCAGCCATGAGCAGTGACTCTCACAGGTGCCTCATTGCATGGAATTCTGGAATTCCTCAACACCTCCCACCATGCCAGGTGTTCCAAGCCCTGTCCAGCCTGGCCTTGGACATTGCAGGGATCCAGGGGCAGCCACAGCTTCTCTGGGAATCTGTGCCAGGGTGTTCCTCCCTCCCAGGAAAAATTCCTTCCCAAAATCCCATCCATCCATCCCTCTGGCACTGGAGAGTCATTCCCTTGTCCTGGATCTCCAGGATCTTGTCCAAAGCTGCAGCAGGGGAGGTTCAGGTTGGATATTAGGGAAAATTTCTTTATGGAAAATAATTGTCAAGCTCTGGCACAGAGCAGGAGTGGAGTCACCATCCCTGGAAGTGCTCAGAAAATGTGAGGATGTGGCACTTGGGGACGTGGTTAGTGGTGAACAAGGCAGGGGTGGATTGATGGTTGGACATGAGGATCTTTGAGGACTTTTCCAACTTTAATCTGTGCAGATTTTCTTGGAGGCAGATTTATTCTCATCTACACCCCTCTGAGCCCTCCAACCATCTCACAAGTGTGTGTTGGAGAGCCTCACCTAATTAAATTTCAGGAAAACAGGAGAGCTCTTGGGAGTTGTGTGGGCTTTGGTTAAGAGATCTCAGAACTGTCAAACGAAAGATCCATCTCCCAGCTCTTTCTCCTCACAGCAAACGCTGCAGAGCAGAGCCAAATTTACTCTGCACTTCACACATCTGGGTATTAACTCGCTGGTGGGGCTGGGAATTACGTCCAGGAGAAAATACTGACTCATGGGCTGGAGGGGGCTGAGGATCTGCTCCCGTTTCACATACCAGCCCATGGCATCTTCTCTCCCTGCTCTCTGAGTTTTTGTCTTTGCTGCTTTCCTGAGGCAGCACTGTCATCCCACCTCGTGGGGAATTTCTCATCGTGGTTCCTTGGTGGTGTTGTGTCACACACAAAGCACTCTGTGCTGCTGCCCTGGATGTGTTTGGAGATTTCTGATCTTCTGCCAAGCACAGCAGAGGCAAACTGCAGGGCAGGGTGGTGTCTCACAGTCCCTCCTCTCACCCAGGAGGTCCCTCCAGAGCTGGATGTGCAGCTGATGAGTCAGCCCAGGAGTGAAGGGTCACTCCTGCAGCTTGTAGGATGATGGACACCTTCATTAAACTGGAGGTGAGGAGCCTCAGTGCATTTGGTGAATCTGGACCTTTGCTTCTGGTGTCCCATCAGTGATTCAGTGATTCCCTCCCTGTGCCTGGCTTTGAAGCAGAAATAATTCCACTGACTCACCTGGGATTTAACTATTGTCTGTAAAGGGCTTTAAAATCCTAATCCTAAAAAAAGAGAGTGGGTGATTGTGATGCGGGCTCAGCCCAGAACCCAAGGAAACAAATTCCCGTGGCTTGTGAAGCTCTGCACAAGTGTCACAAGTCTGTGGGGCTTTTTCCTTACCTTTGTGCTAATGGATCCATTGTTTCATGTGAAGGTTTCTCGTGCTCTTGTTCTAGCCTGTGTGACATTTACAGTACTCTTTGTTCCATTAGCAAAGTAATTTGCGATAGTTTATTATCCTTTGGAGACTTCACTGCCTTCTGTTTAACTTCCATGTGATTGGACCCTGAAGAAAAAAACCCTCTTAAAATAGTGTGTGAGGCTAAAAATAGTGAGGAATGAATTGTGTCTTAGGAGTCAAATAATTAATTTAGTGCACTTTAGCAAGATGTGCAACATGAGGAAACACCCCTTGTTGTTTCCTCTTTCTCTTCAGAGCTGCCACAGCCTGCAGCAGCTTTCTCAGGGAGTCAAGGTGTGTTTTACCTCACAGCTTGAAGCAGTAATTTGTTTGCAGCAACTACAGCTCCTTTATTTCAGAGGAACAGACAAATAGCATTTAATCACGTTCTGAATCACCAGGGGCAGGAATTGCTCCGTGATCCGAGTTTGTTACACAAGGACACCCTCAGAGAGAAGAAAATGGCAAAGGTTGTTATTGCTGGGGCTTTCTGCCACCACAGCACCTGAGGGACCCCAGCCCCACACAAACACTGCTGTGATTCCCCAGCAGCTCAGCACTGGGCTGGGAGTTGGAAAACATCAGGATTTACTGAGCCACATGTGTGGGAATTTCTTTTCTCGCCATCAGGACTTTGCTCACTCCCAGCTTGAAGTAAAGCATGAGGCAGCAGGGGATGTGGATCTGGGAGAGGAGGTGAGGTGCAGGAATTTGCTGTCTGGGCAGAAATGGAGCAGTGGGGAAACAGAGCAAGGATCTGGGCAGCCAGGCAGGGTGTTCATCCTGGATCTGCAGTCCCAGCTCAGTCAGCTGCTGAGCTTCCAACCTTGTCTGAAGTCACCACTGGCTGTGCTCCAGCTTGGGAAGTGCCTGGCATGGGATGGGCAGCAAAAGTCATTCCTTCTTGGGATGGACAGCAAAACTCATCCCTTCTCCAACCTCCAGCTTCCAGCTGATTTCACAGCTGCTTTTGGCTGCTTTGTGTCCATCTCAGGCCAGCCTGCACAGGAAGGCAGATCTGGGCAGTGCCCAGGTGAAGGTCCTTGGAGCAGGAGGCTCCAAGTTACTTGGGCCAAACTTCTGTTCCCTTGTGTGGTCTCTGGCAGTGTGCTGAACGCTCTGTGCCTCAGTTTCCCAGCCTGAAGAACAGGATGATCCCACTTGGCAGAGTTGGATGAGTTTGCGGAGTGCAGGAGGGCAGCCTCTGTTCCTCTTCATCCCAAGTGATGTCAGCTCCATCCTCTCACAGGGACATGCTGGAGAGCCCAAATGGCCAAAAAATGCCATGTATAGAAGAGGTATAAATGCCCAAGAGTGCAGAGGCCCCATTGCAGCTCTGGCCTCTCCGATTGCTTTGTTTTCCTGCTCGCTGAGTCGCTAACCTTCCAATAAACACCAGAGTCATTATCATAAAAATGTGGAAAATGCTGTCATTAAACCCCACCGGTTTTGCTTTCAAGTGCCTCTTTCTGGGACATCAAATTCATTTAGCTCATTCTCCAAAGCCACAAATCCTGAGTGGCTGCAGTAATGTGTGTGGTGGGAGGTGAGAGCACAGCAGGAATTAAATCGGTGGAGAGGCTCTTCGGAGAGCTCGCCTGGGTTTATTGCAGGGGTGAGATGTGATGCCTCCAGTCGCTCACCCCTCTCTCCCCTCAGCCCTGGGGTCCCTCAGGATGTTTTCCAGAAAGCCCAGTTCATGCTCTGGAGCTGTGCTGGAGGTGGTGGGTGCAATGCAGAAATTGGAGGTACCCCCTCATCCAGCAGGATGGGAGCTGCAGCAGAGCCTTCCTCTTACAAAATGAGTGATTTTGTTCCAAAAGATAAATCCCTATGGTTAGGCTTCTCAGAGAAGCTGTGACTGCCCCATCCCTGGAAGAGCTCAAGGTTGGACAGGGCTTGGAGCAGCCCAGGATAGCGGAAAGTGTTCCTGCCCACACCTTTAAGGTCACTTCCAACCCAAACCATTCCAGGATTCTGTGATTCAGTGATGATCCCATTCCCCTTCTCCTCAGCAAAAGTGGAATGACATCATTAAGGGTTCATCCCAGAACTGGGATGGCTGAGCTGAGTCTGTGTGGTTGGGAAATGTGATGCTGGAGCTAGATTGAGGGTTTAAATAAAAAATATAAAAATGAGATTTCCAAAAGGGTCAGCTGCACCCTGCCCTGGGTCGACAAACCCTGCAGCTTATACAAATGACCTGAGAGGCTGAAATCTCAAATTCCTCTACAAGACTTCCATAGGAACCAGGACTTGTTCAAAAGTTTTTTATCTCCCAAAAATAAGCAGGGTTTTGCTCCTCTGGGGGAGTTCCTGGCACGAGCCCACCCCGGAGCAGCACGGTGCCATGTGCCCGCTGACGTGCTACGGTATTTGCAGAGCACCGCCTTCTGCCAGAGGAAGAAGAATCCTAAAATTATCTTTACTTACTTGGAATATAAATAGAAGACAAATTGCTTATCAGCTGTTTAGTTGGGAAGATATTTAAAAATACTTGGGAGAGGAAATGTGCGCTGGAGATCTGGAGCCGCGCTGGGTCCCGAGGGTCTCGGCGCCTCGTGGGCAGAGCTGCTGGCTGTCAGCAGGGATCATTCCTGGGAGGAAAGAGTTCAGTTCATGGACAGTTCATCAGGGTGGCAACTGATCCAAGCCATGCCAAAAACACACAGAAAAGACGCTTCAGGCAGATCGCTGGGAATGAGAAAATCTTCCCTTCCTGGCTGGGAAGGTTGAGCCCATGTTGGAGTGTGGTGCAGTGAGACAAGAGCTGCTAAACCTGCCTTTGTTTGGGCACAGGGCAGGTGCAGAACAAGCCAAGAGGAGCATTGGGTGCTCCCAAATGGATCCTTCCCCCGTGGGGAGGAGGGACTGGAATGGCTTTTGCTGGAGGGAGCAGAGCCAGCAGCGTGTCCCGTACAGGGTGAGCCCAGGGATGCTCCAGGGCTGTACTGCTGCCATTCATTAATGGCTCTATTAAACATCAAAGTGCTGAGGCCCTGCTAATGTCCAGAGCACTCAAGGGGTGACCAAAATAGCCCGGAGTGAGACAGGAGCTGGCCACATCCTTACTGTAAACCTGGGCGTTTCCAAGAACTCCAGCACAGAGGAGTTGGACCCTGCTCTGGTTCATTACAGGAACGAGCTGTGCTCTGCACAGACGTCACTTCCAGCATCCTCTCACCAAAGGCTGGATCCCCCTCCTGCCCACTGGGGTTGGCATTCACTCCCAGCCTTCTCAGAAGAGGGAAATCGAGAGGCTCCACGCTGACATCGCCCATCCCTGCATGCTCTGATCCCTGCCAGGACAAGGGGCTGGTTCCTACAGGAACCTCCTGGTTCCTCTCTTGGCTGAGATCCCACACTCTGAGGGGTCCCCAGCACGGCTCTGTCCCCCAGAAAAACATTCCCCAGAGTGTAGGGGCACAGAACACCAACAACTGCAGGCTGAGAAACTTTCCATTGGGAGCTCGTGCTTGTTGGGTGGGAGAAGATGGGGCTGGATGGTTTGGGGATCCCAGTGATGGGAAGCAGCCTGGATGGGATTCCTTTGGACCTTGTTAAAATAAAATCAGCAAGGAGAAATTCCAGCCTCTGCTCAGAGAAGCTGTGGCTGCTCCTGGATCCCTGGGAGTGTCCAAGGCCGGGTTGGACAGGACTTGGAGCAGCCTGGGACAGTGGAAGGTGTCCCTGCCCAGGGACAGGCTTTAAGGTCCTTTCCAAACCAAACCATTCCATAATTCCAAAATTAAAGATTAAAATTAATCCGGTTACTGCGTGGCCTGAAATAAACCCCGGAAATTATTTAGTCCTGGTTCAGCATATAGAGCCAAGAACTTCCCTAATAAACAGGAGGAACTGGAATTGCTCTCTGATGAGCGTAAACTTGACCTGCTTGGTTTCATTAAGGAATCTGGAAGGGCAAAATCAGCTGACTGGCGAGGCAGAATTGATGGTGATATCACATTTAGGAAGGGCTGAGTGGCAGAAGAGGAGGGCGAGCAGCCTGACAAAGCCTCTGCAAATGGTCCGGAGTACTTCACGGTGGGGAACACCAGGATGCTCACGGATGCTTGGGACGCTCCAGGCTGCGGGGGAATGCCAGGAGGATGCTCGAGGCCATGCGGACGATGCCGCAGGCTCCAGGGAGGATGCTCAGGGCCTCTCGGGTTGCTCTGGGTGTCAGGGCGATGCTCAGGGATGCTCAGATGATGCTGGAGGCCCCGGGGAGGATGCGAACTGCAGCACGGGGAATGCTGACGGGGTGCTGCGGGCTGCGGGGAGACGCTCAGGGATGCTCGGAGGATGCTGGGGACCATGGGGAGGGTGCCGGCATCCCGGGGGGGAAGGGGGGGCTGCCGGGGCGGAGCCGCGGGGCCCCTCCCGACGGCGCTATAAACCGGCGGGGCTCGGCAGCGGGGCAGCCGTCGCTGGGGTGCCCGGGGCCGGGCACAGCCCTGCCCGCAGCCCTGCCCTGCAGCATGGCGAGGGGACAGCTGTCGGGGGGCACCTGGGGAGCGCTGGTGCTGCTGGGGCTGATGCTGCCGGCCGCCCCGGCGGGCGCCTGGTACAAGCACGTCGCCAGCCCCCGGTACCACACGGTGGGGCGAGCCTCGGGGCTGCTCATGGGGGTCCGCCGCTCTCCCTACCTCTGGAGACGGGAGCTGGCGGCAGAACCCCCCCGGCACCCCGGGACCCCCGCCGGGGACAGCCCCCCATCCCCGGGCCGCCCCGCCGGGGAGAACCCCCCGGCTGCTGCCCCGGCCCCGCCGCCGCCGCCCGGCCCCGGGCTCCTCCTGCAGCGGCTGCTCCGGCGGGGCTGGGGCTGGGGCCGCCCCCGCCCGGCCCCTGCGCGACCCCCGCCCGGCCCCCGCCAGCCTCAGGTAACACGCGGCCCGACAGGGGGACCGGGGGGATCGGGGGGAATTGGGGAAATCGGGATGCTCCAGGGATGCGATCCATGTGGAGTCCTGCGGTCACTCTGGGTGTGCTGGGGTCATGGGGAGTGTGGAGCCTTTCATCAGGAAATTGGGGTTCAGGGAGCCTTGGAGGGGCGGCAGCGTGTTCACTTCGCCTTTAGGGCAGGAAAAGATGTGGGGGAAGCGGCCAAGGTCAGGTTGGACGGGGCTCGGAGCAGCCTGGGAATGTGGAAGTTGTTCCTGCCTGGAGGATCTTTAAGGTCCCTTCCAACCCAAACCGTTCCAGGTTTAGGATTTCTGTGCCTCGTGTTAGGAACATCCCAAACCCTCACCCTCATCCGTGGGGCAGCCATGGGGCTGGCAGCCTGGTGATGCTCCCAGCATGGTCCTGCCCCCTCAAGACCCTTCTCCTGCCCCCTCAAGACCCTTCTCCTGCCCCCTCAGGAGCCTTCTCCTGCCCTCGGGGCTCAGCCAGGCTGCTGGGGCTGCCTCGGGGCTGGCTCCAGCCTTTACATTTCTTTCCTCTTATGTAAAGCTGGAGCCAACATCCAGCAGAAATCCACCGAGGCTTTTAGCTGCTGGATCAGCCCCTGAAACGTGTAGTTCTATTCCTCCCCCACTTCATTTTTTCGGGAGGAAATCTGGGATTAGAATAATTTTGGGAAAGCCCAGACAGGTCAGCCCAGCCTCGAATACTTCTGTGCTGTCCTGGGTACCACAGGCTGTGACCTGGGTTGCATCCCTCTGATTTCCCAGCCAAATTCTCACAGGGAGCTCTGTGGGCAGGTCCCAACCTGGGATTTGGGTCTGGGTGGGGTTTATCTGTGTGGAGTTTATCTGTGTGGGGTTTATCTGGATGGGGTTTATCTGGGTGGGGTTTATCTGCGTGCATGGTGGCAGAAATGGAACCTGCAGGTCCGATCTGTGGAGGAGGAGATTTAATGAAAATTGTGAATGGAGCTGCAGTTTAAGCCTTGCACAGAGAGAAAAAGGGGTCCCACGTGGGGAAGGAGGTGGTGCTGGAGATGGATGCTCCCAAATAACCCATCCCTCTTCTCCTTGCAGCTCCTCCCGCTCCAAGACCTGGCTCTGACGCGTTGACAGCTCAGCTGGGGACGCTTCCTGTGCCAGAGGAGTGGCCCAGGTGGCATCTGCTCACCTGGCTGGCAGGGGAGGCTCTCCTCAGATCTCTCTGACACCACACAGACAGTGATATCCCAAAAAAATCTGATTTCTCACAACCAGTGGTAAATCCATCTTGTTTCCAGGTCAGCCTTGCGCTATGGACTCGGGGAGAAAGAAACAGGGGAGATATTTATTTTTGTTTATTTTTTTTACATTTCTGTACTGGCTTGTTTGCAGTCTGACAGAAACATGTACTGTTCGCTTCCTCGGAGCCTGCCCTCATTAAAATGAGATGTGATCAAAGGAAATTTGGTTCCTGGTGCTGTTGTAGGGTCCTGGTGGGGTTTTTTTGAGAGCAAAAACCTGGCCTGGTTCTGCATGGGGCAGCCACGCCAGCAGCTGGGTCACTCCCAAATTTTTCTGACATGATTTAACTCCTTGACACAATTTTTTTCTGCAGTTTTGCAGTAAATCTCTTTTACTGCCTGTCTGGGAGTCACTGCCAGGCCAAGTGCCAGCTCAGATGACAAAATTTCGGGATATTTCCTCAACTGGGCTGTACAAAAACTCTGCGAGCCCTAACTGCTCTGCTCATGTTTTTGTGCCTGCTCAGGGTTTAATTCCTGGATATTCCCACTGCTGGAAATAAATATCAATCCCCATTTAAACAGGGAGAAGCCTCAGGGCTGGGCAGGAGCGTGTGGGGAAGGGGTGTTGGAGCGGGTGGGATCTGGGATTTAGAGAAAAATGAGGTTTGGGGGGCTGAGACTGGCACTGCTGAGCTTTAACCTGCCAGCAGATTTTGCAGGATTTTTTTCCAAAAAGAAACATTCCCATCCCTTTTAGGTGAGCCCCCTGCTCCTGCCAAGGTTTGTCTGGAAAGAAAAACCCCTCGTGGGGCTCCCTGCCAGCTCCCCTCACCCCAGGGGCTGCTGTCACCCCTCAGTGGCTCTCAGGGAGGATTTCAGGAGCTGGAACCCAGGGAGGATCATTCTCTCCCAGTTGTTTCCCCACCAATTTCTCCTCCCTGTCTCCTCTCCTTCCCCCATGCCAGGATTTTGCAATTCCTGGCCTTGGATGGCACAGTGCTGGGCTGGGCCTGATGAGGCACAATTGCTGCACTTGAATCCATCCTTGGCAGGAGCCAGCAGCCCCTGGAGTGGCCTTGTGGCCAATTTCTCCAGGAAAAGAAGGGATAAAACGAGCTAGAAGATGCAAAGCTCTGCTTTGAGCAGGAGGGTGCACAGGGGGTGAAGGATGATGGGATGAGAAACCCTCATCTGCTGGAAGCAAACACTTGAACGTGCCAGAGTGAACTCAGGAGACATTCAGTGAACAACAAACCCTTCACTCCTCACCTTGAAAAATCATTTTTCCTGTAGAGCACAAGCTGATTCCCCACCGGGGCTGTAAAATAATTTCCTCTGTGCTCCTGTTTCTTTGGAGACATCTGGGCCCTCCCTGGGGGTCAATGAGCCAAATAAAAAGGAAGGAAGCTTAAAAGGCTTAAAAAAGGCAATTAATTACTGTTCCACCTCAGGGCAGGACCCAGCCATCCCTAATGGATGTTAATCTGATCCTTTCTAAAGGCTGATCCTGAGGGAAATCCCATATTGCCCTTGCTCAGAGGGGCTGGGCTTGGGGATCCCACAGCCTGGGCCACAGGGATCCCTGTCCAGGCCTTCACGGATGCTCCAAGATGTTCTAAAATGAAATGCAGCCACAGGGATGCTGATCCTGAGGGAAATCCCACATTCCCACGGCTCTGAGGGGCTATGTGCCCAGACCATGAGGATCTCCCAGCTTGGACCATAGGGATCCCTGTCCAGGCCTCCATGGATGTTCCAAAATGAATCCCAGCCTCAGGGATGCCCGGGGGAATGCCAACATCTGGGATTTGCAGCAAAGCGAGGGGACAAGAGCTTTAGGGGGGAGCACATCAACTCCCAGCCCCATTCAGGGTCCTGATCCCCCAGAGCAGCTCTGCAGGGAGGGGAGCAGTTCCCAGCAGGAATTCCCAGCCAGGTGGGGGTCTCAGGAACCCCCAGGTTCCAGTGCACAAATCATCCCTTCCCTCCTGCCACAGGAGCTGCGGGGGGGACACGAGGTGCCAGCAGTGCCGTGGTGGCTTTGCCATGCCCTCTTGTGGTCACAGCGGCCACCATGGGGCTGAGGAGGAGCCCTGCCACCGCCGTGTCCCCATCCCTGCGCCCTCCAGAGCGGGGAAGGTCCTGGAAGGGAGAGATGCTCTGGCTCCGTGCGCGGGTTTGGGCAGCCCAGGGACGAGGCTGCTGTGGTGCCCTGATGCTCTGGAGCTGCATCTCCATCCCCAAGGCTGCCTTGGTGTTCCAGAAGGAGCTGGCAATGCCCAGGATGCCCGGGAGGTGCCAGCAGATGCGTTTTGTCCCGGGCTGAGCTGGGTGAATCCCGGTGACGGTGGCAGGCAGGAAGATGTCCCACCCCAGGCGGGGGCAGCTCCCTTTCCTTCCCGGCTCTCCGGCCTCTCCCAGGGGAGCAGCAGCAGCCAGGGGGGGTTTGGGAAGGGCAGAGGCTGCGACAGGAACAGGGGGAGTTGCTGTGAGCTCACACAATGCTCCCTGCGGGTCCCAGGAGGAAAAAAACTCCCCAGGGAATTTCCTCCGTGCTCAGCTCTGCTCAGAAGCTGCTGCCCAGGAATGCAGGGCAGGACTGAGCAGTGTGAAAAACACGGTTTGCTGTTTTGGGAGAATTAAAAGGTTTAATAAAAAGACAGCAGGAGACAAACATAAAGCAAAGGGTTAAACGGTCGGGTGCTTGGCAAGGTGCTAAGAGCACACTGCTGCTTCAGGAACATCTCTTTAAATATGTTTTACAATCTATTTATTTGTTACATATCTATAGACTTTCATGCATAGTCATTTGTTTTTGGGAACTGTTTAGCATGGCCACTTTTTGTATCTGCTTTTTTGGAGCATGCGTGTTTTTTGGCTAGTGGCTTTATTCCTCTCTTTATTTTTTTTAATTTGGGTGGTGGTCTCGTCCTTTTGCTGTTGGTGAGTGTTGATAATTGTATTAACTGCAGGGTCTATTTTACATCTTCATGGGCTGTTATTTTAGCTAAGCAAGTAGTTTAAGCACACTATCTCTAAAAAACTTAAGTCTAACTTTTATTATTAACAATGACTATATCCATATAGAAATGCTATTTTAACATTACAAATAGAGCATTTATTCCAGTGCTTGCAAAGAGCCAACAACATGTCAAGCTGGGCTCTGCCATCCCTCCTGTGCACACCTTCCTGACTCCAACCACAGAACTGATGGGGACTGGAGGTTTGGGGTGACCAGGAGGTGACAGGACTCTGTCTCCAGGCTGTCCAGAGCACTGACAAGTGACAGTGGCTTAGAGACCCCACACAGACGTGCCCAGCAGGGCTGCCCCTGGGGAGCCCAGGGGGAAATTCTGGGTCAGGATCCTCCTGCAGGTCTCTCTGGTGTCCCCAGGCTGGAGGTGCCACCCTCAGGTTGAGGGGACACAGGGCTGTGTTTGGAGAGTGGCCACCCTGCTTTGGGGCAGCCAGGGGCACATGTCACCAGGAGCAGAGGGGACCTGTGACACTGAGAACAGAGGGGACCTGTGCCACCAGGAGCAGAAAGGATCTGTGCCAGCACCAGCTCCTCAGGATCCCTCTGGAGCTGCAGGATCCCTGGAGTTTTCCTGTAGGCACCAGACAGGGTCCAGCCCTTCCAGAGAAAGGGGCTGTCCTGCTGTCCTGCTGTCCTCTTGTCCTCCTGTCCTGCTGTCATGTTGTCCTGTTGTCCTGCTGTCCTGCCCGCCTGGCTGTCCTGCTGTCCTGCAGGAGCTGAGGATTTCCCACTTGGTGCATGAGGATGGATTTTGTGGGCTGCCCAAAATGCCCAGCTGGAGCTGCCAGGGAGCCTGGAGGGTGGCTCTGATTTCCATAACTGGGAGAGGTTCCCCAGCACCTGCATTTTGGATTATTTGTGTAACAGCATCAGGCTACCTGTCCTGCTGTCCTGGCAGTGTCTGTCTGTCCCACGGGAACCCTGGGTGTGGAGCAGGCTGGCTCATGCTGCCTGTGGGAGCAGCATCTCTGGAATTCCCCACGTGGAAGCCTCAGGTGTGGCCACCCCGGCTGGGCCCGTGGCCAGCTCCAAGCACCGGCCCCTCCAGCTCTGCCCCCACAGCTCTGCCACCTCCTGCAGATAAAAAAGGAGCTGCCAGGTTGTGCAAGACGGATCTCCCAGCGGTGTGGCTGAACTTTCTGGACTTTCACAACCCACAAAACCTTTAATTAATCCTCCTGATGATCAACTCTCTTTCCATCCCCATCAATCTAACCTGGGAAATGTTTACAGCTCAATAGTGCCACACACAGAGGCGCAGGGAAAATGAGATGGGTTTTTTTTATGAGCTCTCCTCTCATTCCTGGCTCCTCCGGCAGCACAAATAAATCATCCCCTTTGAAATCATCCCCTGGGAGCAGCCAGGCCCAGCAGCCCCACGCTGAGTGATGGGGAAACAAGGGAGGAACGAGCATGGAGCATCTGAGGCAGTGGGAAATCCTGAAAGTTCATTTATTCCCGCTTGGAGCTGATCTCTGCAGGGCCAGCAGGGACCACCCAACCCCAGGAGCATCCCTGAGCTGGGGCACAGCACAAGGTGCAAACTGTGGATAAATACCAGCACTGAGGAGGACGAGGAGTGGGAGGAGGAGCAGCTCCCTGCCAGCTGTTCCCACAGCTGGGAGAGTCAGGAGCAGCATCCACAATGAGAGAGGGATGGGCTGAGAGGGCACAAAGGAGCCAAAAATCTGTCCAGAATCACTCCTGGAGCAGTGTCCACAATGAGCTGGAGAGAGGGATGGGCTGAGGAGGGGGACAGGGCCAAAAATCTGCCCAGAGCCACTCCTGGAGCAGAGTCCATGATGAGCTGGGGAGAGGGATGGGCAGAGGGGACACAGAGGAGCCATAATTTGTCCCCAAATCCATTTCTGGAGCAGTGTCTACAATGACAGAGGGATGGGCTGAGAGGGCACAGAGGAACGAAAATCTGCCCAGAGCCACTCCTGGAGCAGTGAGGGAGGCACAGGGCTCCTGCATCTCAGCAGTGAAAACCTGCCAGCCCTCTGCAAGCTCAGTGACTGCACCATCAACCATCCTCCTCCTCCTCCTCCTCCTCCTCCTCCTCCTCCTGGAGGGAGCTGGAGGGTGGCTCTGATTTCCATAACTGGGAGAGGTTCCCCAGCACCTGCATTTTGGATTATTTGTGTGACAGCATCAGGCCCAAAGCAAACAGACACAGGAGGGGTTCTCTGTCCTCAGCTGATTGCAGGGAGGGAACTGGAAGCAGATGTTGATCCAAAAATGCTCCCAAACCCTCCCAAGCCATCACAGGTCGCTGTTTTTCCAGGCAGGCACTTCAGTGTCTGCCCAAATCCCAGCACGCAGAAATGGAAATGGAGAGATCCTGCCTGAGCAGGATCTGCTGGATTTACCCATTCCAGGAAGCTCTCTGTGCTCCCTCATTTTATTTTCAATGAGACTTGGGACGATGGGAAGAACCAAAAGGATTTTGTGCCTTGCTAAATGCACCTTTGCACAAAGGATTTTTATGCTCCTTCCAGCTCCTTCTCCATCAGCTGCAGTGAAAAATTCCAGAATTTCCCTGTGATTCACATCCATGCCAGGGATGCACCAAGCTGTGTCCCAGGACAGGCACAGCCACAGCCCTAAAGTGGAGTGATCAGGAAATAAATGTTTTATTTTAGGCTCACGAGGTGCTCAGGCAAAGATCCAGTGCTGAGTCAGGGCTCTACCAAGTCCCTATATTCTCTACAATAAATAGATTTATTTTGGGGGAAAAAATGTCTTTTGGAGACACCAATGTTGAAAAAAATCAATATATCCAAGGAACACTCCAGCAAACGTTCGTGCTTAGAAAAGAGCATTTAAAAATAATTCAAACAAAATTCCCCACTTTTTGAAATATTTTCTCTCTTTATTTATTTCTTTTTTAATTTTCATGCTCACAATGCTTTAAAAAAATATTCTACAGGCTTAAAATATTCACTCTGACCACCCAAAAGATTTTCTCCCACCGTGTTTTTATTGCACTGAATCAAAAGAAAAAACTTTTTGGTTCAAATAAACTTGAAACAATTCCTTCTCCTCCCCCTTTCCCTCCAGTATTTTGGTTTAGCCAGTGAGTGGAAAAATCAATTATTCGCACTCCTCTAAGCTGATAAAAAGCTTCAGGACTGCACAAAGAGGCTCGAGGGAGCAGTTGTGTCGTACAGCAAATAAAAATTCTGAGTTTCTCCACTCTGCTCTGCTCTCACCCTGGATTTTGTGCTGAGGTCGGCGCTGTGAGGGACACGGGGAGTGGAGGAGGCAAAACATTGTCACTGGTGGGACTAAAATGTGCTGCCTTGGTGGGACAGCACATCCTCGTGTGGGACATCACATCTCCCTGTGGGACATCATGGGACATCACATCTCCATGTGGGACATCACATCTCCCTGTGGGACGTCACATCCTCATGTGGGACATTCAATTTTCCTTTGGTGGGACATCACATCCTTCCTTGGGGGGGACATCACATCCTCATGGTCACATCCTCACTTGGTGGGACATCCTCATGGTGGGATGTCACATTTTCCTTTGGTGGGACATCACGTCTTCATATGGGAATTTCCATTTCCCTCTGGTGGGACATCACATCCTCCTGGCTGCAGGTGTGTCTGGAGCCAGGGGCTGAGCCTGTTCTCACCCCAGGTGACACCCCAAGGGACAGCAGCCAGTGTCCCTCTGCAGCTCCCAGAGCCACGCTGCTGCAGGATTGAGGTGGGAAGGAGTGGCAGGGATCGATCAGGCTGTGAGTTTTCAGGATACAGCCCCAAAGCATCTTCTCAGTCCCGGTTTTAAAGGGTGACTTTACGTACCATTGCAGTGGAAGCAGGGTTTTTAAAGCAAGCTGCACATTAAAAATAAATCACTATTAATTTCTGGAGTCTTTTATTTCCAGCCTCCAGCTGGCTGCTGTGTTTGCTTCAGCACTGTGCAGCGTGGTAGGGAAGGAGGAACTGCAGAGGAAGGCCTGAGAAGCTGTGTTGGAGGAATGTGACACTCGGTGCCAGCACTGTGACAGCTGCTCTGCGGCGTGTCCTCCTCATAAAAGGTTTCAAGGAAATGAAGATGAGGAATGCAAAAAGGTGAAGATGGGGATCTCTGTGTTTCATTAAACAATCATTCAGTCTGGGTGAAACCCAGGTGGCCTCTCCAAGGGTCAGGACTCAAAGAATCCTGGAACAGTTTGGGTTGGAAAGGACCTTAAAGCACTTAAAGGTCCAGTGCCACCACCCAGTGCCACCCCTGCCATGGCAGGGACACTTCCCACATCCCAGGCTGTTCCAGCCCCATCCAGCCCGGCCTGGGACACTGCCAGGGACCCAGGGGCAGCCCCGGCTTTGTGCCACAGGGATCCAACCAGATCCCGAGGGTTTTGTCCCCGGGGCTCCACCAGCCGCTGGTGCCAGTGCCGGATCCGGTGTCGGTCCCAATGCTGGCGCCGATGCCAGTCTTTATGCCGATGTCGGTCCTGGTTTAGATGCCGGTCCCGGTGCTAATGCCGGTCCCGATGCTGGTCCCGGTCCCGGTCCCGATGCCGGTCCCAGTGCCGATGCCGATGTCGGTCCCGGTGCCGATGCTGGTCCCGGTCCCGATGCTAGTCCTGGTGCCGGTCCCGATGCCGGTCCCGGTCCCAGTGCCGGTGCCGGTCTCGATGCCGGTCTCGATGCTGGTCCCGATGCCGGTCCCGGTCCCAGTTCTGGTTCCGATGCCGGTGCCGGTGCCGGTCCCTCCCCGTCCCCCTGTGCGGCTCCGCCCCGCTCGCTGCCGTCCCCTCCCGTCCCCGCCGTCCCCGCCCGCCACGCTCCCGGTGCCGCGGGGCAGCCGCAGCATGGCCGAGCTGCGCATCGCCCCGGCCCCGGCTCCGAGCCCCGCTGCTGCCCCGATTCCCCCGCCGCCCGCAGCCCCGATCCCGGCCCCGCTCCCGGCCCCGCTCCCGGCCCCGATCCCGGTCCCGACCCGCCCCTCGCCGCCCGCCCCGGGCCGCCCATAAAAGCGTCCCCGCGCCCGCCCAGCGCCGCTCCGCCGCCGGCCATGGCCAAGGACCAGCTCAAACCGCGGCTGTGCCGAATGCTCAAGGGGGAGAGCGGCTACGGCTTCCACCTGCACGGCGAGAAGGGCAAGAGCGGCCAGTTCATCCGCAAAGTGGAGCCCGGCTCGCCCGCCGAGGCTGCGGGGCTGCGCGCCGGGGACCGCGTCGTGGAGGTGAACGGGCTCAACGTGGAGCAGGAGACGCATCACCAGGTGCGGCATGGAGCGGGGACAGCCGCGGGGACAGCAGGGACAGCCACGGGCACCGCAGCCCCGCGGGCTGTGCCCGGCTCCAGCCTCGCTGCGCCGGGGGTTTCACCCAAAATATCCCTGCTGGAGCATCCCCGGCCTGGGTGCGCACAGCTGGGCGCTCGCCCAGATGCCAGGGCCGGGCTGCAGGGTGGCTTGGGGTGGCCCGGGAGCCGCAGCTCCGTGCGGGTGGGCGCAGGACGTGGCGATGGTGGCAAGGTGGGAACGCCGGAGGTGTGCGGGGCTGGGCAGGGCTCGGCTGTGCCGCGTTATGCAATGTGTGCTGGAAAGGAATGGGGAGACCCGGGCTCTATTTCCGGCTCTGCTGTGGGTTTTCTTGGCTGCTCTGGGCGAGCTGCGCCTGCCTGTGCAGCCCGGAGTGTGGGAAGATGCCTGAAAAGCTCCAGATCGAGCGGTGCAGATGTTCAGCGCCTGGGCTGGCCAGACAGCGATAGGGCTCCGAGGGGAGCCTGCCTCTTCCTGGCCAGCTCCGAGGCTGCTGCTTCAGCCCGTGGCATTTTCTGCTTGTAAAATTGAAACTTGCACTCAAGCAATTTAATCTGAAAAAAACCACAACCAAAACCAAGAAATTTAGTCTGAAAAAAACACAACCAAAAACAAGAAATGCGCAAAAAACCCCCAAGCAATGAGGAAAAAAAAAATGAAAACAAACCAAACAAGAAGCAGTGAGGTTCGAGGTGCTCCAGGCTTGCAGGACACTCGGAGCCTGGCAGGGGCACAGTTTGCCTCGTGGCTCGTGGGGCTCTGCAGGATTTGGTGTTTTGGTAACTGAAAACATCTGCTCAGCCCCGCTGGCAGCGCTGCACGGGGGCAGAGCTGGGGTGTGCAGGGTTTTGGGGGGCTGTGCGTCCCCACACCTCAGCCCAGGTGTGGATGTGGCTGTGCTGAAGGTGCAGCTGAGCCCTCCAGGTGACTCCCCGGACTCCTGTGTGAGCCTGGCCGGGTTTCTGGCCGACTGAGCTTGTTTGGATGCTCTGAGCCAGCCGTGCAAAAGTCGATGTTTGTCCTGAATGCGATTTCAAACCCCTAGAAGGAGGATCCCCATCTTTGATGTGGCAGGGCAGGAAGGAGGACTGTGTTCCTGTGGTGCCTTGGAAGCCACCAGAGCTCCCTGCTGGCTCTGGGCTGCTGGGGACGGGCGATAGCAGAGCCAGCTGTGCCTTTGAAACGTGCTGGGGCTTCCCAGTGGGTCAAGAGAAATGGGAGGAGGGAAATTTCTCTTTCTTCCTTATTTTTTTTTTTATTTTTAATTTTTTTTAATTTTTTTTTTTTTTTGCTGCTGGTGGCAGGATGGAGCCCTGGCACTCTGTCCCTGCTGCAGGGCAGTGATTGGAACAGCGTGTCCCACGCAGGGTGTCACAGAGCTTGGTGCCACTCTCTGGGACGGATCTGTGAGAGCAAGAATGCCCCTCCTGATCTGGCATCACCCTTTTTCCTGCCTCCACACCACAAGAACCTCTTCCTTCCCCCAAAACTGCCCAGCCCTGATGGGGTGATGCCCTGGCGGGTCACACCGCTGCTCTGAGCAGCCACCTCGCTTCTCCTTGCCCAGCCTTGAAGAAGTAACACTTCTCCATGTGCATCCCAGCCTGCAGCATAGAAGGCCTTGCTGTTTGGGTGTAACTGTGTTTCCAGCTGAAGCTGGCAGCATTTTTTGTCTTTGTTCTGGCTTTTTTTCCTCGGCCTTGCCCAAGGAGCGGAGGCAGAGCGTGTTCTGGGGACGTTTCATGTGTCAAACTTCCACCCTGGGCTCCTCAGAACCGCTCCTGGTGGCCAGGGGAAGGCTCCTGGTGGCCAGGGGAAGGCTCCTGGTGGCCAGGGAAGGCTCCTGGTGGCCAGGGAGCCCGGCAGCATATGGAGCAGGGCACAGGCACCTCTGCAGGAGCTGCTGCTGGCACCGTGAGTGCTCCCTGTTTGGCGAGGGTGGGAGAGCCCCGGCCGGCTCTGCCGGGGGTGAAAGTCTGCTTGGGTGGAGCTGCGGAAACGCTGGGGCTGCCTGGGGTGCTGAGCAGCTCCCAGATGTGCAGGACAGGCTGCATTGTCTGCAGAATCCTGCAGGACTGCAGCCCGGCAGCATGGCTCGCAGGCGGGTACGGCGCTGGCCAGGAGCTCACCCCGGGGCTGTGCTTTGCCTCCCAGCTCTCTGCTCTGCCCTTGGGGGGCTCCTCACAGCCCCTTCTGCTCATCCTGCTGGTGGGGAGTGGGCAGGAGGCTGCTCTGTGTCCCTCTCCATCCCTGGCACTCGTGGGGAAGGGGCAGGGGGCTGCTCTGTGCCCCTCTCCCCCCGGCACTCGTGGCTCCTTTGCTCCATCGCTGCTCTGGCTGTGGCTCTCGGGGTGAGCCCACCCTGCCCCGCACCAGCTTTGCACCCCTCTGTGGACCCTCTGGGTTTCTCTGCAGTCTGTGGGACCCCTGTGACTCCTGGAACGCCCCAGCTGTGGGGTCTGGGAACGTCACTGCAGGGCCAGCACCTTCCCCATGTGCATCTCTGCTGCCCTGCCTTGGCTGCCCTGCCAGGTCACCTCTGGGACAAGTGTCCCTGCACTGTCTGGTGACAGCTGTAAGGGGATCTGAAGGGAGCAGATGGATTTTGTGGCTGGTAGATCAGTCCCCTCCAGGCTGGCAGCCCGGGATGGCTGCAGTGGATGAGTGAGTTCAGCCTTGCCTGCAGCCTGTACATTTCTTGCAGGCCGTTTTTCCATTTTTTTTTTTTTTTTTTCTCGTTTGCAGATTCTGGCTCTGTTGACCTTGAGTGGAGCTTGCAGGGAGTAAATAAACGCTGGCTAATTGCGTATTAGGCTCGTTTGTCGCTCTAACCTTGGCGTGTCTGGCCACTGTGACCTAGATCAGAGCAGCAGCCCTGCGAGGAGCCCCAGGCTGCTTTTGGGGAGCTCCCAGCACGTCTGGGGTGTTCAGGGCCACCCCATGGCTGGGGAGGGCAGCTGAGCAGCAATGCCAGCCTCCTCCTCCTCGGGATGAAGGCCTGAGCAGGGAGGAGGTGCCAGCAGTGAGTCTGGAAGTGGTTTCCCTGTGGAAATTCTGGATTTTCCCTATTTCCAGCCCACTCTGGTGGGATTTACCCCCTGCCTGGCTGTGGGATCAGCTCCTCCTGGCTCTCCCTGCTGTCAGAGCCTCTGCCAGCCACTGATCCCTGCAAAGGAGCCGGGCATAGCAGGACACGGTCCCCATTCAGCCTGGAGCTGGATCCCCCGGGGATGGGCTCATTTCCCACTCCCAGCACTGGCTCCCCTTCCTGCTGGGGATGGATGCATGGACTGGGCTGTGTCCCTCCTGCATCTGCCCCTGCCCTGCACAGTGCTGTGGTGGGGGACAGCCCAGCACCCACACTGGAGCTTGGAGCTTTTCCTGTGCCCCCAGCTCACGCTCTGCCCTGGGAATGGAGTAGAGACACCCTGGCTTGAGGAGAGGAGGATGTTTGCTTTGCTTGGTGGGACATTCTGGGACAGGGCAGTGCCAGGCTGGTGCTCCAGGGACAGTGCCAGCCTCTGGAACCTCTTGAGTGAGCAGGAGGTGATCCCAGGTGGCTCAGAGTGTGATCCTGGCTGGTCTGGGCAGGGCTGGAAGAGCATCCCCAAAGCTTCGTTCTTACCCTTTCAGCCCCACTGGAAGCACAAAACCAAGATCTGACAGCCCTTGGGGACAGCTCCTGCCACCCCTGAGCGTCCCCTGGGCTGTGCTGAGCTGTCCCTGTCCCTCCACTCCAGGTGGTGCAGCGCATCAAGGCGGTGGAGACGGAGACGCGGCTGCTGGTGGTGGACAAAGAGACGGACGAGTACCTGTGCAGCCTGCGGCTCACCTGCACCGAGGACATGGTGCACAACGGCATCCTGCTCAGCCCTGCCCTGCCTCCCTCCAAGGGCCTGGCCGGCGACAACGGCGACATCTGGAAGCCACAGCTGGATCTGAGCGGCGGCAGCCTGCAGAGGCATTCCCACAGCTTCTCCTCGCACGGCAGCAGGAAGGTGAGGGCACGGCGGGGTCTGGGCTCTCAGTCCTCTGTCCCAGCAGAAAAACCTTCTGTGTGTGGCTGGCAGCTTGGCTGATGCCTAGAGGAGCCACACAGAGTGCAGGAGAATAAAATGGGTATTTATTGAAAGGCCTTCAAGGCCACACCCTGACAGAATCGGTGCCACAGATGTGGCCCTGCCTGGATGGCTCCAAGGTGGAAGCAAAAGAGGAGTTGGTCACAAGATCTCACACCTTTATAGATATTATATATTTATATATTGCATGCAGGAGTCAACCATCCAACCAAATTGTAAAGTTTCACCCTCCTGGCTTACTGGCCGGCCCCCATTCCTCTCTTCACATTGTTTATGCTCAGGGCCTGAGATTTGGAGAGATTGTCCTTGAAGTCACAATTGTAATGGGACTATTTTGTGTTCATCACTCTGGGCACCACGGAAAAGCTCACCCAAGCAGAATAGAAATCTCAAAACCTAAGGCATCATGGGCAGCTCTTGGGTCAGGAGTAAGAATTTTCTCAGGTGTGCCAAGCTCTTTGGAATCTCCATCCAAGCAGCACCGGGTTTTGGGGGCTCCAAGAGCTGCTGGGGGGGTTCTGGGGGGCTCTCAGTCCTGGGGACATGTCAGTGACCCCACAGTGTCCCAGCCTGGATCCCAGCCTGCCCAGCACAGGGCTGTGGCCAAGCTGGAGCTCATGAATGAGCTTCTCTCCCTCCACGATTTGCTGGAGGGAGGGAAAATCTGTGCCGAGCGTGTTCACAGCTTTTTGCTGAAATAGGAAGGAAATTGGCTCTTTTTGAGCAGCCTGGCTCTGGCCCGTACTTCAGCATGAAGTGCTTTTTATTGGTAAACTCCTTTCCAGAAGGGGAGGAATTTGGGGTGGAGAAGGTCCAGTTTCCATGGCTGCGGGGACGGCGCAGCCTTGTGCCGGGCTGATAGCGGGGCTGCCCCTGCTGCAGCTGGCAACGTGGCACGAGCTCTGGGGCCACTCCACGGCCGTGTGTGGCCACTCCACAGCCATCTGTCCCCTCCCATGCGTGTCTCCACTGTGCCGTGCTGTGTGCAGAAATCCCTGAGTGCAGATTGGGGTGATGCTGGTGGGAGGAAGCACAGGGGCTGTTTGGAATCCTGCAGGATTCCTTGGGCAGGCTTGGAGGTTTTCTCTCTCTTTTTTTTTTTTATTTCAGACTGTTGTGGTCTGTGTTTGAGGTCTGTGTGGTGGTGGCTGTGTTTCCCCTGGGGCTGGGAGCCCCCCGGGACAGGAGCCATTCCCAAGAAAGGGGTGGCTTCCCAAACGGGGCATTTCCTGATTTCCTGCCCTGCTGTGTTCCCTGTGCTGGTCGGGATCCAGCAGCGGGAGCTGACGGGAAGTCAGCCCGGGGAACAGGACGGTCCTTTCCGGCCTTTGGGCTCCAAGGAGAGGGTGGGACAGGGAGAGCAGGGCTGGGCTGGCCTGGGGGAGCCCCTGCTCCCCTCTGAGGGCTTTTCCTGGGCATTCAGTGCTCTCTGAATGAGGCAGGGCTGATGTTTGAGGTGGTTCCAGGGCTGATGCCCTGGTGGGGATGGTTTGCTCCTGCCCTGGCAGCTCTCAGAAGAGCTGGGCACTGCCAGCTGGGCTGGCCAAGGTCACTTCTCCATGCCAGAGCTGTGTGTGGCTCTGGGGGGAGGTCAGGGGTCCTGCTCCTGTGCCTTGCCTTGCTTTGAGATGTAAAACCTGCTCCAGGCTCTTGGTGTGGCTGGTGTGTCCCTCCTGCTGCCTCCCAAAGCTGCGGGAGGCCAGGGCATGATGGATGAGAGGTGGTGGACCCCAATTTCTGCCCTGCTCAGCCCCCATGGGGCAGCTCCAGCCTGACCCTGATCCAGCAGATCCCTGGAATGTGCAGCTCCGAGTGTGGGAGGATTTTTGGGAGATTGCTGCTGCTGCTGCTGCAGTGGGGCTGTGACAGCTGGGATATACTCAGAGATTTGTCCCCAGCCACACTGAGGGCTTTTCTCAGCTTTCCTGGAGGTGTTCAGTGAGGGAGAGAAGGCAGCTCCGTGTCCCCTGCAGACCTGTGGCCCCAGGCTGCCCCTGTGGGAACTGGGGCCAGCGCTCAGGCTGCTCCCAGGGAGCTGCATTTTTGTCAGCAGCCTTTATTTATATAAAAGCTGGAGTTTTCCTGGATGTGAGGCCAGGCTTGCTCAGGGCAGCCTGAAGAGAGGAGCAGTGAAACAAAACGAGGAGGGGAATGTGGTGGGTGGGATGGAGCAGGGACCCCCCCTCTAGATTTATTTCCCAAAAGGAGTGACCCCCCCACCCCCCAGAGCAGCCATGAGTGGGGAGGTCACCCCAGCAGGGACCTGGTGGCCCAGCACCTCGTGCTCCAGGAACCTCGGTGATGCCATGAATAATTCAGCATTTATTTAAAATCCTGCCTGGCAGGGCTGGCAGCCAGCAGCTGTGGCTGTCACAGCTCTGCTGTCCCCAGGATTTGTGCCCTGTGTGGCTGTGTCCCAAAAACTGTGCCCATTGCTGTGTCTGCTGGGCTGGGGGGGTTTGTCCCATCTGTCCTGTGTCCTCCATGCCAGCTGCTCCCCTGTCCCCAGCGGGTTCTGGTGGTCACCAGGCTGTTCCCCTCTGAGCTGGGGGCTGCTCTGGGATCTGCTTTAATGGCAAAGGTGCCTTTGGGCCGTGGGTGGCTGTGATGAAATGGTGTAAAAGGTAAAATACAGGTGCCAGGACCTCACCTGGGTGCTGCTGGTCGTTCCAGAGGTGTCTGTGGTGGCAGCACCTTTGCAGGGGCTGTGGCTGTGCTGTCCCATTCCCGCTGGCACTGGGACCCCGTTAGGGCTTTTAGGGCTGTCCTTGGGACTTGCTGCCTTCTCCAGGTGTGTTTGGAGGAGAAACAGGAGCAGCAAAGCCACAGAGGCGTCTGGGGTGATGCAATTCCCTTCCTTCACGCTCTGCTCTGCATGGGGTGGGTGTGCAAAGGGACCTTTGCAACCTTTGTGAAGGATAAACTCCTCCAAAGTTTATCCTTTGGACAGCAGACCCAGGGCTTGGAGCTGCTGGATTCCAGCCTGTTGAGTCTGGGAATTTTAATGGTTGGTTTTGTTGATTGTGCTGTGCTGGGGAGGGATGTGTCACCTTAGGGGTGACACGGGGGTGGTGGCAGCTCCTGAGCCTCCAGCTGTGCTGGGCCCTGCTTGGACCAGGTGTGGGGTCAGTGCTGACCTCGAGGAATAAATATTTACCCTTCTCTGTGGGTCAGGAGCAGGAATTTGCTCTGTTGCAAATAAATCCCCTCGTGTGTGATGTCTTCTGCCACAGCACTGCGAGGGGAGTAACTCAGGACAGATGTTTTTGGAGCGCTTTGCCAACTCAGTTGAGGCCCGAAATTTAGGGCTTGTAGGATAACCACAAAGATGTAATAAAACCAAACATGAGCAGAAATGTCTGCAGCAATTATGCAATGTTAAAAAAAAAATAATAAAATAAATAAGTGGATGGTTTGAATTAAAGCACTTCCCTGCAGCATCCTCCCCTCCCTGGGCAGGCTGAGATCTGCGGGAGGGCGAGGGGAGGATGGCAGAGCTCAGCCTGGGTGCAGTTCCTGCTGTGCAGGGAGAGCTGGGGGGAAACCCTCGGGTTCAGAGCCCAGGGAGCTGTGGCTGTGTCCTGCTGCATTCCCTGCCCTTCCCTCAGCAGCTCGGGGATGTTTGGTTTTTGGGGGAGATGATGGTTTTCTTTTCGGGGATGATTTTTTTGGGTGGGGAAGATGATGGTTTTCTTTTTGGGGATGATTGTTTTGGGGGG
>VRYO01002014.1:1150943-1180499 GCA_009812075.1 Sialia sialis | reverse complement strand
TCCCGTACCCCATCTCGTATCCTGCAGCCCATTCCCTATCCCGTACCCCATCCCCATCCCTATCCCGTACCCGTGTCCGTACCCCCGCCGCCCCGGGCCGACCGCAGCCGCCTCAGCGCCGCGCAGGCCGCGGGCCGGGGCCGGGCCGCGCTCATGGCGGCCCGGGCAACTACCGGGAACTACGGGGAACTACCGGGCCCGGCGGAACGCGGGGCCGCCGGAACGGGCGGGGCCTGAGCGGGGGCGGCGCCGGCACCGGGCCCCGAGCGGAGCGGGCCGGGCCGGGGGCTGCGGGGCCGGGCCGGGCCGGGCTCGGGGTGAGTGATGGGGGGACCCGGCACCCGGTGAGGGGCCGCGCTGTGGGGCCGCGCTGGGACCTCGCTGTGCTTGTGGGGTCTGGGATGTGACCCCGTTGTGTGTTTGTGGGGTCTGGGGTGTGACCCCCATTGTATTTGGGGTCTGTGCTGTAACCCCGCTGTGTTTGGGGTCTGGGGTGTGACCCCCATTGTGCTGGTGGAGTCTGTGCTGTGACCCCCGTTGTGTGTTTGTGGGGGTCTGTGCTGTGACCCCGCAGTGTTTGGGGTCTGAGGTGTGACCCCATTATGTGTTTGTGGGGTCTGTGTTGTGATCCCGTTGTGCTTGGGGTCTGTGCTGTAACCCCGTTGTATTTGGGACCTGGGGTGTGACCCCACTGTGTTTGGGATCTGGGCTAAGCGGTTGTGGCATGTCATAGCTTGGGCATGGGATGTGGTGTGTCTGGGCTTGTTTGGGGGTGACAAGGGGACAATGTGGCATTACCCGTGTGTCCCTGGGGGCTGTGTGTGTCCCCAAGGATGGTGGGCTGGTGTTTATGGTGTGACCCCTGGTGCCACTGGAATGATGTCCATGGTATGACCTCTGGTGACACTGGGATGATGTCCATGGCATGTCCTGGATTCTGGGATTGCTGTGGCAGGGTGTGGGATATCCATGGGATGTCCATGGGGATGGAGGGTCGTGTGCTTAGGTCCACAAGGGACAGTGGGACACTTTCTGGAGCTTGTTGTTGTAATGACCATCCTTGTTCTTGCCTCATCTTTCTCTTGTTGTGGCAGCACTTGGATGTTCCAACACTCAGATTTGTAAATCCTTCCTCACTTCCACATTGACAGCACAGCACGGTGTGCTTGGCCTTTGCTTTGGGAACAAGCTCATACTTTCCAAACAGTGTGTGCACGTGGATACACTGCAAAAATCAGGGAGCATTCCCAGGAAAGGGAGCCCTGTGTTCCATGGGGAGCTCTGGGATGCAGGTGCTGAAGGCAGAGGCAGCACAAGCTCCTTGTGTTTCCTCAGTGTTGGGTTTCTCCCAGTTTGAAAAAGCTCGAGACACCTGAGCTCTTTGGGAAAGCCCCGGTGTGATGCTGCTGAAATATCCCCCTTAGACCTCCCTGTTGTGTGTTTGCAGGTCCTCAGCACTTGGCAGCAATGGCAAAGCCTCAGAGCAAGGATTCCGGGCTGAAGGAGAAGTTCAGGAACCTCCTGGGGCTGGGAACGTCCCGGGGAAGTTCCAAGTCGTCGGAGGGCAAGCAGACAGAGTTTATCATCACTGCAGAAATACTGAAGGTGTGAGAGCTGAGTGGAGGGGAGGTGCTGCCTAGGCTACCTCAGCTGAGGGGATCAGCTCCTTTCCAGGGTTTTTGGGCATTCAGTTCCTCTCCATCATTCCCTCTCCTGATCTCTCAACCCATTCTCTAGTGAGCTGGATGTAGAACTCACTCCAGCATTTGAGTTATTCTCTCTTTGAGTACTTTGGAGATACTTGTCATGTTGGGTTACAGGGTATTTTCCTGTCCCCTCTTTTTTTATAGTCTGAGCTTGATGAAGTTTCTGTAGTGGCAGTTTCCACAAGCTGGGAACTGTTTCTGTTTTATGAAAACCTTACGGTTCTGTGGAGATGAAAAATAAAATAATGGATTCCAGTAATTGGTACCACAAGTCTGTAAGAAGAGTAGTTGGCACACAAGGAGGAAAATGTAAAAAAAAAAACGGGAGAAGGAGACCAGAATTCCTTCTCCCCTTGGAGAAATGGATAAGTGTTTCTGGTCAGATAAACTGTTAGCTTATTTCTCCATTTCTTTCCAGGAACTGAGCATAGAGTGTGGATTGAGTAACAGGATACGAGCAATCAGTCAAATTTGTGAAGTGGCAAAAACCAAAAAAATTGAAGAGGTGAGTTCCAAAGGGTTCAGTGAGTATTGGAAGGATGGAAATTTAAGCAGCAACTATCATAAGAGACTCCTGTTGTTTAGAAAGCTTTTTAAAATGGGGGATCCCAGAGACTGCTTTGTGTGTGTAAGGAAATGATTCTGCCCAACCTTCCAGCTCTGGAGAAGAGAGGATGGAGCTGTTGGGCTTCCTGGAGCTTCCTGGAAGGAGAATGCTGGGGATACTCAGGATAGTTCATAGGAAATGACATTTAGAGAGGTTTCCTTATCTCCTACCTTGTTAATAAGCAGCCCCCAATTGGTTTTGAACTCATCTTGCAGCTGGGTGAAGGTTTCTGCACAAATATTTCCACTTGAAGTGAGTGTGGAATGAGGAATTGCAGTTGCTGGGGTGTGGGGCTGGATTTGGTGTCTGCAGGGCTCGAGCTGGGTGAGTGTCCCTCAGAGCCGAGAGCTCCAGACACCAAACCCCTGGATGTTAATCACGAATTGCCAGGATTTTGGGAGCTGCTGGCTGGAGATGCCAGGAGGAGAGCTGAGCTGTCCTGCCTGACGCTTTTGGTTTGGTTTCTGGTTCTGTTTTGCTGCCAGCACGCCGTGGAGGCCGTGTGGAAGGTGGTGGCTGACATGCTGCAGCCGGAGCGTCCCGCCGAGGCCAGGCACGCCGTGCTCCATCTGCTCAAGTCCATCGTGCAGGGACAGGTGACAACAACCCTCTGGGTTGACCTAAACTGGGCATTGTGCAGGGGACAAATGGGAAAAGCACCAGGGAACTCTTTAAAAAATCTTCGTATTTGTAATTTTGGTTGCATCTCATAGATGAGAAGAGGAAGCATTTTCATTTGAAGTCTTGGTTTGACCTCGTAGCAAAACTTTTCAGACAGCTCATAGAAAGCTGTTCTGGTTTGGGGTAACACTCTTGAGAAAGAGGAAATACTTTGGGTTAAATTCAGCATAATTCAGCAGATTTGACATGGTCTTTGCCCAGACCTCCTAGCCCCAGCTTGCAGCTGGTTTTGATGTTTCAGGTATGCAAGGGGTTCTGTGTGAGGCACTTCCAGCCTGGCCAAGTTCAGCACACAAGGAATTGTTCAGATTTCCCAACGTGTTACACAAACGTGGGGCTGAATCAGCCCAAAGTTGTTGTGTTCAGTGTTCTGAGAAAGCAGAGGTGGATGCTGATGAAGAGAGTGGGCATTGATTCAACAAAAAGATAATTTCAAATGTAAAGATTACTGAGCTAGACCTTGATGATATCCAGGCCTTAACTCCTTTCCTTTTTTTATTTCAAGGGTGAGAGATTAGGCATCCTCAGAGCCCATTTCTTTAAGGTTATTAAGGATTATCCCTCCAATGAAGATTTGCATGAACGGCTTGAGGTGTTCAAGGCTCTGACAGAGAATGGACGATACATCACCTACTTAGAGGAGGAGCTGGGTGAGCTTTGTCCCAACCTCCTTCAGCTTGGGGGCAATAAATCAAGAATAAATAACAGAGAAAGGTAGTGGTGTCATTCCTGGGTGGAAGGCATATTTTAACAGGTTGGGTTTTTATTTCTTTTTTATTTAGCTGATTTTGTGCTACAGTGGATGGATGTTGGGTTGACTTCTGAGTTCCTCCTGGTTTTGGTGAACCTGGTGAAATTCAATAGCTGCTATCTGGAAGACTATGTAGCTGACATGGTCCAGTAAGTTG
Organism: Sialia sialis; assembly: GCA_009812075.1. Lineage (NCBI taxonomy): Eukaryota > Metazoa > Chordata > Aves > Passeriformes > Turdidae > Sialia > Sialia sialis. Next base: position 1,176,597 of record VRYO01002014.1, on the reverse strand, counting down.
TATTTTTTAACTCCTGCCTGCTTATTCCTGGTAAATTACAGAGAAAGTTGTAGATCAGTGTACAGCTACCTGGGACAATTTTTGTCCCCATTTGGATCTGTTTTGTCCAGGTAATTTCTGACAAATATTTGATTTTCTTGTGATCTTCAGATCTGTTTTAATTTAACGTTTAAATGTACTTTTCCCATTCCATGAGGTGAGCCTGTTTGCATTGCTTAGTCTCACAAGAGTCTGTGCTGTTGCATTACCTGAGCTGCATTTAAGTCTCCCTTTAACTTTACAAAAGAGATTGCAGAGCTCAGTGTCCCTTGGGCAGTCACCAGCATTGCCACAGGAGGGACAGTGAGGAGTTAAGTGACATGGCAATTAACCTGACTCTTCTGGCTCTTTGTAATTTGCCTAAAATCATGTGGAGCAAACCATTCTAATTAAATGTTCTTTCTTAACAGTAAGATCTGCCTCTTGTGCATTCAGACCTCATCATCTATGGACATAGAGGTCAGTGATCTGAGTTTCTTGTAGTACTGCAGAACTCTTTGAAGTTCTTTGTAACTTTTACAAACAAAATCAGATCATCAGACTCTGGGTTTATTCTTATCTTTCGAGAGGGCTGATGCAATATTGTGTTATTTGTAAGCCAGTAAATCTCATACACCAATAATTTATTCCAGAACAAACAGGGCATGAATCAATTTGATAAATGAATCGACAATACTTTAAAAAAAAAACAAAAAAACACAACAAAAATATCATAATCCCTTTTGATTGAGTGTGCCAAGTGAGGATTTGAGTTGGTTGATTCACAGAGAAGTGTGAATTTTTTGTGTGTCCCTTTCCCCAAGATTTCCTTGCAAGTGCTGGATGCAGTTGTGTGTTACAACTGCCTGCCCTCGGAGAACCTGCCCGTGTTCATCATCACCCTGTGCCGCACCATCAACGTGAAGGAGCTCTGTGAGCCCTGCTGGAAGGTCAGAACCCTGCCTGAAAGAATGGATTCACTCCTGGGTGAAGTGCCAGACACACCTGTGCACATCTGCCAGCAGCTGCAGCTTGGTTTTAGGAGTAAATTAAAATTGGTTTAAAAATTGAGGGATCAGCAGCTCATGAGTGCAAGTCGTGTCACGTCCATGGGATTGTCCCCTGGTGTGACAGGCTGAAAGCTGCCTTGGGAAAGGCAGGACACATTTCCTGCAGAAGCAGGGCCAGTGAAATCCACGTTTAGGCCGCTGAGTGTTGTAAGAGCTGGGGATTGAGGTGTTGTCTCTGCCTTTGCAGCTCATGCGCAACCTCCTGGGGACGCACCTGGGACACAGTGCCATCTACAACATGTGCAGGATCATGGAGGACAGGTAAAGCTGGAGCTCCAGCAAATCCAAGCAATTCACCAAGGGCCCAGACACATGGGGAGGCACCAAGCTCAGCAGAGCAAGCTGAAGGTGCTGGTGCTTAGAAATAAATTCCCTCTCAGTTATGCTGCTGAAGTGCTCCTTTGGGGCAATTTAATTTGCCTCTGTTTAAAGTTGTGGTGAATGATTTAGTGCTTTTCATGTTGTTTCGAGGCCCTGATGTGTACCAGCTGGGAGTTCCTGTTGGGACAGTGCATATTCCTGTTGACTTTGTGTGCTGAAATCATTGTGGCATGGTCTGAATGTTCCCTTCCCCCTGTCCTTAGGTCCTACATGGCAGATGCAGCCCTGCTGAGAGGAGCTGTGTTCTTTGTTGGGATGGCTTTGTGGGGGGCTCATCGCCTCAATTCCCTCAGGAACTCCCCAACTTCAGTGCTGCCTTCATTCCTCAAGGTAGGCTGCCACGCTGGGGGAACTTTTTAATCACTTGGATAAATTTAGACCAAAAACTCGGCCTTCTACACCAAAGAAATCTTTGTAGGCCTAGAGGACAAGAGGGACAAATTGGGTGTGGGGTGAAGCAGGGAGAAATGGTAAATCAAGTAAAAACAAGAGGAGCTGAGCCTCCTCTTCGAATATCTTTGGCCAGAAAAGCAAAGTCGGAATCCTTTCTAGCAAACACCAACATTGTGGGTACTTCAGCTTAAAAATAAAATACAGAGCAACAACTTTCACTCTTCCCAGGGGGTGGTACGAAAAGTGAGGGAGGGTGTCTTCAGGGGCAGCCTCAGAGCTCTCAAAATCTCCTCATGTGAGTGCCTCAAGCAGGAATTACTGGCTTGAGTCCCCTTGTGTGCCTGTAGGATGGGGCTGTGTGTGCCATCTGAGCTACAGCTGCTCACAGGAGAGCAGGACTGCTCTTGAGAAAGTGGTTCTGTGTGCACAGCCTGGAATGGATTGATCTCAGGCCTCCAGGCTGCTTTCCCCATGAATGAGGCTCTGGAATGCAGAGGGGTTCTGTGCTCACTGGAGTGCTTTGGTTCCAGGCCATGACCTGTCCCAACGCAGTCGTGTCCTACGAGATCGTTCTGTCCATCACACGCCTCATCAAGAAATACGGCAAGGAGCTGCAGGCTGTGACCTGGGACATCCTCCTGGACATCATGGAGAGACTCCTGCAGCAGCTGCAGGTGCGTCTGGGGCCTGCCTGGCCGTGCTGCCAGTCCCAAGGCTTTGCCAGGAATTGTTTTGCAAATTGATCTGGGAAATGGAAGCTGAGAAAGGCTTAGCCCAGTTCTCACTGTTCTGGTTCTCTGAGTTTTCTCTTTTCTATTTAAAATTAGCACTTTTTGGCACGCTGGAACTCTTTCAGGAATGGTTTTGTCTCTTTGCAGGTTCTGGAGAGCCAAGAGCTGAAGTCCATTGTCCATGATCTATTGACCACAGTAGAAGAGCTCTGTGACCAGAATGATTTTCATGGCTCTGAAGAGAGATTTTTTGAGCTGGTGGAAAGATGTGCTGACCAGAGACCAGTAAGTCTTTACTATTGTCCTTCTTTTGTTTTTTTTCTGTTACAGCTGAAATTTGAGAGTCCTGAAGTAGGAAATGGTCAGAAAATCCCAGCCAGGACTTCCATGAACATTATTCCTGTGGTGGTGGTTGTGGGAATGGATTTGTTATATTTGCTTAAACATTGAAAACATTTCTTGGTCTTTCCATGAAGGAATCTTCTGTGTTAAACCTGATAACATACAGAGCTCAGTCCATCCACCCTGCCAAGGATGGCTGGATTCACAACCTGCAGCTCTTAATGGAGAGGTTCTTCAGGTAGGAAATCATTACTTTGGGAACTTCTTACTTTTAAGAAGCACTTTCAAGTATTTCTTGCCACCTTGTCATGGTAGATAATTTTGTTTTCTGAAGTTCTGATGTCTGAAGTTCCAAGTTAATAAATGGCTGCTGAGAAGTGTGGTAGTCCCAGGGCACAGCACATGAAAGGACTTATTTGAAAGAAGAAAAGCTTTCCACTGAGTTCTTTATGCTGCTTTTTTCTTCTTCTCTTTCTTTCCATTCAAAACTATTCCAATTAACTTAGGCAGTTGTGTTCCACTCCACAGCACTTTGTAGTTCTGACACCAAACAAGATTTTCCTGTTAAGCATTAGGGTTGCATATCCAGTATTTCAGTTATCTGGTTTTGAATTGGTGCTCCCTAAGGGATTCTGTGCTCTGAAACATCAACACAGAGCAATAACAAACTTCTGTCTCCTCTGTGAAATGCTGCCAAAGAGCAGCTCTTCCTCAGTGCCATGTGTTTGGTTTTAAATTTGCTCAACAGAGCACTTGTTCTTCTGACATGTGCTTCCTAGTTTGGATTGGAAATGGGAAAGCTGCAATTACAGGTCTGCAGAAGGACTAAAAGCTGAACTGGGATTTGAATTTCCAATTGTTCATGAATCTGATTCCAGATGCAGAGACATTAACTGAGGGCTCAGCTGATCTCTCACAGTTATTGTTCCAACTCTGAAAAAGTTTCTTATTTTCCTTTAGTTTTACTTTTCTCCCAGCACTAAATATCAACAACTCAATTTTTTCCACTTTGAATTTGCTTTTCCTGTTTCAGGAACGAGAGCCGTAGTGCTGTTAGGATTAAAATTCTGGATGTGCTGTCCTTTGTGCTGAGCATCAACAGACAGTTCTACGAGGTGGGTGCTGGCCTGGGGGTCCCAGCTGAGGTCTCAGCTGGGTGCCAAAGCCTTTGGTGCGGGGTTTTTCATTTCCAAATTTCACGTTTTTTCAGGTCCTCTGTGCCTGTGGGGAAGGCACAGCCCTGGGCTCTAAGTCTCACCCACCCAGACCTGTTTGGGATGCTTGTGGGGGGATTTATCATTGTTACCATTATTATTATTATTATTATTTATCATTATTGATACAGGAATGTGCAGCTTGCAGTGGGAACTGCGGGGTTTTGGGGACAGAACCTGGTTTTGTCCTTGCTTCCCTGTTTTCAGGCCATGAATTCCAAGCCCATTTTCTTCTGGAAGGATTGGCAGTCGATGGGAGAGGTGCAAAGCTGATTTTAAAAGCTTTGTAAAAGGATGGGGACTGGACATCTTGAGCAGTGACTGGTCTTGGTGCTTGCAGTTTAATTCTGTCCAAGATGGAAACTGTGAGAGAGGAGTTAGGGAAGAGCTCCAGGGAGCTCTTGAGTTCCTCAGGATGTGCCCAAAGTGTCAGAGGGCAGGAAGGGGCCGAGATGCTCCCTGGATTCCTTCAAGATTTGTGGAAACATGAAGCTGTTGGTGTTTCCTCTCTCACAAAAAAACCTAGAAATGCTTGTCTGTTTGAGCCTGGGCTGTCAAATCTGTAGGACAGACAAAAAACCAAAGCACTGAAAAGTTCAATGAAAGTCACAAATGGAGGGATGGCAGACAGAAATAGCTGTTGGATGGAAGAGGAGATGAAGGAACGAGGAACAAGCCTGGTACCAGAATTGCTGAGTTCTTTTGTTTGCAGTTTTTTCTGTAACATGCTGAACATCTGACAGCTTAGGAAGGTCTGTCCTCTTGCAGGAAGAGTTGATAAACCTGGTGGTGATCTCCCAGCTGGCTCACATCCCAGAGGACAAAGACCATCAGGTCAGAAAATTGGCCACTCAGCTGCTGGTGGACCTGGCTGAAGGCTGCAACACTCATCACTTCAACAGCCTGCTGGACATCATCGAGAAGGTGAAGGAAAGCTGCAGGGCTGGCAGCTTTTCCAATAAATCTCATTCCTGAGCCCTCCCTCTCCTTCCAGCATGGAAACTGAGCAAGGATGTGCTGCAGGTTTAAAGCATGTGTTGTTTTTCCCTTTCCAAGGTGGCTGCACATTCTCTGTCATCTCCTTCAGAACTGGAAGAGAGGGACTTGCTGTCATATTCAGCTTCTCTGGAGGATGTCAAGACAGCAGTTCTTGGGCTGCTGATAATTCTTCAGGTAAATGCTGCAGAGCATTAAACACGTTATTCATAATACTCTTCTGCTGGACTTGACTTTTGAGATAACTATTAAGTATTCTGACTTTTGTTTAACTATTTAATGTTTTGGTCAATCCTTTGATTTCCAGCACTGTGGGACCATTTGCTAAGTGTTGTATTTTCTTAACTCCCATTGTACAACCCAGATGAGCACATTTGCCTGTGTGGAAGGAGGATGTAGCCATAAATTAGCAGAAATGAGGAGTTCATAACCTTGAGTAGATTTAATAGATCTGCTGTTTTTGGGCTGTGCTGAAGAGCTGGAGCTGCTCTGGAATCTCTGCAGAGCCTTCCAGAGCCACCCGTGCATGCTGTGTTGAGGATGAAGTTTCTGCTGCATCTCTGTTGGAGCTGCCAGTGCAGCCCTAGGTTTGTGACAGGTCCCTGGGGCTGGGCTGTGTTTCTGTGCCTGCAGACCAAGCTGTACAGTTTGCCCTCCAGCCACGCCACGCGTGTCTACGAGATGCTGATCCAGCACGTCCAGCGCCACTACCACTACTCCTACAGCCTCCCTGTGGCCAGCAGCATCAGGCTGCAGGTAGGAAGTGCCCCTCTGCCCCCACACTGCACAATCCTCTGGCATTTCTGGCTGCCAGGTGGGGACTGGGTGCTCTAGAGCTTGCAGGAAGTAGAACAAAATGTTTCTTGGCTCACCCGGGCACAGTGTGACCTCCTGCAGAACAGGCAATCTCTTAAAAATCCTTTGGCACCTGGAAGAATATCCTGTGGGGGTGGCAGAGGGTTGCAGTGGGTAGGTGTGGGTGACTGCAGTGTCCTCCCTGTTGCAGGTGTTTGATTTCCTGCTGATGCTCCGAGCTGACTCCCTGCACCGCCTGGGCCTGGCCAACAAGGATGGAGCAGTGAGGTTCAGCCCCTACTGCCTGTGTGACTTTCTGTAGGTTTCTCATCGTGTCCAGCAGGAGAATCACAGAGTGGTGGGGGTTGGAAGGGATCCTAGAGCTCATCCCTGTCATTGGAGGGACACTTCCACTGTCCCAGGGTGCTCCAAGCCCTGCCAAACCTGGCCTTGGGCACTTCTTAATTTATTTTTTATTTTTAAAAAGCTTTTTTCCAAACTAAATTGTGTTCTCGCTGAAATTAATGTTCCATCAGTAGCAATCTGCAGTTTTTCTGAATCTTCCAAATCCTAGACCAGTCTAGGACTGTCTGAACCAGTAACTCATTGGTGAATTATTATAAATCACCTGCAGAGCTCTCAATCTCACACATGAACTTTAAGCACCTGCTCACAAAACTTCCCTCAAAAATGTGCAATACTTTGCCTCAAACCAGCTCCACACTGAATTTTGATTTGATGATTTATACAAATCTGGCTAGTTTTAATTTTACAGCTTGTCTAAAGTTGTGTAACACACCCCAAAAGATAACTTCTTAAATTAGATAGAAGAATCCTTCACTTGACCAAAGTGGCTCATTGCTGTGTCTGCTTTTTAAATTGAAAATGCAGGTTCTATTGTTCAGTCTTGAACCAATATAAGTAATAATATAAGTAATAAAATAACTAATATGATATCCCAATCAGGGTAGTGCTGTAGGTCACATGAATAAGCTGTAAAAATGACACTTTTTTTTTTTTTTTTCTTTTTCTGTGTTACAGAGAGGCAGAGAAAAGGACTTCAGAGAAAAAGCCCCCTGGCACCCTGTCCCCACCTTCAGGCAGCCCCAGTGTGCCTTCCCAAGGTGCCACCGTCCGGGTGGGACACCTGCCCTACTCCATGGTCTTTGGGGTCCTCCTGCAGTGTTTGAAGCAGGTATGAACCCTCCTGGTGTCTTTGTGTCCCCTCCTGGCATCTGTGTGTCCCTTCCTGGCATCTTTGTGTCCCCTCCTGGCATCTGTGTGTCCCCTCCTGGTGTCTTTATATCCCTTCCTGGCATCTTTGTGTCACCTCCTGGAGTCTTTGTGTCCTCTCCTGGCACCAGCTGCCTGTCAAATTCCAGCCCAGAGTACTTAAATAAAGCCTGAAAAGCAATTTCCATTCCTGCTCAAGATCTGGGTGTGATTGTGCAGCTTCACAGCCACCAGTGGGAGCAGCAGCCCAGCTCTTGAGGAAATAAGCACAGCTTTCCTTGCACTGCTTCAGAGCAGGCAAGGGCAAGAGCTGTGCCTGTCAAACAAGATCCATCCTGTCTCTGAAAGGGCATTTGGAATGAAAACCTCTCCCTCTGCAAGTTTGTGAGGTGTTTGGAGAATTTGTGAATGTTTCATCACCAGTGAACTGTAAATAGAAATTGTTCCTGAGTGTGGCATTGGACACAGTTCTGTGCCTGCTCTGGGAGGTAATTGGGGCTGGTGCTTAGGAGAATTGAATCCTGCCTGTCAGATCTCAATATAATTCCTCTTCCAGTTTGTGGTGCCAATATTGCACCTAGAGCTGGGTGACAGACAGGGAGAGACTTGTGACAGCTAAATGCCACTTCTTTTTCTGTATCAACCACGACAAGACCTGCATCTGCCTTAGGAAATGACACATTGTCTGCAACTTGATTGATCTTCCTTCCAGACTCAAGTGAAATCACACCAAAATTTTCAACCTCAACATTTGCTGTCTTTGCAGGAGACAGACTGGAAGGTGCTGAAGTTGGTTCTCAACAAATTACCCGAATCCCTGCGCTATAAAGTGCTATTTTTAACTTCTCCTTGCAACATAGACCAGCTGGCCTCTGCACTGAGCTACATGGTAATGCCACCAAGGCACAGTCCCCAGCTCCTTGGCTTGCTTGGAGGGGATTTTTGAGTGGGTTTTTTTTAATCTTCAGATGAATATTTTAAAAATTAGCAGCTTGGTTGTCAATCCTCACTCAGCCTCTCTTTGGTGAGGTACAGAACAGGTAACGATGAGTGTTTTTAATGGATGATATGAATGTACAGTCAAGGGGAGGTGTGGGCAGTGCCTTGCCCCTTTCAGGGGTGTTTCAGTGAGGAGGCCTGACTGGCTGGGTGTGTGTCAGCTCACAGATAAGAAGACCACGGACAGGCTCCACGGGACCCCCGAAGGCTTTTCCCGCACGGATTTGCACCTGGCTGTGGTCCCTGTGCTGACAGCTCTGATCTCCTACCACAATTACCTGGACAAAGCCAAGCAGGTATGGGGAGGGCAGGGCCTGCAGAGCATTGTTTGGCCTGGGAGCTGGTTAGGAGACAAATGTAAGGCACCACTGTCCTTTGCTGTTGGGACATGCTGCATCTGCTGAATTTGGGCTGAAAATACACTTTGCTGACCCCGTGTAGGATTAACTGAGGGTTCACTCGTCACCTATTTCCTATGACAGGTCACTGAGTGACTTTACCCTCTGCAGTAACATGGCAACTTTCTTGCAAGTGCAGAAAAGAGCAATTTTATTCAAGGAAATCATGGGTTTAAATAATACACATCATGCAAAACAAATTAGAGAGAATCCATTGGCCAGAGGAGGAACATCCTTCCAGAAAGATGCTCTGTGAAAAAAAAACATGTCCTCTAGCAGGTGTTTATCTATGTTATTGAATTCTCTGAAACTCTGCTCCTGGGAAAGAGAGCTAAAGCTTCTCTGAAGAAACTTTCTCCTGGGAAAAGAGTCAGAACTGATAGCAGCCTGGGAAAAATCCTGCCTAGATTTTTCCTGGGCCTCTGACACTTGCCCACACAGGGGTGCCTTGCAGGGTGTTCTGGGGTGCTGGCAGGAGCCAGGAGGTGTCTCGGGCTGTTCTTTAGTGAGTGTTTCTCTGCTCTCCCAGCGTGAGATCGTGTACTGCCTGGAGCATGGCCTCATCTACCGCTGTGCCAACCAGTGCGTGGTGGCACTGTCAGTCTGCAGCGTGGAGATGCCTGACATCATCATCAAGGCACTGCCCGTCCTCATCGTCAAACTCACCCACATTTCTGCCACAGCCAACATGGCAATCCCTCTCCTGGAGTTTCTGTCAAGTAAGTCGTGGTGTTCTGCTTCCCAGTTTCTGTAGTTGTGTTTTTTGTGTGGGATTTGGGAGGTTTGATGGTGTTGGTCATGTGGAATGTGCTGTGATGCCCCTGCTTGGGTTAGAAATTCAGTTCATTTGTGACAGGTTTTCTGGCTGAAGCTCTTGTACTAAAGAGAGAAACACACTCTGTGTCATGCAGCCATATGGAAATACGTGCTTTCTCCTCCTTGCATGATGTGATTTTAACTTCCACGTCACTAATCATTCAGAAAGAAACAAAAAACAAGAAATTAAACAGAGTTGGGGTGTTGAAGGGTTGTGTTGAGGCCTCACCTGTGCTGCTTTTGCTGTTGGACTGTTGCAGCTCTGGCCAGGCTGCCTCACCTGTACCGGAACTTCGCGGCAGAGCAGTACGCCAGCGTCTTCGCCATCTCCCTGCCCTACACAAACCCCTCCAAGTAAGGCCACAGCAATGTGCTTCCCTCTCATCTGGGAAACTGAGAGCTTAGAATGCCTTTTTTTGTAGCTTTTTGGCTCGAGGTTATTCATAGGATGTTGCTCATTCTAGAGTCACCAGGCTTTTCCTGGAGAAGGGATATTTCTGCCCCGGGAGGGTGGGCAGGCCCTGGCACCGAGTGCCCTGAGAAGCTGTGGCTGCCGCTGGATCTGGCCAAGGCCAGGTTGGATGGGGCTTGGAGCACCTTGGGATAGTGGAAGGTGTCCCTGGGGGTCTCTAAGATCCCTTCCCACCCAAACCATTCTATAATTCCATGATACAAATTCTAACTCTTCATTACCTTGGACAAAAACCTTTTTTTTCTGAGCAGAATTTTTGAATATTTTTCCTTTCCACTTTGAGCAGGTAAGGACCAGCTGTGTGTGTCAGGCTGAGCTGTGGGTTTCTCTGCTGTTGCAGGTTTAACCAGTACATCGTGTGCCTGGCCCACCACGTGATCGCCATGTGGTTCATCCGCTGCCGCCTGCCCTTCCGCAAGGACTTTGTCCCCTACATCACCAAGGTAATGGCCCTGCTCAGCCCAGCAGCAGCACTCAGGAGAACTGACAGCTTAAAACCTGATCTGAGACCTTCAAAGGTTCTGTTTGAAGCTAGCTGGTTTTCTTGTCAGCATCTCTGTGAGCTCTCATGCTTTGGCTGCTGGTTGCACAGTTTTGTGGTTTGGAGGACAGGTGTCTGCTAAGAAATGCAGAAGCCTCTCTTTGAAATGGAAAATTTAAATCCTCTCCCTCCAAATTATTATAATTTTGAAATTAAGGGCCTCTCAGGCAAAGATAAGGGAATAGGAATAACAGCTCTTTACTTGGAAAAATGAAAACAGAAATACAGTGTTATAAAGAACAATCCCAGCACACTGCCAGAGTGAGAATCCAAGCTGACAGCCGTCAGTCAGTCAGGGTGGTGGCAGCAGTGCCATTCGATGGTGGCTGCATCCTCCTGCAGTGACAGATGTGCTTCAGTTGCAGCAGTGCTCCTGGACAAGGGGCAGTTTCCTCTGAAGCTCCAGTGATGATGTGGAAGGGTCTGGTTTTCCTCTGGGATCCAGTGGAAAAGGCTGCTCTGATGTTCCAAAGCTCAGATTTTATCTGGATAGGAAATGTTTGGCTCCTCCCCTGGGTGGAGCATCTCCCAATGGGATGATGGAATTTTATCAGTCATGCAATGGGATCCATGGCCATGAACAGGAGAGATCTCCTGGAGGGAGGATAGGTTGTGGGAAAGATAAAGAACACTGCCCCACCTGGTTTTAACAGCTGACCCATTAACAAGAGATAACTCCTACAGAGATCAGGATCACTGCCCCACCTGGTTTCTAAAATATGGTCCATTAACAGGAGAGATCTGGAGGAAGGATGAGTTGTGGAAAAGCTAAAGAACACTGCCCTAGCTGATTTAACAGCTGGTGACAGAATCCATACTTTTGGTTGCATCCTGCTTTGCGACCCAAGACACAGAATTTGAGCTTCACATTGTCACCTCTTGTCCCCACGGCAGGGCCTGCGCTCCAACGTGCTGCTGTCCTTTGATGACACCCCAGAGAAGGACAGCTTCAGGGCTCGCAGCACCAGCCTCAATGAGAGGCCCAAGAGGTAAATTCTGTTTGATCCCAGCAGGGTTTGGTGTTCCCTGCTCACCCCTTCCCTGCTGTCCCTGCAGGAGGCTGGGTGCAGTGATCCCAGTGTGGCAGTGCAGCAAGCAAGCAAAGTAAACCTCTTTAGGTCAAAGGCTGAGCTTGGTGAGGGGCAGGGATCCAGCCAGGCTCACAGCCTGAGGCAGCACTGCCTGTCCTGCAGGCCTGGCCCCACCAGGGCCCTTTTTGGTGTTCACTTCTGAAAATGAGCAGTTGTGTCAGGCTGAGGAGTGTCAGCAGTGTTCCCAGAGATAACAGGAGAGGGTAATGCCACAGATAAGAGAATCCCATGTTCATGTGGATTGTGTGAGCTCCTTTTGATGACTGATCTGTAGCGAGTAATTTCCAGATGATTGCCAGAGAAATGGTTGTGATCAACAACCTGGATAAATTAGAGAGCCAGTGCTGCATTTTTGCATGGTGTTCCCAGTCAGGTCAGTGCCCTGGCTGGCACACAGATGCTTTCTGTCTGGCTGGGTGTTCCTGATCCTTTTTTTTATTTTTTTAAATTTTGAAGCCATCATGACAGTTTTAAGCAAAGCCTTCAGAAGTCAGAGCATTTTTTGCCAGCAGTCATTCAAAGTAACATTTGCCAGAGGAGGAAGAAATTCCTTGGAAGGCATTCAGGGTTTCTCCAACATCCTTCTACCTGCAAGGATTACCTAAATTGGTTCACTTAACTTGCTTCAGTGTTGTGAGCAGTGAGCACATGGTGGCATCTGAGCCCTGGGGAAAGTGCCTCTACTTCACCTGCAAGGCTGCAGCAGAGTCTTGCAATGCAGAAACACCATCCCTGCCCTGCTGCTGCAGCTGTAAACCTTGTGTTGTGTTTCATCTCTCCCATCTCCTCCTCTTTCATCCAGAAACTTGGAAGAGAAGCCTTTTGACACTCATCTCTCCAATTAGAATTCCAACTAATCTTTTTTTTTTCCTTTTTTCCCCCCTAAAAAAACCTGTTAAATTCTACCAGGTTGGAATACTACTGTCTCTAAAGGCTTTTGCTGGATCACTTTCCACAGAAATCTCTGCTGAGAAGCTTCTGGGCTTGGTTTTCACTCCTGAAGCCCAGAGAATGTTTCCCTGCCATAGCTGAGGTGCTGGGTGTTCCAAGGGAGGATGAGCCCAACAGTTCCCAGGGCTGCTGGATGTCCTGATGTTGGTGTAGCTGATGATCCCTGAGCATGAGCCTGTGCTCTCTGCAGCACTTGTGGCCAAAAGTGATCTGGGAGAGGTTGTTGGGAGAAGAACAAAGAAATTCTGCTCCCTCCAGGTGGCAATCAGAGATGTAAGAGCTCACCAAGAGGAGGATGGCAAATAAATTGTGTTTAGAAAGAGCCAGAAGGGTTAAATTAGTGCCTGCATTTTATCCCTGGGGATGGGAGCTGCTGGACCAACTGTTCTGCCCAAATTAGCCCTGAGCCTGGCGTGCATCTCAGTGACTAATTAAAGTGCCTCCTGGATCTTAATTGCTGTCATCTCCCACGTGTGCCTGGCACTTGCCAGTGTGAACAGAAATATCCTTTCTGTGCCAGCTCAGAGCCCAGGGGGTTCCCTGGAGGCCGGGCTGGGGTGGCACAGGAGCATCCTCAGGGGTGTTTGTTGGCTCTGCAGTGGGGCAGGGGCTGGGACAGGGGGCTCAGTGTCCCCAGGGCCTCAAGCTGGGCTCAGGGACACCTCAGCCCCGTGTTGTGACTGGGGGGAAAGCTCAGCTTTGGGCCAGGCTTAGTGGGGACAGAGATGGGTGACATGGTCCCTGTCTCTTATTAAAAACTGCTGCGACCTAGCCCAGGTAAAGCATTTTAAGAGCTGTGGAAGCCCTCAGGTGTCGAGCTATGGTGAGTAGGGGCAACACAAGAGGGGGTTGAACTGCACAAAACTCCTCAGCCTTGAGGAATTTGTGCCCAGGGAGCCCTCAGTTGCCCTTGCCTTTGCTGAACAGCCCAGTATTCCAACTCTCATTTCAACCAGTTTTTTTCTTTTAACTTGTACTAATTTCATTTGTTTTGTAGCACATTTAAAATCTTGTTTTCAAAATGTGGTTTGTCTTTTTAATGCTTTCAGCTCTGCTTGTTTGTATGTTTTAATTTTTTTTTGTTTCCCTTTTCTTTTTTTTTTTTGGCATTTGTTTTATTTTCCATCACCCTCCGGGATCCCCCAATATTGACCCTGTGACTGTGACCTTTCAACCTACATCCCTACAATGGTTTCCTCCCTTCTGTGACCTCTTTTGGGGCTTGGTGCTTCTCCACATAGTAGTTTAAGACTAGCCAAAAATGCAAAGCAAGGCTTGAATAACTCTCCTCCAGTGAAAGAGCTGAAAGAACCCTCTGCAGTTGATGCCTTCCGATCCCGCAGCATCAGTGTGTCTGAACATGTGGTCCGCAGGTAGAGGCACTTTGGGTGGGAGCAGCCCCAGAGCAGCTGTGCCCTGCGAGGTTCTGCTGCAGGGGTGGGTGGAGGAAGGGTGGATTTGCATGTGGGATGCTTGCATGACTCGGATATCCCATCAAAAACTGGCCTCAGGCACACGTGAAGGTTTTGGGAAAGGATCCCGAGGTTTCCCCAGCCCCACCTGGCCATGTTCTCTGGGGCTTTGGCAATGAAAGATTCTGGTGAAAGCAAAGGGAAAAACAAATAAAGGAATGAATAAAACCATGCACAAAACAAGGAGAAAGGAAAAAGGGTTGCATTCTGCACAAGGGACAGTCCTGGGTACAACTCAGTTAAACTTGAGCTTCCCAAGAGCTCAAACTGCTCTAAAAGGCTTCAAACCATTTCCAACAGTTCAAACCAGTTCAAACTGTACAAGCTGGTCTAAACAGTTCAAACTGGTCTAAATAGATATAAATGGATTTCAGCTGGTCAAAACCAGTCCAAAGTGGTTCAAACTGGATCAAACTGGTTCAAACCAATCTAAAATGGTTCAAACGAGATCATACCAGTCTAAACAGTTCAAACTGGTTTGGAACACTTTGATCCGCTTTGAACCAGTTTGGACCAGTTTGGACTGGTTGAATCCAGTTTAGATTCGTTTGAACTGGCTTAGTCCTGTTTAACTTGGATCAAACTGGTTTAAACCCGTGTATACCTGTTCAAAGCGGTCAAAACCTGTTCAGACTGGTCGAAACCGGTTCAAACTGTATCAAACCAGTTCAAAAGGATTTTCTCAGGACACCTTTGGGTGCTCTGTGGTTATGCAGACCCCTCCCTGCAGTGCAGCAGGAACCGCTCTGGGCTCCCTTTAGGATCTGGAGGATTTATGGGTGTCCTGGTCCCAGGGAGGATCCTGTGGAAATCTGGGTTTGGCTTTGCAGGGAGCACTGAGGCTGTGCTCAGCCCTGTGGAATTGTTCCTTTCCCAATGAGGAAAACAGGATTGCATTTCAGAGATTGATTTGATTGATTGGCAAGTTTTGATGGCAGGCATTGATCAGCTCCAATGGAAGATGTGAAATAACTGGTGCCAATTTTTAAAACACATTTCTGGATCACTTCCCTTGAGTGTTAAACTGCTGAGCCTGAAGATTTGTCCCTTAATCTGTAGGACTGCTGTCAGTGTAACTTGTTTTGTTTTGTTTTGTTTTGTTTTGTTTTCATTTTTGGCCTATATGGTGTTTGGGGGAACGAGGCTGAAGTGACTGACTTGTAATTCTGGTTCTGACACTTCATGTTATGGGAGAGATCCTTCCCTGGCACAGCTGGGGCTGCCCCTGGATCCCTGGAAATGCCCAAGACCAGGCTGGACAGAGTTTGGAGCAGCCTGGGACAGTGAGTGTCACTGCCATGGCAGGGGTGCCACTGGATGGGCTTTAAGGTCCCTTCCACCCCAAACCCTTCCAGGATTCTCTGATTTCCCCATTAGTCACAAGGTGATTTTCTTCTCTTGCATTTCCATGTTAATGGTAGCAATGAAAAGTTCAGATAATTGCTCTTAATGAAGCCAAAGAAGTTGCCACAGAATTTCAGTTTAGTTTGTATTACAATGACATAAGGAGTTATCTTTATAAAATATTGTAGTCCAGCCTAAAACAGAAATAGTTTTAAACTGCTTTGCTGATTTGAAGGAAGACCTTCTCTCTATTCTCGTGCCAATTTCCTGTTCAGAGTGCAATTTTTTTTCCTGTTTCAAGTTAAATTAGGTTTTACCTAGCTATTGAATTTGGAGGGGAAAAGAAACAATACACAGAAGAGAAAAAAAGCAAACCACAGGATTATAAAGTGATGTCTGGAGTGCCCCAGTTTCTGGCTCATGGGCAACCTGCTGCCTGGGAAGCTGGTGCTGCTCATGGGATGCTTGCCCTGCCATAGATTAGGAACTCAAAGCCACTCTCTCCTTGCTTGGTGCACTTGCCCATGGGCCACCAACATCAGGGAGCGCTGGCCTGGCCACTGGAGTCCCTCCAGAGAAAATGAACATCCTGCAACGCCAACCTGGCAGGCACAACATGAGGCTGATCCCAAAATCTGCTTCCCAAGGCCTGGGTTTGATGGCTGGCACGTGCATGCACAGCAGGGTCTGTGGGGACGGGGAGCTGGTGCCACCTGAGCTGTCACCTGGGCACTTTGTGTTGCAGCCGCATCCAGACGTCCATCACCAGCTCGAGCCTGGGCTCTGCAGATGAGAACTCCATGGCTCAGGCTGATGACAACCTGAAAAACCTGCACCTGGAGCTGACAGAGACCTGCCTGGACATGATGGCTCGATACGTCTTCTCCAACTTCACCGCTGTGCCCAAGAGGTCAGTCAAGGACAGGGCTGGGATTCACCTTCGTGTTTCACTTCATCACTGGAAAAGTGTTGGGATTCTGCAAGGCTCAGGCTCTGAAGGCTTTCCCGAAGCTTTTCCTTGGCTAAACAGGAGGTGAAATGAGGGAAGAGGCCCTAGAGCCCCTTCCTGTGCCTAAAGCAGCTCCAGGAGAGCTGGAGAAGGATTTGGGACAAGGGATGGAGGGACAGGACACAGGGAATGGCTTCCCATTGCCAGAGGGCAGGGATAGATGGGATATTGGGAAGGAATTTTTTCCTGTGAGGATGGTGAGACCCTGTAATGGATTTCTCAGAGGGTGCCCCATACCTGGAAGTGTTCCAGGCTAGCTGAATGGGCAGGGGGCAGCCTGGGACGGTGGAAGGTGTCCCTGCGCATGGCAGGGGTGACACTGGATGGTCTTTAATGTTCCTCCCAACCCAAACCATTCTGTGGTTCCCTTGGAGAGCAGCAGCCTTTGCCTCAGCCTGGACCTGTCTGGAGGAGATGACCTGAAGGTCTGGAAGCAGGGCTTTGCTCCTTGTCCTTGCAGGATAATCCCAGAATTATCTCATCCATCATCCTGGTGCATAACAGGGATGTTGGCAGCCACGGGGAGTAGCACAAATGCTGTGAAAAGGAGAGCAGGGAGCTTCTCCTGCATGGTTCATGGCAGCAGCTCTGTTCTCTGCCTCCTGAGCAATCCTGACCCCAGTGTGTTCCCAGGTCTCCTGTGGGTGAGTTTCTGCTGGCTGGAGGAAGGACCAAGACGTGGCTGGTTGGTAACAAGCTGGTGACCATCACTACAAGTGTTGGAACAGGGACAAGGTCCCTGCTTGGTCTGGACTCTGGAGAGTTCCAGAGCACCCCAGAATCAAGGTAGGTGTTGCTCCCATTTCCAGAAATCTCCACCTGATTAAGACACCTAAACCACTGCTACATCTTTGTAGCTTTCCCTCTTGGCATAAGAGGAACATTTTATTTGTCCAGTACGGCTGGTTCCTCCCTCAACATCACCAATATCTCCTTTCCTCCAGCTCAGACCCTGTTCTGCAAGTGAGGCAGACCAAGGAGGCTCCAGCCAAGCTGGAATCCCAGGCTGGGCAGCAGGTTTGCAGGAGCTCCCGCAGCAGAGTGAGATCCATGTCGGGTGAGTTCCCATCCTGGCTCTGTGTCTGAGCTAATTTGAGATTTGGAGCTGTCTGGTGTTTAATGAGGGGCTGTTCTCCTCCTGCTCCCCTCTCTTTGAGCTTTGGTGATCACATCAGTTGGTTTCTAAGGAACACAGGGACCATCAGATTCTCTTCGTGGTTTGACCCCAGCTGGCAGCTAAGCCCCACCCAGGTGCTCACTTTGTCCCCTGTGGAGGAGACAATTGGAAGGGGAAAAGTAAGAAAATTTGAGGATTGACAGAAAAGCAGTTCAATAATTAAAATAAAATAATAGTAACAATAGTAATTGTTAAGAGAAGGGAAATAAAAGCAGGATATTTTGTGTGCAGCTGCTAGAGGAATGACCTGTGATATTTTTGGGGCTAACTAAGCGTGGCTCTCCCTTTGGATTGTGTCTGTCCTGCCAGGTGGTCACGCCTTACGTGTTGGTGCCTTAGACAGCTCAGCCCCCCATTTTCCCAGTGGCTCAGCTTCCCAAGGGACACAGGGCCCTCCTGCTGCTGCAGCCCGCCCAGACAAGGCCAGTCCTGCTCCACAGACAGCCCTGCAGAAGGAAAAAGCCAACCTGGCTGCCTACGTGCCACTGCTGACCCAGGGCTGGGCAGAGATCCTGGTGCGCAGGCCCACAGGTGGGTACTGAGTGTGGGGAGAAACCAGGGCCTGGGGGAAGGAGAAAAATCTGTATTTAAATGGATCCATATTTGGAATCTATTTAAATGGATTATGGAAAATAGATTATGTCGAAAAATCTGTATTTGTAAATGGATCTGTTTGTGGATTGCTGCCTTTTGGAACTGCAGAACCATGGGGTGGACCTTAAAGCACATCCAGTGCCACCCCTGCCATGGCAGGGACACTGTCCCCATCCAGCCTGGTCTGGGACACTCCCTGGGATCCAGGGGCAGCCACAAGTCTGGGCAGCTCAGTTGTGTTTGTTCTTAAGGAAGAACAACCTGTTCAAGGAACTAGTGTGTTCCACAAGATTAACAGGAATTATCTATTTCATGAGAGAATATCTGACCTGGTGTTAATTAGGACACCTGAGTGTTTTGGATGCTTTTGGGAATGAGTTACCAGGGATGGGTTTTGAGGAGCTTGGTGTGAAGTGCAGAGCACTGAGAGCAGCAAATTAATCAAATCGTTCTGCAGAAGAACCGAGAACTTGCTCCTTTTGGATTTTTTTATCTGCAAATTCCAAGACAATTTGAGCCTTTTCAAGAGGAGCTGTAACCCCTGGCAGGGTTGGCAGTGCTGACCACATCCCCCCATTGTTTGCAGGCAACACGAGCTGGCTGATGAGCCTGGAGAACCCGCTGAGCCCCTTCTCCTCAGACATCAACAACATGCCCCTGCAGGAGCTCTCCAACGCCCTGATGGCTGCAGAACGCTTCAAGGAGCACCGGGAGACAGCTCTGTACAAATCCCT
The DNA here is from genome assembly GCA_009812075.1 of Sialia sialis. Lineage (NCBI taxonomy): Eukaryota > Metazoa > Chordata > Aves > Passeriformes > Turdidae > Sialia > Sialia sialis. The sequence continues at coordinate 1,157,826 of VRYO01002014.1, read as the reverse complement.
GTCCGTGCCCTCCTCCAGCCTGGCCACGGGCACGGCCAAGCCCTCGCTGCTGCAGCGCTCCAACACAGGTGGGAGCTGCTGCCAGGGCTGGGACAGCTCCCTGCAGGGCTTTGGAGCAGCTGGGAGCATCAGGGAGGGCCAGCAGTCACAAAGGCAATCAGTTCTTGTCCCTAGAAGTGAAAAATTGCCTTCTCCTTTCTGCTGGGGGAAGAGGAGGATGGGGGAGTGACGGAGCTGCTTTTGAAGAGTGATGTGTTTGGTGTGTTCCCCAAATGAAAAGGAACAAAGTCATGGATCTGTTCCCTCTCCCACTTGTTTGGGGCTGATCTGGGCATCCCACTTGTGGATGGATCTTTCCATGCAGTGTTTCCATTTCCATTTGTCCTGAGTTTGGGAGTCTGTGTCGGGTGCTCAGAGCTGCAGGTTCCTGGGGCATGGCCTTGCCAGCCAGGAGGAGCTGCTTGCCTCTGCCTTTTACAGCAGAATGCAAATCCTCTTGGATTTACCCACCCTTGAAAAGGATTGTTCAGCCTGCAGTTGAACCACTCGAGTTTCATCTGCTGGCTTGATTTTTGACACAGTGGCCAAGGATTTTCACTCTATTTAATGTGGTGCTAGTTCCTCTTAAAAAGCTGTTAATGGTGGGAGGTTGGTGTTGACCAACAGCTGAAATTTTTAAAGCTTTCTGCAGTCCCTGCTCGAGTTCTTGTCAGTGATATCCAACACTGAGGCTCTGAGCACTGCAGGCACCAGCAGAATTGAGCAGTGGTACCAGCAGAGCAGGCTTTGCTGGGGAAAAGTGGGATGGATTGTCTGGAAATCTGGTAAAAATGCCAGTTTTCAGCTTTGTTTTAAGCAGTGCAGGGTGTGTTTTAGCATTTCAAAATGTGCAAACACAAAATTGGAGTCAAAATTAAATTATCACCTCCTACAAACAAACAAAAAAAAAATTTTCCATAAACACTTTTGTGACTCTAAAATGTGGTATATGGAGCTAAGTGGAGAGCTGAGCCCACAGCACCTGAATGCCACTCCTGTGCCAGTCTGAGAGTAATTTTGGCCACATCCTTGTTAACCAGACTTGTGGAGCTGGCTGGGCAGAGACTGGAAGAAGTTTTGCTGTCAGACTCTCATGTGGCTGTTCTGCCTCTTTAGAGGTTAAACCTTTGTGAGCTGTTACCCAGATTTTTCAGACTCTTCTGTGGGTTTAAAAGTGACCTTGTGCAGGTCAGGAAAGGCTCAGCCTGGTTTCCTGTGTGTGCTGGGATATCAGGAAGGGATTTTCTGTTCCTAAGCCTCACAAAATGCATTCTGAAAAGGGAGCAGTTGGAGCCTGCACTGTTGGATGTGTTTATTCCTCTTTATTTGTGTTGAGACCTTGTGCCCTTAAAGTATCCCTTTGGCATCTGGTGAGCTTATCCCAGCTTGTTCTTTCCTTTGTTTCATTTATTTATTTGTTTGTTTTGAACTAGGCTCTTGGTTACATTTTAAACTCTGTGCTTTTTAATTTTTTTATATTTTTTTCATATAGTCTCTCCTTCCTTTTGATGTAGCTGCTCACTTGATTTCCCTTTGCAGTGGCCTCTTTCTCTTCCATGTACCAGTCCAGTTGTCAAGGGAAGTTGCACAGGAGCATATCCTGGGCAGGTATATTTATATATCTTTAAGGAAAAAACCAACCAAACAATATTGCCATAGAAGAACACCTCTGATTCATAGAAAATGTATCCCTCATCCCTCATTTTCCCCTTCCATGTCTGCTGTCTGTCCCCAGTCTCATCACTCTCAACAAATGGGATCTTGACTAGCATGAAGAAGTCCAAGCCAGATCCAACATTTGCAAGTGCAGACAATTCCTTAAAGCAACTTTGCTTTTAGCTGGGGTGGCTTGTGAGTCATGAGGCCAGTGTTAAATGACCTGTCAAAAACGTGGCTGGTTTAATTAATTCTTCATTTGCAGCTTCATTTTCCAATTGGCTTTGTGTTCTGCTCAGTGGAAAAGCTCCCAGTTGTGAGGAGAGCAGCAGGTGCTGCAGGACAGGCTCTCCTTGGAGCTGCTCAGCCCACAGGGATCTGCCAGAATTGGGCACAGAAAGATGAAAGCAGCTGATCATATGTATATATGGATAAAGTTCAGCCAGCATGGAGGCTGGCTAAGAGACTTTTAAATAAAAAAGAAATCTATTTCAGCAGAAAACCTGCTAAATTCTACTCTTTAGAGGCTCTGTAATAACGTAAAATCTTTCTCCACTTCAGTAAAATTGATTTCATAATTAAATGGAGATGAAATTACACACCTTATGAGCACAACACCTGCATTGCTTTGATAACCTGCAATGCTTTGTGATTTTAATTAGAGGGTTCAAATGTCTTTCTGCCTCTTTCCTTCACTGGAAAACTCCCAGTGGAGCAGTGGGGTGTTCTGAGCTGCTGCTGGTTGCTGTCAGAGGCCTCTCAAAGCAACACAAAGCTGCTGCAGTTCAATATTTTTCTGTACTTCCCTCTGCTCCTGTTATTCTCTTCCCACCTAAAGAATAATTAGTGCTTGGGTTGTTTCAAAGCAATCTTGGCAGTGGTGTAGGAGGGGAGCTTGGAAGCACTGGGTATCTGCAGGTGTGTTCTGGCTTGGACAGCTAACCAGATCAGCACGTTGTTTTGGTTCCTTTTGGTTTGTTTTGTATTTTTTAGAAGGTTTGTGTGTGCAATGCTAACTCTTAATTGCTTCTTTGAAATAACTTTGGTCCTGCGAGCTGAAATCAATCCAGGAAAAGCTGCTTTAGTGATTTTTTTCTTTGTATTTATTTTTAATTTTGCTGATTTTCTTTCATATTTTTGTGTGTGCTAATTTTTGGTTTTATTACTATTATTGTTATTATTTTGGAAAACAAATCTTGGCCTTTCAGATTGGTCTTCCAGTCCCTTGTGTGCATAATGGGAAGCCTCCTGTTCTCCAGCCTTTTCCTCAGGACAAAAAGCAAGGCCAGGAGGAGCCTTTGGTCAGCCCAAAGTGGTCAGTGCCTGGAGCAGATCCAAGGTTCAATCCTCCACCTAGGCAGGGCTTCCACAGAGCTTTTTTTGTCAGTCTGGTTCCACTCCCTGTGTGTCTGAGCAGATGCCACCAGTGCTCGTGTCACTCGTCCTTCCACACGTTCAGGGCTGAATTGTTCTGAGACATTCTAGGAAAGCTGCCAAACTGCAAGGAAATGGCTCCTAGGAAAATTTTCTTATCTCCTTGTAGGCCTCAAGGCACGGGAGCGTTGCATTTCAGTACAAGAAAAGCTCCCTTTTTGCACCCTCGCACAGAGCTGATGTCTCCAGTGAGCTTTTATCCCATCCTTTCCTACATCTTTCTAGTTCTGTCTGTCCTGATAAGCAAGGTCCCCTTTCCTCATGCTGTGCCCTGCTTGTTCCATCAGCAACAATTGGAAAAAAAAAACCCAGCTGTGCACTTCCTTGGCCCAAGGCAGGCTGTGAGGGTGAGAGGTGAAAAAAGGGCAGCCAGGAGCGAGTCTGACGTGCCAAGAGATGCCATGGCCTTCCATTGAGATCCCGTAGGGAAAAGGCTGGTGCTTGAGAGGAAAGGAGAGGAGAGGAGAGGAGAGGAGAGGAATGGAGGGGACAGTGTCCCGTGTTCCCTCTGCTCCCATGTCCGTGTCTCCCCAGAATCCGCCGTGGTGCTGGAGGAGGGGAGCCCCGGGGACATGGAGCTCAGGGAGGCCGAGTCCCCCATGGAATCCCCCGAGAGCGAGGATGTGGAGACCTCGTGTTCCGAGCACGTCCTGAGCGAGGAGAGGTTTGGGAAGGGCCAGGATTCCTACAGCAGGGTAAGCACAGAACCGGGGGTGACAGCCGGGAGGAATTGGCCATGGATTCATTCCTTCATGGTGCCCTCAGAAACATTGATGGCACTGTGGGGGACTGGGGAAAAATCCCTGTTTTACCAGGGATAAAACACATTGATTTGTGCTCCTTCCTGCCCACCTTCCCTTGGGACTGTTGGGTGCCTTGGGCCTGGCAGTCATTTTGGGTTATTTTGGAAATAATCCTTCCCTGTGAGGGTGGGGGGGCCCTGGATCCATCCCTGCAAGGACAGGCTGGACTTTGGGGCTTGGAGCAACCACAGGATGAGCTTTTTTAAATCCCAACCCAAACCATGAAAACTCTTAATCTTTCTTGGGAGCATTGGGTGCCTAGAAGTCATTTTGGATCATTTTGGAAGGAATCCTTCCCTGTGAAGGTGAGCAGGCCCTGGACCCATCCCTGCAAGGACAGGCTCCACACTGGCGCTTGGAGCAACCACGGGATGAGCTTTATTTAATCCCAAATCATGAAAATTCTTAATCTTTCTTGGGAGCATTGGGTGCCTAGCAGTCATTTTGGATCACCTTGGAAGGTATCCTTCCCTGTGAGGGTGGAGAGGCTCTGATCGATCCCTGCAAGGACAGGCTGGACTTTGGGGCTTGGAGCAACCACAAGATGAGTTTTTTTAAATCCCAACCCAAACCATGAAAGCTCTTAATCTTTCTTGGGAGTGTTGGATCCCTTAAGCCTGGCTGTCATTCTGGATCATTTTGGAAGGAATCCTTCCCTGTGAGGGTGGGCAGGCCTTGGATCGATCCCTGCAAGTCAGGCTGGACTTTGGAGCTTGAAGCAACCACGGGAGGAGCTTTTCTTCATCCCAAACCATGAAAACTCTTAATCTTTTCTCTCTTTTTAATTTTTTTCCCCAGTCCTCCTCCACGTCCAGCCAGGAGGAGAAGTCGCTGAGGTCGGAGGAGCTGGCGGAGGGCGCGATCCCCATCGGGCGTGAGGAGGGCCGCGCCCTGGAGGAGCTCTCGTTCCAGCCCTCGCAGCCCCTCAGCAAATCCAGCTCGTCCCCGGAGCTGCAGACCCTGCAGGAGGTGCTCAAGGACTCCAATGGCCGCGAGGTGCCCCGCAGGCTGAGCACGGACGTGAAATCCAAGTCGCAGTCGGGGAATCTGGAAGGGGAAGGGCTGGGCGGGTGGCTGGGCAGGGGGGAGGACGGCAGGGCGGCCGGGCCCGGCGGGGCCAGCGGGGCTGGCAGCTCGCCACGCTCGCCATCGGGCCACCGGCCCCGCGGCTACACCATCTCCGACTCCGCCCCGTCCAGGAGGGGCAAGAGGATCGACAGAGACGCCTTCAAGGGCAGGGCAGCAGCGTCCAACGCGGAGAAAGTGCCTGGGATAAACCCCAGGTGAGTGCAGGGCCTCTGAGCTGCTCCATCCAGCAGGGATCCCTCTCGGAGGGGTCTGCAAAGCACCTGATGGATTTTTTAAATTTTTTTTTAATATTATTTTTTATTATTTTTTTTTTAAAAATTATTTACATTCCTGCTTTGTTCAGCAGCTGATACTAACCTCTTGAGCCCACTACCCCACCTAGTGAATTTTGGAATTAGGAAACAGAACCTCTCAAATGGTGAACGAAAGGGATGGATTAAACACAGTTTCCTCCTGTCCTTACTGTACTTAATTTAGGGGCTGTGGTTTGACCGTAGGTTAATTTTGCTGTGAATAGGGTGGATTGCTGGTTATACATTTCAAGAAATAGAATGTGGCAAAATCCTAAGAAGGAAAAGGGTTGTATTAGTTCCTTTTTGAACCTGGGTTATTGTTAGCTGTCCAAAATTGCGTGATGAGACAATTTTCAGCTGTTTGAGGGCAGGTAAAATGTAAATGTCAGTACTATCATGTGTCTGAGAGCCTAGAAATTCCCCCAGAGCAGTGGAGGGCATTCCTGCTCCTCCTTTCCATGCCTTTGAGCAGGGAATTTGTGTGGCTGCTGCTGCTTGACACATCTTTGTTTTTCTGACAGGGATCTATTGCAAACTGCAGGTAGTCCAGGCACTCAGGGTGTCTCTAAAATATGAATAATAGCCTGTTAGCATTTTAATTCTTCTCATTTTTCTGCTGTACATAACGTTCTTACCTCCAACAGATCAAAACTGACTTAATTTTTATGGTAACTGACTTTTCCCTCCCTCTCTCCTTCAGCTTTGTGTTTTTACAGTTGTACCACTCCCCCTTCTTTGGTGATGAAAACAACAAACCCCTCTTGTTGCCAAATGAGGTAGGCAAGCAGTTGTATAAATCCTTGATTTTTTTAACCTCATGACCTTGGAATGTAGATGATAATTACAAACATCCACCTCACTTGCTGCAGTTTAAAGGTGTTTCCTGCCAGCAGTGCCACGGGTGGGAGTTGTGGCGGGGATTTTTTAATGCTCACTTTTTAGAGAGTGCTGGGATGGTTTGGATCCCAGCAGCTCGGGCAGGCTCCCTGTTTTGGTTGCAGACGTTTGAGAGGTCGGTGCAGCTCCTGGATCAGATCCCGTCCTATGACACACACAAGATTGCAGTGCTCTACGTTGGGGAGGGCCAGGTGAGTGTATGCAGGGCCTGAATCCTGCAGGAATGTGGGATTTGCTTTTCCTTCCTGTGCTAAAAATCAGCACCTGCACAAGACCTGAGTGTGACAGGACATGTCCCTGTGCCCCAGAGCAACAACGAGATCGCCATCCTGTCCAACGAGCACGGCTCCTACCGCTACACCGAGTTCCTCACCGGCCTGGGCAAGCTCATCGAGCTCAAGGACTGCCAGCCAGACAAAATCTACCTGGGGGGCCTGGATGTGTGTGGGGAGGATGGGCAGTTCACCTACTGCTGGCACGATGACATCATGCAAGGTGAGCTGGGAGGATGGTTTGTGTCTCCTCACCTTAACTCACCTGATTTCCACTCTGATTCCTGCACAGGGAGGTGCTGAGGATGTCCTGAGCTCTGATCCCCTCCTGTTCTCTCTCCAAGCCATGTGATAAAGTTCAGGCCAAAACACTCCTGCCTTACTTAACAGAAAAAACCCA
>VRYO01002014.1:1108746-1150905 GCA_009812075.1 Sialia sialis | reverse complement strand
CTGACCCACACCATTTTGATAATGATCTGCTCAGTGAAAAGATCTGCTCTGTAAATCTGTGACATGGTCAGCTCTTTGAAGGCTGGCAGGGTTTAGTTTAGAGCTTCAGCTGCCTGTCCCCAGCTGCTGTAAAAGCTGTTCACTGAGAGCGGTGACAATACTGCTGTTTCTCTGAAGAGCAGTTCAGAGCAGGGGGTGCCACTGCTGTGGCCATGGTTGAGGTCACTGCAGTGTCACCCAGCTCCTGCAGCACCAAGCAGTGCAGAAATCATCCAGGATCCAGAACTTCCCAATTTTTTCCACGCAGCTCTGTGCTCATCCCATGGAGTCCAGTTCCATGGGATGGCTGCAGAGCCCAGCTGGGGCTAGTCCTGGTTTAAGCTCTTTTGCCTCCTTCCTCCCTAAGCCAGGGTCTCCTCCCTGTGCTGCTGTGGTGCTTTGTGCTCCAGGGACTCCTGGAGCATCCAGTGGGGCTGGATTCACTGTCACAAATGGGGACAACCCTATCAGGGAGCACAGATTTTATTTTAATACTGGCATGTAACCATTGCTGCTTTCCCAGCCCAGCCTAAGGATCTGTGTGTTCCCTCTGCAGCCATTTTCCACATTGCTACTCTGATGCCCACAAAGGATTTGGATAAATACCGCTGTGACAAGAAGAGGCACCTGGGGAATGATTTTGTTTCCATCGTTTACAACGATTCTGGAGAGGATTTTAAGCTGGGCACGATAAAGGTAGGGGATTTTCCTCCTGGGTGTGTTCCAGCAGGAGCACGGGGTTGTAAACACCCCGTGTGGGGGTGTTACCCTAAAAACTGTGTGGGGATTATGGGGGGGAGCTCTTGGCTGTGCTGGATTCACTGGGGTGTGTTCATGGCATTCACAAAGCACAGTGCTGCCAGGGAAATGTTCCTGACTCTTCCATTGGCTTCTCCTCAGGGCCAGTTCAATTTTGTGCATGTGATCATCACCCCCCTGGACTATGACTGCAACCTGGTGACTCTGCAGTGTCGGAAAGGTACGAGTTCCTCAGCCTTTGCTGGGCTGGGGATTTGTGTTTCAAAAGTTCAAACTTCCAGGAGAAACTCTCTGGAACCAGTTTGCCCAGTTGCACCTGGGTTTGCCCTGCTCAGGAGCCAGAGCCAGCACATCCCTCCAGCAGCTGCTTGGGAATGCTGCAGGACACGGAGGCTCCAGCAGTGCTGGTGCAGGTGTTTTACCAAAGGGGCACTCCTGGCTGGTTTTGGCTCACACTTTGGTTCATATGAGAGCCCAGCAGGCTCTCCCCAAACCTTTATAGAGCAGCCAGAATTTGGGAGCCAGTTGTGTTAAACTACAGAGCAGGTTCTGTTCAAGTGGAAGCTGGGGAGCTTGTGAGGACTTGGCTGATAAAATTCCTCAGGTTTACTTCACTTAGATACTTAGTTACTGGCAACCTTTTTCTTCTTCTTAACTGTCTTACAAGAATTTTTTTCTTATCCTTTTAACTAAAGACATGGAAGGTCTGGTGGACACGAGTGTTGCCAAGATCATCTCTGACAAGAACCTGCCCTTCGTGGCCCGTCAGATGGCCCTGCATGCCAACGTGAGTACCCCCAGCTCCCTGAGCTTCCAGCTGCTGCCTGGGCCCATCACCAGCTTCCAAGGAATCAGGCAGGGCCTGCTGAAGCAAAGAAAAAAACTTCTCTACTTGACCTTGAAGCCAGGGTTGGCACCTGAACAGTCCTAGCCCAGAGCTGGATTGCACTTGCTGTCAAAGTGCACTGAAAAACGGGATGAATTTTATTGTTGTGCTTATGTTAATGTGGCTCCTCTCTTTTCCCTGCTTCTCCCCACCCTTCCCGACCCAGATGGCTTCCCAGGTGCACCACAGCAGGTCCAACCCCACGGACACCTACCCCTCCAAATGGATCGCCAGGCTGCGCCACATCAAGAGGCTGCGGCACCGGGTGAGTGCGGCTGCTCGGGGTGCAGCTGGGCTTCACTGAGCTAAATTCACTGCCCTCAGGTAAAAGCAGAGCTTGCTGAGGGAGAGGAGAGCTGTGTGTGTAGAGGTTAGAATCCAACTGGTCATGGAATCAGAGTTTGGTTTGGAAGGGAGCTAAAGTTCATCCAGTTCTCTTGTGGGAATGACAAGTGTGGTAATGCCAAACAAACTGGCATTAAGGGCTTTGGGAAGCTTAGTCCTGGAATCCCAGAGTCACTGGTTTTAGAAAAGCCCTTCCAAGTCCCAGCTGTGCTTGATCTCCACCTTGTCCCCAGCCCAGAGCTCTGAGTGTCACCTCCACAAATTTCCTGGACACCTCCAGGGATGGGGACTCGAAACCTCCCTGGACAGCCCCTTGCAGTACCTGGCCACCCTTCCCATGGAGAAATTCCTGCTGCTGCCCAATACCTGGCACAGAGTGGCACTCCCACCGTGTCCTGGTAGTCTGCCCTGCCCAGATAGAATTCAGAAGAGTTTTGGGGAGAATGGAGCTCACCTGCTTTCCATTGCCTTTCAGCTCCGTGAAGAGACACAGTACCAGAGCCCTGGCCTTCCCCTGCAGCTGCACCCCTCTGCCCCCACCAAACCCCCTCCCCAGGTGGCCCAGGACCCCCCTCCCAGCTATGAGACAGGGCAGAGGAAGAGGCTGATCTCCTCCGTGGATGATTTCACCGAGTTTGTGTAGGGCCAGGCTGGGGTGTCCCTGCTGGGACACTGAGCCCATGGGATTGTTCCCTGCCTGCTCTCCCTGCATGCACACAGGGATGGGGAGGCACAGCCTGGCTGCTCCTTGCATGTGGACTTGGCACTGAACTGCCAGGAGCTTCGGGTGCCTCTGAGGATGACACTGGAGCAGAAGCTCCCAGAGGACCAACCTGCCCTGGGTTTGGTTTGATTGGAGCTGTTTCAAAGCTGCTCTGTTGGGAACTTCCCTGCAGAACCTTTCTTTGGACTCCTTCCACACCAGCTCCTGGTGGAAGCAGACAAAGGATGATATTCTGCACATCCTCACTGAAGAAGGTACAGCAGTTGTGGGATTTTTGAGGACTTGATTGGGAATGAAACATGAAGTATTGAAAATCCAGTTGCTATTTCTGAGCACCCTGAATCCCAGCTCCTCTCTGAACCTCGGGGCTGTCAGCATTTGGACTCTTCAGGCTCTGACTTGTTCTGCTCCAGCTCTGCAAAGAGTTAATTTGGGTTCTCTCTGCTGCTTAAGATCCCAAGGTTTGTCTTCATGTTTGCCATCTGCAGAACTTCCCCTGGTTGCATCCTTCCCCATGCACTGATAAATCCCTTTCTGACTGCTGACAAGTCTTGGGGCGTCGTCTCCCCGTGAGTTTTGCTGTTCCCTGTCAGGGAGGCTCTGAGGGGAGACTGGAGCAGTCCAGCTGGAGCTCCCAGGGCAGGTTTGGCACAGCTGGAATGGGATTTGCAGCCCCTCCTGAGGAAAGGAGGGCACCACACACTACAGCACCCAACTGGGAGGCACCTTGTAAGCTGGACTATACTGTGAGAACTTCATCTCCTGCTTTGTGGATTTGGGAATGGCTGCCAGCAGGGAGATGAAAACAAGTGCAATGAGCACGTGGGACTGTGAAGGGACAGCTGAGGGGACAGAGGGACAGCCCTCACCTGTGCAGGTGTGTGGGAACACCAAGTGGCTGTTGTGTTCGAGTGTTTGAGTTGTAAAGGAAATAAAATATTTGTCTGAACTTGATGTGCTGGGAAAGTTCAAACTCTTCCCTGCTCATGTCAATCCTTTCTCCTTCACTGCTTTAGTTTCCCAACCTGTGTTCTCATGGAGCCACTGTGTTCCAGTCCCTGGACTGGGATATTCCCTGGGGACATTCCCTCTGCTGGGAGATGACTTTTCTGTCAGCTTTGTCCTTGTGCCACTCACAGCGAGCTCATTAACACCAGCCCTGACAGGCTGGAGGATACAATAAAGTGTATTAATTAGTTAAAATTATGGATGCAGAGAGAATGAGGAGGTGGTGGTGGCTGGAGCATGAAAAAAGCACCTGAGCCAGGTTTTAGCAGTCAGTGTTTATTTGACTTTGTCACTTTGTAAGAAACATCCCCACAGTTACAAAATACACCATTTTTTTTACAGTGAAATGCTCACCAGACAGGAACCGTTGGCATTTTGGTCACAATCATTGTTCTTAAAAAACAATTAGAAAAAATAAGGCACTTACAGAAGTCCCTCCCTCTCCCTTGGCACGAATAGATGGGGGTTTCATTTTGAATTTCAGCAGCTTGATCCTGATACATCATTGTGAGATTCAAGGCAATAAATAAGGCACCGTCTCTCGGTGACTACAGACACAAAAATATACATTCAGGGGCACTGATGGGCTTTAAGTCAAGTGTATTGCTGTGAGGGTGCCACTCCATGACTGAGCCTGAGCTGGGACATGGAGGGGACCCTGGGACGCTGCTGGAGCTGGCACAGGAGCTGCTGCACTGAGAACTGGGAGTGTTGGAAGCTGTGGGTGCTGCCCAGCACGCAGGGCTGGGCTCCTGGAGGAGCTGTGGGTGGCAGAGCTGCTCTCCGTACTTCAGCGAAGTAGGGCAGTTGTCTGATCGCGTTTCTGCTCCTCCCCGAGCAGGAGGAGCACTTGGTAAATCACACACACCGAGTCACACTCACACACACACACAGGGCAAGGAACAGGCACTGGGGAACAAAAATCCAGATGGATTTCAGGAGCATCTTTCTTCCAGGGATGGCTGCTCCAAAACATTTGGGGCCCTGCTGGCTCCTCCTGCCTCTCCTTCCTTCCTACTCCCAACCTCTTCTAAATGAGGATATTCCAGCTGAGAACTGACCTCTGCATCAGGAACTGAACTTTTCTGGCTCTTCAAGAGACTTCCAAGACCTGCTTGGTTCATTTGGGACACTTCCAACACTGAATATTCCCACAGAGCCCTTGGGGTGGCTGGATCTGCACCCCTCCCCTCCGCTCTTCCAACACCTCCCTGCTGACCAAGCACCACCTCACTCATCCTCTCCTGCCCTCATCCCTCCACAACCTCCCCAACATCTGTCCTGCACAGCACCTGAGTTTTCCAAGATAACTTAGAGCTGTCCATAAGGCATCCCAGAGCAGCCCGTGTCCCCTGCAGGCAGCCTGGCTCACATGGAAGCTGCAATGAAACCTCCGGAGGTGTCCAGCAGAGCTGGGGGCTGCAGGGGGTGCTCAGCAGGGCATGGAGCAGTGCAAGTGCTTCAGGAGCCCCCTCTCTCCACCTGCAAAAGTCTCCCCTGCCCTGCAGCTCTGCCCCTCAGCCTTGCCCTGCACCCTCTCACTGTCCAGAGCAGGGAGCAGGTTCTGGAACACACACAGGAGCCCGCTGGGGGCTTGTCCCCATCCACCTGTGGCCACTGGCCCGAGGCAGCCCAGGAGAGCACACACCACACACACACAGACACCCAATCCTTATTTACACGGGACATTCCCAGGAAGAAGCACTTAATACATCCTTTAAATAACTCTGACAATAGTGTTCTGTCTCCTATCTACATGGTTCAAACACGGTACCGATGCTATGAAAATATAGCAAACATACAAAAATATATACATTTAAAAACCAAACAAACCCATATAAATTACTTACAATAGCCATAAGGTGAAATGGGGCTGAGGAGGGGAGGGCAGCCCCGGGGGGGGGCTTCAGGCACCCCCAGGCTGAGATCTGGGGGCCCCATGGCACAGGCCAGCTGTAGCCCAGCAGCTGCAGCCCAGCACATGGTGAATCCCAGCTGGCAGGGCTGGAGGGACCCCAAAATAAATTCCTTCAGGGCTTCACCTGCCTCCTTTGTGCTTAGGGAAGGTGCTGGCACGGCCGCCCGAGCTGGGGCCGCACTCCCCTCCTCCCTGCCCATTTCAGTTTATGATTTAAACAAACAAAATACTGCTTTTGTGATATATTATCCCATTCTTAGCTTGCACGTGTCACTGGTAGCCGAGGAAAGCCTTGTTTAAAGTGCTGGGCAGTACATAGGAACAAGTAAACCAAAACAATAAAAATACATATACTGAGGGCAATACATTCCTTGGGTTAGAGAAGCCAAGCAGCCAGCGGCGCCTGCACCCCGGGGCCACGGCGGGGGACAGGGCGGGTGGGGACCGCAGTGACACCAGCACGTCGGGAACCCCACACTGGGAGCTGGGAACCCCACGCTGGAAATCCCACGCTGAGAATCCCACGCTGGGAGTTTGGGAATCCCACACTAGGAACTGAGAACTCCACACTGGGAGCTGGGAATCCCACACTGGGAATCCCACACTGGGAGTTCAGGAATCCCAAACTCGGAGGTGGCTGAGGGGTTTCTTGTCCCCAGCTCGCTGCAATGTCCTTTGTTTTAAATATTGGATTTCTTTAAATACAAATAATAGTACCAATTTCTGGAGGATAAAAGTAGCCAATACTGGAAATTAACTGCTCTGGGTGTAGATAGCATTTCTCTATGTATCTATTCATGGTTAAGAAACAAGGTGGGTTAAATACCTTCTCGAAAGCTGTCGCTTTCCTCCACAGTGCGTCTGGTCGACAAAAATCCAAGACTTGGTTCAACCCTTCAAGGCTTGGGGCTCTCCTCTCCCTTTCCCATCCGGCACAGCCAGCAGGAAGGGGGGGAGCTTTGTCCTGTCCCCCTGTGCCCACCCCAGTCCCACCTGTGACCAGTCACAGCCAGGGCACTGAACACCCACAGCTGCTCCCCATGAGCCAGCAGGGACCTCCCGCACCCGCTCACAGCTCAGGGCAAGGCTCGGCCTTGTCCCCTTCCATCTTCACCACCGCAATGCTCCCGCTTCTGGAGCTTCTGGAGGTTCTGCTGGCCGTGCCAGCGGCGTGGCAGGAGAGCCCCTGTGCCCGGCTGGCCCAGCCGCCGTGGCAGCTCCGGGCGGGCACAGCCTACCCTCGGCAAAGCCCTGCCAGGGCATCGCTCCTGTGACCCAGCACTGCTGCACCTGGTACTGCTGCTGAACCTGGTACTGCTGCTGCACCCTGGCACAGTTCCTGCACCCTGGTACAGCTCCTGCACCCTGGTACTGCTGCTGCACCTGGTACTGCTCCTGCACCCTGGTACAGCTCCTGCACCCTGGCACTGCTCTGCACCCCATTACTTCACCGTGGGGTGCACCCGGTTCTTGGCCCGCAGGGGCCGTTTCCTCCTGGCCACACAGGCCTTGCCCGGTGCCCCCGTGGCCGCGCTGACCCCTCGGCTGGCCCGCAGCAGCCGGCCCGGCACGGCCCCGCTGCCGGCACGGTGCGGGGACAGCGGCTCCGTGTCCAGCACCTCTGGGGACGGGCCCCGCTCCGAGCAGCTCCCCTCAGTGCCGCGGTGCCTCCGGCGGGCGCGGCGGCTGCGGGAGAACTCGAGCAGGTGCTCGATGCGGGACACGTCCTCCGTCACGCGGTTGACGCGGTCGAACTGCGCCAGCAGCATCTCGAAGAGCGAGAGCAGGCGCTGGATGTCGGCGTCCACCTCCAGGCTGTCGCGGGCGCTCAGCACCAGGCTCAGCCCGTCCAGCTGGCTGGAGGACGTGGAGGTTCTGGAGCTGTCGGAGGCAGCGCTGGGAGTGGGGCCCCGGAAGGATTTGGAGTCGCTGGAGTCTCGGGAGGGCAGCGGCTCCATACCCTCGAACCTCACCTTGTGCCGGAACTGGGAGGGAAGAGGAGAAAGGAGCAGGGTTGGGGCAGGAGCTGGGAAGTGGCAGCACTCCCAACAGGTGTGACAGGCACGGGCTGGATCCCAGATGAAGCCACTGTGGGGCTGGGAATGGGCAGCTGGTGCCTGTACAGCTCCACATCTCTCTTGGGCCGCTGCTCCAGCCCTCACCTCCCAGAGGAACCACAGGGAAAGGCAGGGATGGAGCATTGTGCTCTGTGCCACTGGGCCCCTTCTCCCCAGAGCCCCCAGGCTGCCCTCACCTCCTTGGCTTTGCTGAAGCCCATCCACATCTTGAGCCTGCGCACGAACAGCTCGACCATCTCGTAGTCCTGGGGCTCGAAGGCGGGCCGGTAGAGCTCGAAGCGCATCTCACGGTAGCTGTGGATCAGCACCACCGCCAGCAGCCGCAGCAGCAGCCACACCTCCAGCACGATGTAGCTGCTGCAGAAGAGGCAGTAGAGCCCCGAGGCCTCGGGCAGGCGCGGCTGGAGGCTGGCACTGCCCCGCAGAAGGGCCAGCAGCAGCAGGAGGCTGCTGCCCATGCTGCGGAAGGACTCGTAGGAGGAGGAGAAGAGCTGTGGATGGACAGAGATGTGATGAGAAGGCAGCAGCAGCAAAGTGTTGCCCTGACCCTCAATATCCCCTCCCACGCCGGCCCTGAGGGGTGGCCACAAATGGGCTGGGACAGGGACAGCTCCCAGCCAAGGGTGCTGGTGGCAGGATGGGCACGGAGGGGACCTGGGGGCTCTGCTCATGTCCTGCCATAGTGAGGGAAATGGGGCAGCAGGGCCACCAGCAGCCCCTCCGTGACAGAGGGGGACAGGGGTGCTCACCAGGAAGCCGAGCTGGGCGTAGGCCAGGAGGAGGAGGCCAAAGGCCACCCCTGCAGCCACCAGCTCCTTCATGGATTTCTGGAAGGTCTTCCCGAACACTGACCACTGCCGGACGAAGCGCAGCTGCTGGGCAGCCTGGGGGGGAGAGCAGGGAGTTACAGACACAGCCCCTGCACAGGAAGGGTCTCTCAAGAATGTCAGAAACCCAAACCCCAGCAGAGCACAAACACCCCAGACTGCACCATCATCCCATCAGCCACACTTGGCTGAATTCCCCAAGGGAATGGAGAACCCAGAGACCCAAAGTGCACAGCAGAGACACACGAGGCCTCCTGCCTGGCAGGGCTGTGCAGGGTGACAAGCACAAGAGGGACAAAGCCCCCACCCCCCACAAGCTGCTCCCCCAGCCTGCCCATACCTGCACAGTGAGGAGGAAGAGCAGGGAGGCAGCCAGGCTGCTGAAGATGGAGCTCAGGAAAGCCACCTGGTAGAAGTTGGTGAAGCCCCTGCGGTTGCTGAGGTACCTGAGCCACTGCTGGTCAGCCAGAGTGGCCTGGCTGAGGTGCACCAGCACCGTGCATGTGGTGAGCAGGATGAAAAGCCACTGGCTGTAGTTGCCCCACAGGGTGAAGTAGGCTCGGCCTTCCTTCTTGATGGCCAGAGACTCCGACACCACGAAGTAAACCACAAACAGCATGAGGAAAACCTGGCGGAGGAACAGAGAGCTTACCAGGACAGGAGGAATGGAGAAGCTGCCAGGAGATGAGAGGACAAGCCCTGACTGCTGTGCTGCACTGGGGGACAGCAAGATCCCCCCAAAGCAGGCCAAGCTCCACCACTGCACACCTGGAGCACCTTTTGCATCCTGCCCTGCCTTCCTCGCTCACCCAGCACCCCAATCCCTCCTGAAGCTCCCAGTGCCCACACCCAGTGCCCCTGGGGCACAGTGGCAGCACCCAGGGGATGAGAGCTCTGCTGGCACCACACCCAGGCAGGGTGACAGATGTGGGGACAAATGGCCTCAGGCAGAGCAGCCTGGGTGAGGGTCCCTGAGCCCCCTCTGCAGAGGGCACAGGGTGAAAAGGAGGATCCACACTGACCATCATGAGCAGCTGCAGGGTGACCCCCCCACTGAGGCGCAGCAGGGGGAAGGGGCTGATGGTGACAGCAGCGATGGCCTGGCCAGCCCCGGGGAACTCCAGGCGCAGGGTGACAGCCACGTGCAGGTCCACGCTGGGGTTGTACTGCAGCAGCTCCACGAACACTGCCCGGCTCCTGCAGGGGGACAGCAGCAGCTCAGGGGCTGGGACACGGATCCTGTGCCCTGAGGAGCCCAGGGGACAGCAGGACACTCCCTCTGGCCCTGCCACACTCACATGTTGTCAATCCACGTGTGCTGCTGCAGGAATTCCAGCTGAGCCTGGCTCTCCTCCAGGGAAGGGCCCAGCTCCTGCACGTAGCCACTGCTGTCGTAGAAGGAGATGTAGCCCCAGTACCAAATCCTGCAGAGGAAGAGGAGCTGTGGGTGAGGCTGAAGGACACTGGCTGCTCTCCTACATGACAGGATCACGTGTGCAGATGCAGATCCAGCCCCTCAGGATTTATTTCACAGACAGGGTTACAGGGGTGCATTGATCCACCTCAGTGTTCCCAGCCCCAGAACAGCCCCAAACCCCATGGTGGCCCAGGCCTGCATGGAGATGGGGACAAACCAAAGACAACAAGAGTGATTTATGTCCTGCTCAGGGTGCAGGACAACCTCCTGTCACCCCCTTGAGCAGAAATCTGAGTTCCCCTGCCCTGTCTGTGCAGAGCTGAACCCTCTGCCCCCGGCAGCACAACGCTGCTGTCCAGGCTGTTGGAATTTCTGCGTCCATTCACTCTTTGCCAGGCTCAGGGGCTGAGGTGAGGGCTGGGAACAACCCAGGGCACCTGTACAGCCCTTAGAGAGGTGTCCCAGAGCTGGGACAGGGCTGGGAGCAGGCAGGGCAGCACTTACCCTGCCAGGTCAGGTGCTGAGTGTGCCCACGCCGCCGTCCCGTTCCCGGCTGTGCTCTCCCAGCCCACTCCATAGTCCGCAGTGGCAAAGCTGTGCTGGTCACTGCAGCTCCTCTGGGCACTGCCCATGCCCTGCAGGATGTCCTGGGCACTCTGCTGGCACTCAGCTGGAAGGAGAACACCCTGTGAGCCCAACACAGAGCTCACCTTCCCTCCCAACCCCTCCACGCTCATCCCCACGAGTGCACTAGGGTGAGGGAATGGGCATGCACAAGTCAGGGATTCAGAAAAGGATGGATATTAATAATAAAAATAGACAGCTGTCCAATTTAGGAGTCATGATATGTCCATGCCACCAGGTCAGAGTGGATCACCTGGGTACAAGTGGAGGAGAACAGACACATCTCAGCTGGCCTTGGTAACTGTGGTGACCCAGCACTCTGATCCCTGGATACCTCACTGGCTCCAGACTGCCAGAGGGCAGGGCTAGATGGGATTTTGGGAAGGAATTTTCCCTGGGAGGGTGGGCAGGCCCTGGAACAGGGTGCCCAGAGAAGCTGCGGCTGCCCCTGCATCCCTGGAAGTGTCCAAGGCCAGACTGGACAGGAACACCCTGGGATTGGGAAGGTGTCCCTGGATGGACTTTAAACCATTCCAGGATTCCAAGAGCCACTGTCCCAATTCACCTCTGCAGAGCAGAACCATTGCCTCCCCAGTCTGTGCTGCACCCAGGGCTGCCCATGTCACCCCTCCAGGGCTGTCACAGGGTGGGGTGACAGCAGAGCCCCCTCCCTGTCCCCCCTGGCACCTGTGTGCAGGCGGAGCTGGCGCAGCCGTGCCGTGCCCAGCGTGGTGCTGTGGCTCTCCTGGCCAGAGCCGTTGTTGTGCAGGTAAGGGAGGAACACCTGAGACATCCACAGCCAGAACTGATCCGACCTGCAGGGGACAAGGTGAGAGTGCTGAGTCAAGGTTCCAGAGGCTTTGGGGAATGAATGAGCCACACTGGTGTGCAGAGAGCCCAGGGCTTTGCAGTGCCACATCCTCAGCCCACAGATCCCCAGGGCCAGACTAGGCTGCTGGCAGCTCCCAGGGGTGTGGAAAATCAGCTGGGAACATTTAATCCAGTTGAAGTCATGTGCAGAGCAAGGAAAGGCAGACTCTGGACAAGATGTGATTTTTGGCTCTCGTGACCCTGGTCACAGTTACAACTGGTGGCTGTAAATTCTGGAGACAAAGAAACTCTTGTCCTTTAGAACAGCTCCAGAAAGATCAACATCAACTCCCACAGCTCTTTCCCACTGGGGAAATCATGAAACCTCAGAGAAATTAAACCTCTCAATCCCCAGAGGCCCCTCTGCTTTCCAGGAGAGCAGCAGAACCACAGAGACAAACAGGACTCGCTCACTGCTGTGCCCAGCTCCACGTGGGCACCAAGGAACCTCTGTGGAGCACAAGGCCAAGAGAGGAGTCCCCTGACCCCCCCAGGGGCTGGCAGGTACCTCTTGATGAGCAGGAAGTCGCTGCTGCCCAGCTGCTGCTTGATGGAGCTCTGCAGGAGGAAGGCTTGGCTGGTGCGGGAGGCGTCGCCGTAGTTGGTGAGCAGCACCACCAGCAAGAACATCATGTAGATGAGGAAATTCTGGGAAGCAAAGAGTAAAAATGGGATTGCATGGAAGGGCAGGATCCCAATCCTGCAGCAGAGCAGTGCTTTCCACAGCAATGCAATAGGATCAGACACAGATGGGGAAACTGAGGCAGGAGCTGGAGCCACTCAGGGCATCCCAGCTGGACTGGGAGGAACCACACTCAGATGTGCCTGAGCCTGGGCACCAGGCAGCAGCAGATGTCCCACCTTGAGCATCCTGTGCAGCAGTTTGACCTTCCTGGCCTCCTCCTTGGCCTGGAAGAGAGCAAATCCCTGCGGGGGCCGGACTTTGCTGATCCTCTCGGACACGTGCTCCACGCAGGGCTGCTCCACCAGGGTGTCATTCTCCTCTGGGTGCAGCCTCTTGGCAACCAGGGAGAAATAGAGGGCTTCCAGCAGCACCTGGGGCACAGGGAGAGCACTCAGCCTGCAGTTCAGCATTCCTGCAGCACCTCCCTTGGCACAGCCAGCACGGCACAGCTCCGACCTGGACCTTCAGAACCAAGTGCCACCAGCCCTGCCACCAGCCCTGCCACCAGCCCTGCCTCTCCTGAAACACATCCCACCCTTTCTGAGGGATATGGGGTGGGATAGACCATTCAGTGCACACACTGTCCACTCTGAGCTGATTTCTGTGTGGAAGGGTCTGCCCAGGGCAGTGGTGGATTCACCATGCTTGCAAGTGTTCAAAACCCACATGCATGTGGCACTTGGGGACACGGTGAACACAGTGGTGGCGCTTGATGCTTCCATAATTTTAAAGGGCTTTTCCAACCTTAACAATTCCATGCCTGTGATTAGCAGCTGCACAGGTTAATTGCACACACAGCTCTGTGCTGCTGCACTGGTGCCATGCTCACCTTCAGGGGCTCCCAGACCAGGAACGATGCCAGGAAGCTGAAGATGCCTGAGATGAGCCACATGAGGGCCACGCTGGAGGAGAAGCCCACCCCGATCCACACGGAGATGCCGGCCGAGGTGGCGAGGAGCAGGAGGCTGATGCCATGAGCCAGCAGTGAGCACCAGGGAGGCAGCAGGCGCTTCCTGAACGTCTGGTCAGCAACTGGGAGGAGCAGGAGAGGGGAGAGAACAGTGAACATCAGTGAACAGCACTGCAAAGGCTCCCAGAGGGAACAGCAAGGGCTGGGCTCAGCACTCATCCCAGCAGAGAGCACCCCACCAGCCCTGGGTGAGCTGGGAGGGATCATCCCACACATTTCTAGGACTGGTGGGAGGGAGGAATGAGCAAGGGACACTGCAGGGACTGTCACAGCCCAAGTGCTACCCCTGGGCTTACTGAGATCCAAGCTGCAAGAGAAGCTGGCAGGAAATAGCAGTGATATCCCAGGCTGGGAGCAGCCCTTCCTAAGGCTCCTTTTTAATTTTATTTCCCATTTTCCCCGCTGTGCCTGCACAGTGCTGCAGTGTGGGGTGGGCCCTGTCCCCGCACACCCCGGGGGCACAGCCCTGGTACCTGTCCAGGTGGACTTGGCTGATCTGCTCACTTCCCTGGGAGGAGGTGCCAGGCTCTGTCCTTTGTCGTTCAGCCTCTGCATCATGACAGTCTCCACCTTGTCCCCAAACACGCTGGACCTGCCAGGCACAGGGGGAGCCTGCTGAGAGCTGTGCCACTGCTGCCACTGCTGCCTCTGTGCTCAGCAGGCTGGCACCAAGGGGGCTCAGTTCCAGTGCCAGCACCGGTGCTGGGACACCACACACGTCCCCACGGCACAGAACTGCTCTGTGTCTCATGGACAGGGCCTGACAGTCCCTCCCTTCCCTTGGGCTGCCAGCCCTGGTAGTCAGGGTGCCCAGCAGAGTGTCCTGGGCATGGTAATACAGCAGAGATTTGGGCAGAATCCCCCTCTCCCTCCCATCAGGGCCATGAAGTGACCCCTCACCCCAGCACTTAGCACACAGTCCAGAAGTGCTGGAGACACAGCTGTGGCTCCAAGGAATGTTCCAGGTGGTTCCTGGAAGGATGGCAGTGCCCTCCTGGAGCTGTGGCTCCAAGGAATGTTCCAGGTGGTCTCTGGAAGGATGGCAGTGCCCTCCTGGAGCTGTGGCTCCAAGGAATGTTCCAGGTGGTCTCTGGAAGGGTGGCAGTGCCCTCCTGGAGCTGTGGCTGTGGGGGCTGCAGGAGTCATGGCCAGCAGGGACAGAGTGACCCATGAAAGTGTCCCAAACTCAGCTTAGTGTGAGTCCCAGCCCCAGCCCAGCCCAGCTGAGTGTGAGGGCAGGGGGAGGGAGGGAGGCTCTGCTCCCCAAACACTCACAGGCCTGAGATCAGATCTGTCTCTGCCCTCATGTATGGCCCCAGGTCCTGGGAGTGGGAGATGCCGCTGGCTCCATCTGCCAGGATCTGCCGGATCAAATCCTCATCTGGGGAAGAAGGGAGAGCACACACAGTGTTGGCAGAGCTCAGCACCCAGCACCATCCAGGGCATGGCTCAGCCACATGCTGGAGCTGGGGAGGATGAGGAGAAGGGTCACAGTGATGTCCTTCTCCCTGGGACAGCCCTCCCCTGCTCCCTGTCTATCCCAGCTTGGCAGGCTGGGCAGGGAACTGCAGGTTCAGAAGGCCAAGTTCCTCTCCAGCCACTTCCAGAGGCTCAGGGACACACTGTGGCTTTGAAACTAGTGAGGAAGTGCTGGCTGCTTGCAGCACTCCCATGGGAATTCTCCTGGCTCCCAGTCTGCTGCCCACCTCAGTGTGATGCCCTCCAGGATTTCTACTGTCCCAGACTGAAATCCCCACTAATCCCCAACTCTCCCCACCGCCCTCCAGAGTGTGGCCAGTGGAGGTGGCAGCAGCTCTGCCTGAGCCAGGGGTCTCACGTGAGGCTGAGAAGTAGCGGGGCTGTCCCTGGTGAATCCCAAGGGACAAAGTGTCCTCCTCGGGGGCCAGCGGGGCCTCCAGCCCCAGGTGGCGACTGGCCCGGCCCCTCTTCAGCTTCTGGATGGTGTTGCCCATGATGGAGGGGTCACTGAGCAGGTCTGGCCAGCTGAGCAGGGCCTCACTGGAGGGCCATGGCACCAGGCTGTGGGAAAATGGGAATGGTCAGGAATGAGGGGAGCACGAGAAGAGGATCTGAGTGGGGCTGCGGGAGCCAAGCCCAGCCCAGCAAAGCACAGATCAAATCCTGCTCCATCCCAGAGACCCACTCACCTCTTGGAGTCCTCCAGGAACAGATCTGTTTTGGTTTGCTCAGAGAAGGCCTGCAGGAACAGAAGGGTTTCAGGAAGGTGACACAGGTTTGTGCCAGCTCAAAGGACTGAGCATCAGGAGTCCCTGAGCTCTCCCAGCCCTGGCTCCACAGCTCCAGAGCCTGCCCAGCTCTGGGGAGGGAACACTTACCTCTGCCTGGAGCCCAGGGAAGGTGGGGAAGGAGCTGTCAAGGATGGAGGAGTCCAGATAGTTGTCGATCTCCAGGGACTGCTGGTCTGAGTGGGTCACTCTGTGGCTGATGGAGACCTGCAGGGACCACAGGAGGGACAGAGGTGACACTGCCACCGAGACCAGGCACCCAGACACCTGTAACCACAACCGGGGCCATCCCAGGTACAAGCTCCCAGTCTGAAATCTTTTCCTGTGTGCTGTCAGCAGCATCACTCATTTGCTGCTCATCAGTCCCCGAGCTGCAAGACTTAATGGGGCTGCTAATTGTGCTTAACTAGTCGGGAAATCCCCAGCTAAACCCTGCCCAGCTGCCTCAGCACAGCTCTGCTCAGCCAGCTGAGACATCAGAGAGGCTCCACTGAGCAGCTCTGGGCTCCTGCCTTGGGCATTTGGGCGTCTGTCACATACACTGAAATCCTCAGGGAGGAAGGGATTAAACAGCTTCTGAAATCTGCTTTTTGGTGCCTGGGCACTCAGTGATCTGAGCTCAGGGAGGGGGGCAGAGGCTGGGGAAGGGGAAGCAGTGAGTCCCAGCAGAGGCAGAATTCAGGCTCCCAAAAGCAAACGTGGTGGAGTCCCACCCATGTGAGCAGCCTGCAAACATCCCCGCTCCTCACCTTGCCACGAGCCATCCGGAAGAGAAATAAAATGACCAGGTAGAGAGGGTAAACCACCACGCTGGACACCAGGCCCACAGCCACCGTGTCCACACTGACAGGGATCAGGCTGGAAACGGCCACGTTGCTGCAGGGGAGCAAGAGGGGACAGAGACAGGGGTCACAGACAGGGGTCAGCAGGAGCATCTGGGGTGCCCAGGTTAGCAAACAGGAGACACAAGTGAACAAGCAGGAATTCCAGATGTGCAGAGAGAAAAATCAGCCTGAAAACCAAAATCAGACTGGCTTTGGTCATCCATTGTCTGTGACTCCTTCACATGGGGAGAGCAGACTCAAGGCTCAACCAAGGAAGTTCTTCCCAGGGACTGGAAGATGTGTCCTGCCCCAGTGGGACAGGAAGGAGGGCCCTGAGCAGGGTGGGACTGGCTGGGGACACAGCTGAGGTGGACACTGCCCACCACACCTGCACACCTGAGTGGACACTGCCCACCACACACCTGAGTGGACACTGCCCATCACACACCTGAAGTGGACGCTGCCCACCACGCCGTACCACACGGCGTTGGCGCAGAGGAAGAGGAAGATGAGGAGGCAGCAGCAGGTGGCTCTCTGCACGCGGGTGAAGCGTGAGCGGGGCGGGCGGTCCCACAGCGACAGCCACACGTGCTTCTCAAAGAACCCGCGCTGCAGCTCCGCCACGAAGATCCGCCAGAAACTCCTCAGCTCGCTCTCACCTGGGGACAAGGTGACAGCCTCAGGGGGGCTGCAGCACTCTGGGGACCTGGCTGAGCTGGCCACGTCTGTCCCAGCAACTCCAGGGTGTCCACACTCCATCCACAGGGCCCCTCCCCATGCAGTGCTCCATGTTTGAGGATGAGTGGCTGGAAAAGCTGCCCAGCAGGAAAGGATCTGGGGGTGACAGGGGCTGAACCTGAGCCCAGCTGTGCCCAGGTGGGCAAGAGGCCAGTGGCACCTGGCTTGTACCAAAACAGTATGGCCACAGCCCCAGGGACAGGTCTGTGTCACAGAAACTGTCCCTTGTGCAGGGCACTGCTGAGGAACCTCCAGTCCTGGGCTCAGTTTGGGAACCTCACAAGAAGAAAGACCTGGAGGGGCTGGAGTGTGTCCAGAGAAGGGAACAGAGCCAGCTGGAGCACCAGGAGAGGCTGAGGGAGCTGGGGAAGGGGCTCAGCCTGGAGACAAGGGGTGACAAGGATGGTGGGGATGTGGGGCACTCACTGGCAGCGAACACCTCCCTCTCCACCAGGCCATCGTTGTCCTCGCTCTCCACCGACAGCCAGTCGTTGACCAGGAAGAAATAACTCTTGCTGCTCTGCAGGTCCCGCACGATGACGTGCTGCAGGTACCACGAGGGGCTCAGGCCTGAAGAGGGGCACACAAAGCAATTATTCCACGGCACACAACCCCTGTGTGAGCCCCCAAAGCTGAGGGGGCCACATGAGCGCTGCCAGTGGGACAGTGACACAATTGTCACTGCACAGCACCCACGAGGGGAGCTCTGTCACCCTGAGGTGACATTTATGGTCACAGTGCACAGCATCCTCTGTGTCAGACCTGGCCAGTCTGTGCAGGAAATTCCATGTCCCCCCCGAGAGGAATGAGGGATTTGTCTTTACAAACAAGCTGTGGGGTTGCTCGTAGGTAAAACCAGCACTGAGAGATGAAAGAAAAAATGGGAAAGATCCCACTGATTGATTAATGGGATAAAAGATATTTGCCTTCACAAACAAACTGTAGGTTTGCTGATAAATGAAACTGGATATGAAAGGATGAAAGAAACCATGGGGAAAAATCATAAATTCCATAAGAATTAAAAACTAAAGGGAGGGTTGTACATTAGAGGGGAATCTTGGGGAGCAGGTGCTCCAGGAAGTCTGTGCCTCTCAAGTACCTCAGCCAGAGAAGAAAGAGAGAGGGAAAAGTGTCAGGGAATTAGGATACAAAGGAGGCTGTGTCCTCCAAAAATCTGAGAGATGTCTCATGGCCTCTCCCTTTATTGGAATAAAATAAAAGTCTCCTTTTCAGATATAAATCTCTGGTGTTTGTAGATTCATTTTCCTGACACCCTGACCCAGTGGTTCCCCCCCAGCTCCCCGTGGGCAGGCTGGGCTGTGGCCCCTGCAGGTGGCACCTTTGTTGTCGTGCCAGATGCGGATGCGCCAGATGCTGCCCAGGCTGCGCTCGGTGGCGATCTGGAACACGTCCAGGCTGTTGCGGTGGAAGGCGTTGTCCCCATCCAGGTGTCTGTGGCCACTCTTGTTGTCCACCCCGTACAGGGCGATGCCCACGTGGGCCGTGGTGCCTGCAGGGAGGGAAGGGGCTCCCTCAGAGATGCCCACCCGAGGTGCAGCTGCTCCCCAGCCCTGCCTGGGACAGCTCTACCCGCAAACCCAGCCCATGAAGAGGAGCCAGACTTGGTGCTTGCCTGCTGCTGGGAAAGATTCAGAATAAAGGGATGGATCCTGGAGGACAAAAAAAGGATCCATCCCAAGGGCAGGAGAGGCTCAGAAGTTAGGAGCAATCTCTGTCTCTGCAAACACAGCCCAGCCAGGGAAGGCAGGATGGGAGAATTTCTCTCTTGGGTGGCTCCTTCCAGCAGCAATTGCTTGTCCCACCACAACAGCCAGTGGTGGAGCAGCCTGGGCTGGTGGAAGGTGTCCTGCCCATGTCAGGAGTTTGGAACCAAAAGGTTTTTTAGGAACTTTCCAACCCAAACCATTCTCTTGACGTGCCCCATCACCCCACGATAAAATCTGGGTACGCTGTGGGAAGCCCTGGAGTGGAACTGCAGAATGTGACGTGCTGAGGTGGGACCTCAGGTGCACTGCAAGTGAAGCAGGCTGGGGGCTCACCTGATCCTCTGCCCCAGCCTGTTTTCACCAGGATCTCGTATTTGTAGAGGCCGTTCTTGCCGCAGAAGGGAATGACCCCCACGCGGCTCACGTCGATCATGTCCAGCTTGTGCACGATCAGCGCTGCCACCGAGTAGGTGACAAAGCACACAGCACACGTCAGCAGCACGATGTAGTTCAGCCCTGGGCCTGGAGCCTGCAGGAGAAAAGTGTTGAAAAGCAACCCCAGGAGGATCCTGTTCCCATTCCCGGCCCGCTCACAGCTCTGCAGAGCAGCAGCAGCAGCCAGGCGCTCCCTGCGCACAGGGACACAGCAAGGCAGAGCTGGATGCCCCTGGGAAGCAGGGAGCAGCTGGCAGGTGAGACTCCCTGGGATCAAACAGTGCTGGGTGACAGCTGGAGGAACCTTTGGTGTCTCCCTAAGAGGGAAACACTGCGAGGTGTCCAGGCCAGGGACTAAAGCCATCTGCAAGGGTTTGTTTAGAGCCAGGATTCCCAGCCAGGGGACACAGCTTCCCCTGAGCTCTGCCCATCTGCACCTCCAAAGGCTCCCAGATGCCTGTGATGGTGCCAGCTTGGACATGAGACCAACAGGAGCCTATGGCTCTGCTCCAGGTGACAACAACCTGTTCTGTGTGTGACAGCACTGCACAGCCTCTGCTTCATTGCACTCACAGGAAAGATGAACTGGACAGAGTTTGGAGGCACAAACAGGCTGGCCCCAAAGGCTGTGAGGTGCTGGGTCAAGCACACAGCCTGGTCTGGCCTGGTCTCCTCCAGGGGCACAATTCCTTCTGTCTTCCAGCGCTTCTCCTGCTCACTGAAGTACTGGCACAGGGACGTGTACAGCCCCAGGGTCACCTCCACTGGTGACCAGCTGAAGTGGTTGGTGATGTTCAGGTAGTATTTCTGGATGGGGTCATCCGTTCTGGAGAAGGGAAACAGCAAGGAGATGACTCCCCCACCTCCTGAAGGGACACTAGCCCCATTCTGGTGGAGCAGCCACAGGGGTCACTCAAAAAGGAGAAGCTCAGTGAACATAGGGTAATTTGGCTGTGCAGATCCTCAGGGGCTCCCCAGACCACCTGAGCACCCCCTGTGCACTCAGAGCACAGCCTGAGGCTCACAGGGACTAGCAGGGAGGATTCTCTTGCCTGGGTGAGGTGAAGAAGGTGTAGAGCTTGTGGTCACTCCCAGCCAGGGCGTCCAGGCTGATTCTCTTGGAGGCAGAGCAGTTGTGCTCGTTGGGCTCGGGCTCATGATGGAGATAGGCCATGATGAAGGGCTCGGGCTCACTGGCCAGGTAATGCTCTGTGGGGTGGGCAAGGAACAGAAGGGGTTAGAAAACCCCAGGAGACTCAACCAGTGCTGGGGCTCAGAGAAGAAGGAATGCAGAGAGCTGTGGGCGATGCTTCTCCAGACTGTGCTCCCTCATTGCACCTCAGAGGATCCCTGAGCACTGGAAACCATTGGGCCAGCCTGGAGAGGGGCTGGACAAGGCCTGCCAGGGCTAAAGGGGCTCAACAGAAGGGCTGGGAAAAGCAAAATGCTCCTCAGGGCCAGAATCCCCAAGCAAGGATGACACTGGGCATGGATATTGTCCAGGACAGCCTGAACCTCGACCATGCAGCATGGAACATCCAGCATCCCTTCCCACCCCATCACCCCTCACAGCCAGCCCTCCTCCCCCACAGGAAGGACTAACCAAGAGATGGATTTGTCTGCCCTACCATTGAGGACTCTGTAGGTGAGCTGGAAGTGCAGTCCTGCTTCCCTGTTGTTGCTCTCCATGATCACTATCAGGTTCACAGACGTTCTTGGCTCGATGACCTCGGTGCCAGCCACGAGATTTTCGGGCTCTGTGCTGTTTGAGACCATCACAGTGATGGCTTTTTCAGAGTCCAGGCTCCCAATGGGGATCTGCACCCCGTTGTGTGTCTGGAACTCCATGGAGGCCACCTTGGTGGACACGGTGTAGTTGCTGATGTACCCAAAGGGGAAGGGATTGGAGTCCACCTGGAACATGACTTGGATGACATCAGTCAGGTTGGACAGGGTGGAGTTGAAGGCCTGGGGGATGGAGAACTGGCAGTTTGGTGTGTTTTCGTAGCACAGCAAGTTGAAGGGGTCAGACCTCTTGCCTGTGGCCTTAATTTCTCCTCCCACCAGCTCCAGGGGCTCCTCGTTCAGCACCCGGGATTTCATGAGGATTCTCATCAGGCTGGAGGACAGGTTGTAGGCTTTGGGAGCCAGCAGCAAATTGTGGGAATCAGCAAGCAGCTCCTGGGGCTTGGATTCTTGTGAAACTGTATTGACAAGGTGGATTAGGTCACCTGGCAGGAGAGAAATGCAGAGGAAGTGGTAAACAGCCTGGAAAACTGCTCCAGTCAGGAGAACACCTGACACCTTCCCAAAGCAATCAGAGCAGGCTCTCCTTGCTGCCTTCTCACTGTTCCTCTGCACATGACCTTCCCCACTGGAGTGTTCATAGCCCAGAGCAAAAAGCAAAGCTGTCAGCAGCTCCTGCAGCCTCTCTAATCTGCCAGGTTTGGTGAGGAATACTTAATCACAACACACTTGATTTCCCTCCTGTGCAGCGAAGAGAAGCACAGCTCAGGAAACAGGGAGGGAATGGATATAACAAACAAATGTTCCTAAGCTTTTGTGAGGTGCACAACACTCAGAAAGGAGTGCAGACGTAACAAGGGGTGCACAGAAGGTGTCTCTGCTTCCACCAAGGTCACCCAGGGGGAGTTTCCAGAGTGCTCCCAGATGCCCCAGGGAGGCTTGACAGCCTCCTTGGACTCCAACCAGGAATACAAGCATCTGGAAGCCATGGCTGTTACTCATTGTTTACTAAAAAGAGAATCCCCAGGAGTATTGGTGAGCTTATTAGGAGTATTAATGAGTTCTATTAACAACTGTCAGATTTAAATGTGCACAGAGCAGCTGCCAAAGCCAGGACAGCCCTGGGAAAAATGCAGGGAGACGAGAGGGCTGGGATGCCACACTCCAAATGGCAGATGGAATTTCCTAAAAATCTGGGCTGAAGCCCAAATGGCAGAGGAGGGGGGAGCCTGGAAATTCCCCTCAGGCTGCTCCTGGTGCCCTGGCCAGGCAGGACAGAGCTCACCTGTGATGTTGAGGATGTTGTCAGCGATGCCGGTCGGTGTCACCGTGCCCTGGGTGGTCTCTCCTTGCAGAATGGTCATCATGGTCTCCAGCTTGTTCAGGGTCCTGGTCAGGCAGGACTTGCACACCAGCTCCTTGCTCACCACCTGCAAAGGGGCCAGGCTGTGACAGAGCAGGAACAGCCCAGGGAAAGCCCAGCTGGCTCTGCCCTGAGACATTCTCACTCTGGAAGTGCCCTGTGCCCTGCCCAGCTCTGGGGAGGGGACAGACCTTGCCCTGCTCACACTCAGAGTGGCCAGAAACTTGTTGGTGTCTCCAAGACTCTTCCATCTCCCCCCCATGACAGTCCAAGTGCCAGTGGACGGGCAGGCAGAGCATGCTTTTGGGCTGGGAAGAGCAAAAAAGGGAGGAAATTGTTGCCCAGAGAAGCTCTGGATGCTCCATCCCTGGAATTTTCAAGGCCAGGTTGGACAGGGCTCGGAGCAACCTGATCCTTCCAACCCAAGCCACTCCAGGATTCTGTGATTCTAAATTCCTGCTCCCTGCTGGGCACTCATGACCAGGCACAGCTCCTCTCTGGGACCACACTCAGAAACCAACCATGAAGAGCTGGATGGGATCCCTCCATCCCCTCCACAACCTCCAATGGCAGCAGGATTTAGCCCCAACTGAATCCATCTCGGTGTCCAAATCCTCCTGAAGGCTGTGGGAGGAATCCTGCCACTCAGGCATGATGGATGTCCCTCCCTCTGCTCCCAGATGTGTCCAAGAAACAGAATGTTCCAGCCATGGCCTGGAGCTTCCTGCACTCTCCAGGGCTGCAGGGGAGGGACTGAGGCAACACATGGAAGCTGTTACAACCCTGCTCCTAGCTCTTATTCATCTTTTTTCTTTTAATCATCATAGGATTCAGCCGTGATTCACCATATGTTTTGGTGAAGAATCAAAACAGCATCTGCAGGTCTTGAATTCCCCCTTTTCTGCTTTATTTGTAAGCTCTGAGAAGCCAGGACAGACTGTGTGGATCAGAGACAGGAATCAGGGAGGTGGGGAAGACACTGAGTTATGGGGAGGAACCACCCAAGGGCAGCTCCTACTTAGGGAGGAGAATTGATCAGGAAGTCCAAAATTCTTTTTTTATCCCTCCAGGAGAAACTAATTGTGATTTTTCCTCTCCCTTGTAGGTAAAATCAAAAATCTATCAGCTCTGATGGACATTTGTGCAGCAAAGGAATGTGTGATCTCTACTTGTCTCAGCCACTTGGGGAATTCTGGAGTAGTGTTTTCTTAAGCTTTTCAGCCCAGCCCACAGCAGAAAGTAATCCTGGAATGTCAGCTTTTCCCATGGAATAAAAATTCTATTTCTAGCCCTAAGCTCCCACAGCAACATCAAGTCACGAGGCAGGAGGAGGTGGGAGAGACAGAAACAAACTGGTCCAGCTTGGAATGGGATGTGCTGGACCCCAAACCCCGGGCAGAGGGGAACAGAATGAAGGGATTTTTGAGGTTTGCAGGGAAGGGAGCAGAGCAGGACTCGGTGGGTGGGATGCAATGCCTCCCATCACTGACCTGGCTGCAGGGGAAGCACAGCCAGGGCCAAGGTACCTGAGCACAACCCAAAGCAAAGATGAGGGAGGGTGGGAGGAGGAGCCAGAGCAGCCTGGCTGAGCACCAGAGCTTAAGTGCTTTATATAACTGGGCTCTCCTCCCTCCTGAATCCACCAGGCACCAGCCCCAGCACTGGGAATGGGGGATCACACAGCTTCCAGGAGCAGCACAGCAAAGCAGAGAGGGGCTTCTCATCTTGTAGGGCAGAACCAGGGCCTGGAGGAGAATCAGACCTGGCACTGACTCCTGATCCAAAGCAGCAGTGTTACTGCTGATGGGAGCCCAGCCTGTCCTCGCAGATTCTGTGAGTCCCTCAGCAATTTATTCCAGTAGTTTTGGAGCCCCTCTGCTCTGGGAGAGCTGGGCAGGTCCAGGCTGAAAGAGAAGGCTCTGAGGAGACCTTAGAGTCCCTTGCATGCCTCATGGGGTTCCAGGAGGATGGAGGGCTAGGAGAATGGGGAATGGCTCTAAGCTGAAAGAGGGCAGATTAGATTGGATATTGGGAAGGAATTCCTCCCTGAGAGAGTGAGCAGGCCCTGGGACTGTCCCTGGATCCATGGCAGTGTCCAAGGCCAGGTTGGACAGGGCTTGGAGCAACCTGGGACAGTGACAGGTGTACCTGCCCATGGCAGGAGCTGGAATGGATGAGCTTTAAGACCCTTTCCAACCTAAACCATTCCATGATTCTCCAATTCTCCATCCTCTGGAGGCCTCTCCAGCAGCCTCCACCTGCAGCTGCCAACCAGGGTAGGCACCAGAGGAGCAGCACAGAGCTCCCAGGGGCAGAGCTGGCAGCACCCAGGACGTCACCAGAGAAACCCTGATGAGTGTCCCCTGTCCCCTCTGTGTGTGCAGAGAGCCAGGCAAGCACAGCAAGGAGTGAGCTGGAGGCTCAGGGGAGGGGCCGGGGCCGTACCGTGCACTGTGCCAGGGCAGCTGAGATCTGCTGGATGTCATCCACCGTGTTCACCTTCAGGGAGTTCAGTGTCTCGGTGATGTTGTTGCGAGTCCAGGTCCGGAGCTCGAATTCCTGCCCAGCCTCGGGTTCCAGCAGCACGGATCGCTCGTACTGGGGTGGGAAATAAAACAGCAGGAGTTGAGGGAGCTGCAGTGAAAATAACAGAGTGAAGAGCAGTCTCTGAGGCTGCTGAGCTGAGCTGGAGTCACCTGTTCCCTGCACTCCACATCTCCTGCCTCTGCTTCTCCCCAGGGGGATCTAATGAGCTGGGCTTCCAGCAGAACTTCCTCATTTCTCTTCTGCTCTCCAAGCAATTATCTCAACAGCCTGGCACTCAGCAGCTAACTAGTACCTGGAGTGCAGTCCTTATCCAGCTAAGCAGGGTGCCTGTGCTCATCCTCTTCCTGGGCAGGGAAACAGGAATGTAGCCCCCAATTCCAGCCCTGCCCATAGAGATCATCTGGCCCAAAAATTCTCCTGGTGATTGCAAGGATTTCTGGAGGCAGAACAAGCAGTGTTACCTCATTTAAGATGGTGATGAGGGCCAGGGAGTACTCAATGACCTGCTGAGGGTCCCCTTGTTTGACCAAGCCCTGGAGCACGGTGTCAGTCTGATTGTAGAGCCAGTGGGAGAGGCTGGGGAAGCCCTCGGGAAGGCCGATTTCCATGGAGCTGCAAGGAAAAGGGATTTGGGTGAGGTGCAGACTGGGGTGGGAAGGGACAGGAGGGGAGGCAGGTGGGGGACCCACAAAGGCAGCATTACTGCTGATGCCCTGGTGCCCCATTTGCATGAGAAACACTCAGGACCTGCAGCCTGGCTCCTCACTGGCCCAGCATTGGGACTCCATGATCCCAGGAGTCTTTTCCCACTTAACAATTCCACAATTCTATGAAAGCATTTAACTTCTTGAAGGGAGGCTGTAGGCAGGTGGGGGGTCAGTCTCTGACAGAATCAGAGGATACAGTCTCAAGCTATGTCAGGGAAGGTATAGGTTGGATGCTAGGAAAAAAATTTTTCGCCAAAAGAATAATAAAGTATTGGAACACTCTTGCCAGAGAGGTGGTGGGATCACCATCTCTGGATGTGTTTCAGAAAAGGCTGGACATGGCATTTGGTGCTATAGTCTAGACTCTGAGTTGAGATGTTAGGACATAGGTTGGACTCAATGATCTTAGAGGTCTCATCCAACCTCGTGATTCTGGGATTCTGGGATTCTGTGATTCTGTGGTTCTGTGAACTCCTGTGACAAATTCTTTGTGCAAGCAATGATCCACAAAACCTGGAATTCTCTGTGTGCACTTCTGCTGAACCTCCCCTCCCTTTCCTTCCTCTCCCAGGAGGCAACCCCTTCACCCAGCACCAGCACTGGCCAAACCAGTGGGGTTTGTGAACTGGGGCTGCACACAGCAGCCATTGCCTCTCACCTGTTGACAGCCACCACGGTGGCCCCCAGCTGGTCCTGCACCAGCACAGCCACGGACACCTGGAAGCCGCTCTCATGGAAGCCGGGCGGGAGGAAGGCGCCGTGCTCGGCCCTGCTGCCCTTGTACACACAGAACTCGTGGAAATGGCCGGGCCGGCGGCGTGAGGCCAGCAGGATGTACACCAGCAGCCCCTCCTCGTCCTCTGTGTCCCTCCAGCCTGCAAGGAGGGACAGCATGCTGTGACAGGGCCAGGGAGAGCTGCAGACACAGCCCCAAAGGAGCTGGCACTGCCCCTTGCCTCCCCCTGGGGAGTCCCATCCTGCTCAGCCCTGCAGTAGTGGGAAGTAAGGAACAGAATGTCTTTAAAAACCCTTCCAACCCAAACCATTCCAGGATTTTCTGACAGTTCCATGGACCTGCTCTTGCTGCTGTCCCAGCAGATTGTCCCCAGAATGAGGACAGCTCAAGGACTCCATCAGGCTGGATGGGTGCCTTGGGTCTCCCTGAATTTTTGTGATTAGGAGTTTCTCATTGGGTGTTTGGGTTCTGTAAGATTTAAAGGGATTATGAAATTTCATGATTAAAATAGAAAGGGGGAATAACTCTGCTGGCACTGGGAACAGCACTGATAAAAACTTCTGTACAAGCCCTGCAAGACCTGGCTTTAGACAGAGGCTCAGCCCTCTGGCAGTTCAGCATCTCAGGAACAACTGGCTCTGGGATTAAACCTGCACAAAGGTTTCCTTGGAACTCCCAGGAATTATGGGGAGTTTCATGGGAGCTGGGCAGTTGGGAAAATCACTGTGACTGCCCCAGTGAAGGTGCTGGCACTGCCACTGTGTCCTGTGTCTGTCACTTCAGCTTAAAAACAATCACTGAGAGCTAAAATTCCCACCATTCCAAAGAGGAATTGATTCCAGCATTACTCTGGACAGCTCAAAACGTACCAAAGTTTCAAGCACATCACCCTGACAGGTTTCTGCTGCTCCCTGGAAACAGCAGGGCTCATCCCCTCCCAGCGTGGCTTCCCGGCACTGTGCACAAACAGCTCTAATCTCTACCACGGATCATTTGGGGAAATCTGCTTTCCAGAGGCACTTAGTCCTTGGCCCAAAGCTCCGGGACATTGGCCAGGCCACTTTTCCAAAGCTGGGCTCAGTGCTGCTGTGTCTGCAGCTGCTTGGGAAGGTGGCTCTGGTGGGAACATCCAGCCCACACAGCAGACACAGCCCCACTGCTTCGTCTTTTGATTCTTTCCACATACTGTGACTCAGTTTTGGGCACCATCCCTTCTTTTTCCTGCACTGAAATACCCAGAGCTGGCCTGGCCTGGCTATCACCACTCACCTACGCGAGTCAGGAAATTTTCCAACTGCCTGCCCAGCTGTTTGAGAGCTCCACAATTCGGGCACACAAAGGAATTCTCCAACTGCCTGCCCGCTTGTTTGAGAGCTCCACAATTCAGGCACACGGTGCAAAGCCCTGCTGAGCCCAGGAGGGAGAGTTTGGGGTGGCAATGAGGAGCAGGGGGGTGTTCTCACCTGCACACTCGAAGTGCACCTTGGTCAGCAGCGCCCTGAGAGGTCCCTGGGGGGACAGGCGGCAGGACCCCCCCACGGGGGGCTGGTTGGGCAGCAGGTCGATGGAGGCAAAGCCCTCCTCCCCCGTGGTGAGGTCTGTGATGTGCAGAGTGAAGGTGTAGCCCTCGCCATCCCTCAGGGCTCCCTGCCTCAGCACCAGGTTCATCCCCGTGGCGCCGGTGCTCGTGGTTGTTTTGTCCAGGATGAGGGATTTGTTCTTGAAGCTGTGAGCTGCCCACCTCTGCAGGGATGGACACGAGAGGGATTTGCTTTAAAGCTGAAGTTATGTCCTTAAAATGTTTTCAGATTGAGTCTTTTATAAAAAGTAACAGATTTCTAGTGGGAGCGTCTGCCAAATTTGCAGTTGATAATTCAGCTTTAGTCTTGTGTGCTACAGCAACAAGAACTGGAACCTTTCCAAAATGTCTGGTGGGAATATTTCCACTGTGAGATCTACTTTAGTTTCTGGGATTACATCACCCTCCAACAGAATATTTCATAATACAGAGTACAAAACACAGGAAATAAATGAAGGACTGGTGGAGTCTCCACGGGATACTGTGTTTTATGTGCTTCAAGCTGAACATGGCCTGGGTGGTTACTGTTAATAGCACAAACCTACAGTTGTGATAACAGGAGAAACAGTGAGATAACCAGACAGAAAATGCCAGGCAAGGACATGCTGGGCTTGCTGGGAGCAACAGGACTTCCAGTTCTGAGACCTGGCTCACTCCCCAGGCTGCAGTGAAGCTGGAATTACAGGAGGGCACCAGAGGAGAGACTGAACCACCAGAATAGTGGGCAAAATGCCAACCAGCAGGGAGAAAAACCACTTTACACATCTCTTACAAGGAAAAAAAAGTGGTTCTTGTGTGCAAAGACCTGGTCACTCATGGCTTTGGCTTAGAAATGACCCCACAGGGACTCAGCCAGACCCACCTGCCACTGTGGCCAGGGATTGCTTCCCCTCCTTGTCTCTACAGCAAATTTAGGTCCAGGACTTCATTTCTCTTTCCCTTTCCTCTCTGCCCTGCTCCCAGAGCCCCCCAAAAGTGAAGCAAAGCTCTGTGACATTACCCCAAGCTTGGAGTCGTTGTGGCAGTTCTGGCAGGTGCCCTCCAGGTACACGTAGGAGCTCTTGCTGACCTCGTAGACAGACTGAGCCTTGCAGGAAACACACTCCAGGGACACGATGGGGACTCCTCCCCTCTTGATGAACACCTGGCAAGGCAAGAGGAGGCTCCATCAGAAGGTTTGACACCAAAACAAAGACTCCTAACAGGGAAGCAACTGGTGCTGCAGGGAGGAATTGCTCTGCACCAGCCCAACAGCAGGAAGGGATTCCCAAAGGATTTGGGATCAGATTTAAGCTGCATCTCTTACACTGCCCAGTTCTGTCACTGGTTTGCAAGAGCCAAGCTGGGCCAATCTAAATTATTCCGGATTGATTTATTTACACTTTACACTACAGATGATTTCTGAAATGTCCCTCTGGTCCCTGGTGCTGAATTCCTAGCAAAAGTGCTGCCAGGTGGGGATGGAGGAGCCACCTTTTCCAAGGAGCAGCACGTTGTTCCAAGCTTTCAGCTGGAATCCAAGTGCACATCTCCAGACATGCACCACACCTTCCTGGCAGAGCACTCAGAGCTCCAGAGGCACCGGTGGCTCAGACACAACAGCAGCTGAACTCTGACTCCCTAAATTCTGTCTTAAATTCCTCCAATCCCTGAGGAAATGGGCTTGTCCAGCACTGGACTGAGCCCTCTGCCCTGGCATAATGAGTGTTATGAATTCAATGCAGTAATGAAGACATTGTTTAACATGGCAGACTCTTAAAAGAGGATGAATATTCCCCAGCACCGCGCTGG
Source organism: Sialia sialis (assembly GCA_009812075.1). Lineage (NCBI taxonomy): Eukaryota > Metazoa > Chordata > Aves > Passeriformes > Turdidae > Sialia > Sialia sialis. The sequence continues at coordinate 1,121,295 of VRYO01002014.1, read as the reverse complement.
AGCCCCATCCATCCCAGCAGTATTTCAGATTTCCTGCCACACTGGAAGCATTGTTTTGTGCTCCTGCATGGAAACCAGATAGTACGGAATGTCCTTGAAAGACTATCAATTTAATTTTCTTTTTCTTTTCATCCTGCAGCTCTGGTTTCAAACCCAGGCTGTAAGAGTTTCCACTTGCAGCCTGAGTCCATCTCCAACTGCCAACTGCACCACGATGGATGTTCCTGACAGGACCTGAGCGGGTGCACTCAGCTTTGGAATCCCTGGGACATAAACAATGTGCACTGAAAAAATCCTCCCCTAAAAGGACTTGGAAGGTGAGAAGAGAGGAGCTTTGGCAGTAAATTTGAGCCCTGGAAGATCTCTGGGTAAAACGAGGGAAGAGCATGTGGCATGTGATGACTGCTAAAGAGCAGGAAAGGAAGTTTCCTTTCTCTTATGGAAACTTTCTTGGGAAAAAGGACTAATTCTTCCCAGTCAGGGTGCCCAGAGCAGCTGTGGCTGCCCCTGGATCCCTGGCAGTGCCCAAGACCAGGTTGGGACAGGGCTTGGAGCAGCCTGGGACAGTGGGAGGTGTCCTTGCCATGGCAGGGTGGCACTGGATGGGCTCTAAGGTCCTCCCAACCCAAGCAGCCCACGAGTGTGCCTCAGGGGTGGCAGTGGCAGGCAGAGAAGGTTCCAGCTGTGCTTGGTACGTACGGTTTGGTTGGTGGCCTCGGGACTCATCCCCTCCTTGCTGACGGTGAGGTCGAACGTGTACTCCACATCTGCCTCTAACAGAGCTTTGGAAATTGTGACAATTCCTTCCTTGGCACTGAAATTCAGAGAGCACCCTGCAGCCGAGCTCTGCTTGCAAGGAGAAAAGAACTTTCAAACCCTCCTTGGTAAGGGTGCACATCGGGTTAGTCCACAGCCAAAACATTCAGGTCCACACAGAGTCACTGTCACAGACCTTGCTGTGCAGTGCCACCCCTGGGGTGGGGGAAACAGGATGTGTGTGGACAATAAAATACATTATCCTACTCTTCAGGTTAGTAAACAGTAGTTGGAACACTCCTGTATTTTATCTGAGTTTCAATTTTGTAGTTCACAGCAATTAACTCTTCATTAAACACCTTATAAACATTGCCAAGCAACACAAAAAGCTCACATTAAACCAAAAGCTCTGATCCCCACACATTTCACATTTGCTATTTTGAGACAAAGCTGGAAAACATGACACTGTAAAAGCAGAAGAGTTCCACATTCAACCAAAAATGCTGCTGAGGTGGATTCCCATCAGGATTTCAGGTCTACCTTGCCCTTCCATCAGTGCAGGGTCAGATCACGTCAGCACGTGAGGACAGTGACCACAAGCTGAGGTCACTTTGTCCCCTGATGGCATCAGGGACATTTAACTGCTCATGGAGAGGGACCAGCACCCTGAGCTCCCAGGTGCATCAGCAGCTCCATAATACCGTCAAGAATGGAAACACCAGCACTGGCACCAGGAAGCAGTGCCAGGTGTGCAGCAATGCCCATGTGCCCCTTCCAGAGCCAGCCCTCCTGCCCTGCCCAGGGACACTGCACTGCACCTCAGCTCACACCAAATTCTGTATCACCACCCTGAGCTGGGAACTGAACCTCTTTCCAGAGCAGCTCTGTTAAAGATACTCACAAAAGCTTCCCTCAGCACCGTATCACCATCCTGAGCTAGGAACTGAACCTCCTTCCTGAGCAGCTCTGTTAAAGGTGCTCACAAAAGCCTCCCTCGACACCATTTCACCCTGAACATGTTTGTGGTGGAGCTGGAGCTCCCAAAAGGTCCCTCTGGCTGTGCAAGCTGCTCTTACCTTGGAGGAGGATGTGCAGGACCACTCGTACAACAACGGGGTCTGCTCCCCATCATCCAAGTTGGGGTCGTAGGATTTCTCCCCGTCCAAGATTAAATCCTGAGTGTTGGACCAGACCCGGTAGGAGCCCCCATCGATGATTGGGACCAGCTTGCTCGGGATCACAGTCACGTTGGCAAAGATGCTCTTGGACAGCGGGGTGTCTCCAAAGGAGACAATGAACATGAAACAATAGTTCCCAACTTTCAGGCCCAGCTTTGGGATAACCAGCTGGGGCCTGTTCACGTCCACGTTGGGCAGGCGGATCCTGCTGGAGTCATCCAAGTTCATGCAGCTCGGTGCTCGGTAGATCTCCCACAGGTGCTCTGTCTGGTACTTGATGCACCCTCGGAGGTCAATCTGTGCCTCCAGGTAGTTCCTCTGGGATCTCTTCATAACCACCTGGGGTGGCAGGGCCAGCTCCACCTCGGGCTCCTCGCACTCCAGCACTTTGACGGTGACAGTGACCTGAGCTATGAAGAAGCTGATGAGATTGGTGGCGTTCACCTCCACCAGGTAATCCCCAGGGCTCAGGTAAGAATAGTTGGCCACTGCAACCCTGGTAGTTTGAGTGGAAGAGCCATCCCCAAAGCTCCACAAGAACTCCACGCTCCTGCTGCTGGGCACCACCGTGGCTTCGAACAGTGCCGTCCTGTTGACAAAGGCATTGGTGGCACTGAGGGACACCAGGACTATGGGGTCCTGCACCTGCATGGTTCTGGTGATGTTGACACTTCCCAAGTCATTGAAGGCAGTGAGGTGGATCTCCAGCAGCCCTGCAGCCTCTGGAGCATAGGAAACGCTGTCTCCTGACGCAGCAACCACAGAGCGGCCCCGTTCCTTCCACAGGCAGAACTGCCAGGAGAAGGACACGCGGGAGCCGCTGCCCACATGGGCGCTGAAGCTCTTCTCCGTGCCCGTGGCAATGCCCTCCTCACAGCAGTTCAGCAGCCTGACACCCTGGATGGGCTCCAGGACAGAGATGAGCACCTGGGCATGGGCGATGCTGATCTGGTTCTGCACGGTCACGGTCACCAGGTAATCGCCGCTCTTGGAGAACTCGTGGCTGTACCTGGAGCTGTTGAGCACCACGGAGTAGTCCCCACTAATGCTCACCAGGTAACTCACAGAGGTACCTGACAGCATCCTGATCTCAAAGGTGACCTGCTCCCCCAGCTCCACCACCTTCTTGCTGGCAACAACTTCCAGGCCTTGAATCCTGTCAAGCACCGAGATGTTCCTGCTGGCCAGAGCCCAGCTGACGTGGTTGGACGCGTTCAGATGGACAGTGTACAGCCCTGCCATGGGGAATGTGACTGCCACGGACTGGCCACTCACTGTGCCATTCGGCACCTGCCACAGCCAGGTGACTTCAGTCCCCCTCTGCAGCTCCCCCTCAAAGACCACCGTGGAGCCTGAGGACACGTACCTACAGTCCAGCTCTGCTGTCCCTATGCTCAGCCCCTCGATGGCCTCCTCCACACAGACAGAAACAGTGGCATTGGTGGCATTCAGCTTGTTTTCTGCTCCAACGATGACCTCAATCATTCCAGGGCTTTGGAAGGAGTGTATAATAAAGGGTTCAGAGGTGACAGGAGAGGAGCCATCCTCCAGGTACCACACGTATGTGACACCAGTGCCACCAGTTATGGTGGCACTTATGTTCACAGAGGCATTAACAGCAGCTGGGTTGGGGAAGGCACAGGGCTTTAGGACACCAAGGCTTTCAATGAACTCCAGTGTCCTGTTAGCAGTGGCACACCCCAGCATGTTGGTGGCCTTCAGGTAGACAGTGTAATTCCCAGCTTCCAGGATGCTCAAGGGGAAGGTTTTCCCAGTGAAGGTCTGCACAGTACTGCCGTCCCGTTGGACCACCCAGCTGTAGGAAATGTTTGTGCCCTCTCTCACCACAGCCTGCAAATGGAGTGTTTTGTTAGTTGGGAAATACATGTCCTCTACCAGGTCAGCGCTGGCCACCTGCAGGCCCTCGATCTGCTCCAGGACGTAGACGTAGATGCTGTCCTGCAGTGAGCTGATCTTGTTCTCGGCCGTCACGATGACGTTGAAGGTGCCCACGGAGCGGAAGGTGTAGGAAATTGTGGAGGAGCCTTGGATGGGAGTGCAGCGGTCGCAGAGGATCCACGAGTAGCGGATGGCAGTGCCAGCCACCAGGGTGGCCACGAAGCTCACCGAGCCGTTCAGTGGCACCACGGTCCTGCTGGCGTTGACGCTCAGGCCGAGGAGACGCCGCTTCACCGTGATGTCGATGGTGGTCTCGTTGGAGCTCACGTCGTTCTGCCCCATCACTGTAATGCTGAACTGGCCTGTGCTGTTGTAGGAATGTGTGGCCACTTGCCCAGGCTGGACAGAGCCATCCCCAAAGTCCCAGCAGTAATTCACTTTGGTTCCATTCATGCTGGCAGAGAACAGGTAGATCTGGTTCAGCTCCAGAACATCTGTCCCGTTATACTCAATCTTTGCGACCCCAACCGGCTCCTGGATCTCCACAAACGCCGTGTCATTGTTGAAAGAGACGTTGTTGGAGACGGTCACTGTGACCAGGAAGACCCCTGTGTTCTTGTAGGTATAGGTCACCTCAGTCCCACTGGACCTGGTGGACTCGTTGTTGCCGAAATCCCAGCGGTAGCAGTACTGGTAGGGAGGCAGGGCACTGACCTGGAATGATGTCTCTTCTCCGAGCCTCACAAAGTGCTTGGAAGGCAGGAGGGTGACATTGAGGATCTCTGGCTCCACACAGACAGTGGTGAAGTAGTGAGCCTTGTTAAAGCTGCTGGAGAGGGTCAGGGAGAGCGGGAACGTCCCGCTCCGCGTGAAGTTGTGCATCACCACCGGGTCCCCACTGACTGTGACATTGGATGAGCCATCTCCAAAAGTCCAGTCAAAGATGTACTCCTCAGGATTCCCCGTCACATAGGCAGTGAGCTGCACGTCCGGGTGCTCCAGGATACAAGAAGCAGGCTCTATTTTGAGCACTTCCAGCACAAATATCCGGACAGCAACCGCCTGGGAGACAGAGTTCACAGGATTCGCAGCCGTCACGTTCACGGTGCAGTTGATGTCCTTTATGTACACATGTTCCACCAAAGGCACCTGACTCCTGAGCACTGTGCCATCCCCCATGTCAAACGTCCAGGTGATGCTGTCCCCAGTGAGCACCGAGGCGTTGATGGTGACGGCTGCTCCCTGCTCGGCAGCCTCGGCGGCCGACACGCGCAGCCCCGTGATCTCCTCGAACACCTGGAAGCTCTCCACGCTCTCCACGCTGCTCACCGTGTTGTTGGCTGTCACGGTGACGTTGTACACCCCTCTGTGGGGGTAGCTGTGGCTCACTGTGGGCTGGGTGTCTGTGAGCAGCGAGGAGCTGTCCCCAAAGTCCCAGGTGTACACGACGCCGTAGGGGGACGGCACGGGAGTGGCTCGGAAGGTGACGGGCCGGCCCACGACCAGAACATCCTCCTCTGCCTCCAGCTTCACGTCAATCAGGGAGCTGTGGACGTGCACTGGGCTCAGGTGGGTGAGGTTCTCGTATTGGTTGGACACAACAACCATCAGGGCGTATTCTCCTGTGTTGAGAGAGAGCAGAGCAAGGGCAGGGTGAGGACATGCCTGTCACCAGCTTCTCATTGCTGTGGTGGGTGGCAGGGGCTGCAGGGGACACTCTGCAGGTAGGGTGACACTCTGCTCCTGTGCTGTGCACACTCTGGGCTGCCCAGCTGCACCAGCAGGAATTACACCAGGTCATGTACATGGGGACCTAACCAAGCCCCAAGAAAGGAGCCAGTCCAACGTGGAGAGAGAAAAGATTTCCTTCCTGCTCAGGCACAAAACAGACCCTTCCTGCTGCCCACCCCAGTGCTCACCTGCCCCTCATCCTGCTGAGACTGCCCAGAAAGGGGCTGAGTGTGCTGGACCTGCCTTTTACAGCATGGCCAAACTTCCCTGGGAAACAGAGTTAGAGAGGATGGCAACTGCTGGAGGCTCCCACTCACTCCAGCTGTTCACTCAGGAATCAGGAAATGATTTCCAAGCCCTGGTGTTTTTTGGAAGATGCCTTGTACACCCCTCATACCAAAAATGCCTGAGCTCCTTCTTCCCCAAAGAACCTTGTTGAGCATACCTGGGTCTTGGTAGATGTGTGAAACGTTGTGCTCAATGACAACCTCATGGACATTGGGATCGGGAACAAGGAAAGACTTGTTGTAGGGAGGTTGGAACAGGTATGTCTCCTGGACACCATCTCCAAAATCCCACCTGGAGAAACAGGTAAAGCATGTTACACTGCACCACAGGAGAATGACAGAAATCCCAGACAACCCTGGCTAGTCTTGCAGGTCAGGGTTGGGTTCTCCAAGAAAAAAAATAGGAAGCAGAATGTCAAGAATCAAAGCAGCAGCTGTGCTGAGAGGAGCACAGCACTGATAAGAAGAGGAAGAACCCAAATTAAAGCAGAGTTTAAATGAAAAGGATTTCAGCCTGAATTACAGGTGTGTGACTGACCCCCATGAAAAGGGATTTCACATTAACTAAACAGCAGCAGAGCTGGCCCAGGGAAAAGAAACTGCAGGCAAGGTAAGACATGCACAGAATGATGCTCAGTTTGGGCAAGCAGCAGAGGACTCACAGGAACAGAGCCTCCACAGCCGAGTCCACGAGAACCCTGGCGCTGAACTCCACGCTGCTGTTCTGGGGCAGCACGGGCAGGGCACCCACCACGCTCAGGTTCCTCATCCTGTTCATCATCTCCACTGTCACGTTGTAGTTGACTGTGAAGTTGCTGACGTGGTTGGAGGCGGTGAGCTGCAAGGACAGTGGGGCAAAAATGGGTTTGGGATCTCCTTGCTGCCCTTGGATTGATGAAGCACCAGCAGGGCAGGGCAGAGAGAGTGGCCACATGTTCACCACTAAAGCCAGTCCAAGGAAGGGCTGGGGCTACAGCAGGAAGACAAATAGAGGAGTTTCTCATCCTGAGGCTCCTCTGAACTTGCCTGCTGTCCCTTTGCAGCTCCAGCTGCTGAGCACAGGCACCTGCTGCCACCAAGGGGACAAGAGCCACCCAATTTTCTCAGGAGAGAGGCAGAAAAGTGGCTTCAAGCACAGAGCAGGGATGGGAGAGGCTCATAAAACCAAACACACCCAGTGCAGCTCCAGGATCTGGTGTGGTGGGCACAGAGAGGGACAGCAAGGCTGGGCAGAAGAGGAAAGGGATGCAAGAGACTGAAGAGACATGAGAGAAGTAGAGCAGAATCCTGACAATTTTCTAGGCAAGTAACACTGACAGAGAACCTTCACCTTCTCACCTGCAGGAGAGCTGAGCTGCTGGCAGAGGGTTCTTCAAACCCCCCAGGAATAAATCTCCTACCCCAGCAGGTAAGAGCAGCTGTGCCTGGGCTTGTGTGGGTGAGCTGCACTGAACCCAGAGCCCCCCAGGCTGATGGCACCTTGGCAGCTCTGCAAGTGGAAGCAGCCCAGGCCCTCAGCACAGTGCTTCACCCAGCAAATTAGTGCTGCACCCAGCAAATTAGAGCTGCACCGAGCAAATTAGTGCAAGCATGGCCTCAGGGCTTGGGATGGTGTCTGCTCAGGAGACCAAGAGAGCAGAGCCAGCACCTTGGAGCAAAGCAGACTCTGCAGGGCAGGATACATAAAGATGTTCTGGAACTCCTGTTCCACACCAGACAGCTCCCCTGGCCCAGACTCTGCTCATCAGGGCAGAACCCAGCGTTCCAGGCTGCACCAGCAGAAAGGACAGGACAGAGAACCCAGGAGCTCGTGGGAGAAGCTTTGTCCTGCCTGGGGAAGCCTTAGGATGCATCCTGACTCTGCCAGGCTTTTAATCCAGATTTCCTGCCTGCCAGAGCAGGGGCTCCCTGCTAATTCCTGCTAGGGAGGAGGGGGAGATACTCCATGAACAGAAAGGGGAACTGGGAGAAAAGAGGAGAAAGCAAAGAGGAGGAGCACAGCACAGCAGTGTAAGCGTAGAAGAAACTATTTGCATTTGCAAGAGCAGCTCAGTGAGAAACAGCACACGAGCACAGTGAAAACCTCAACTCAACTCTGCCTTGTCTCCCTGCTGCTTTTCCTGATGAGTTTGTGGGATGAGATGGAAAGCCAGGGGTGAAATGGTGTCATGGGAACGGCCTTGGCTTACCGAGAGCTTGTACACAGCTGGGCTTTGGTAGATAACGTTGAAGACAACATTGTAAAAAGTGAAAGATGGCTTATCATCTACTGTCCATCGGAAAGTCACATCTGACCCAGCCTCCATCACAGGGATGTAGCTCTGAAAGGCACGAGAACATTTCACACTAGTGCAAGAGAAAAGCATGCCCAGCACTTCCCAGGAGATCTCCAGCTGAACTGGAGAGGGAGCAGAGCCAGACTGGGAGGCTCTCACACCTGCAGTGCCCTCAGAGCATGGCACAGAGGTGACAGATCAGCTGTGGCTCTGCTGCTGATGGAGAAATGCAGACCCTGACTCCATAAATCCCCAGCAGAGCTGGGAGCAGACCCCACACTCCCTGCTCCCACAGCCCAGCACTCTGCTCTTGTGATCAGGTCCCTCTTGCTGACTAAAATCCTTCTCCAATCTTTATCGAAACAGCCTGGCTTTAGCTACAGCTGTAATCTCCTGATCCTTGCTCAGGGATGGTGCCTGACCCAAAGACTGAAGGGGTTGGACAGGGCAGCTCCCTCCTCACTCCAGCAGTTCCTCCTGAGCAGCCTGTGGCAGCAGGAAGGGTGAGACCAAGAGGTGCAGGCACAGGATCTGCCAGAAGCAGCCAGAGCTTGTACAGAGCATTTGGGGCAGTTACTGAGCAGCTTCCCAGGGCTGTGGCTCTGGGGATGGGGGACTGGAAAAAAAAACAAACCAGAGGAACTCTGAGACTTGGAGAGGTGAAACATCTCCACAGCTCCAGCCAGCTGATACGAGGATTTAGCAGAGCAAATCTAAACAAATCAAGGAATGACTACCTGGACAAGGCAAAACAAGGCAAACACTGGCCTTTCCTAATGCCTCTGGTGTCCTGGGGCACTGCCTCACCTCAGGGGCTCCAGCTGAGCTGCCTTCCTGCTGGAGAGCACCAGTGCTGGTGCCACATGCTGTGCACAGCCTGGCAGCTTAGCAGCAAGCAGAGCTCCCCTGCCCTGTGCCCAAAGGGCAAACACACCCTGCCAGCTCCAGGGACAGGCTCAGAGCAAACACTCACCACCCGTGTGTTGAGCAGCACTCTGCTCTCGGGGTCGGGCGTGGCTCTCAGCCCGCGGATGGGCTCCTCCACCTTCACGGTCAGCGTGATGTTCTGGGAGCTCACCGAGTTCTCTGCAACCAGCACGTGGGTGCTGAGCCCCTCGCCGAGGCTGCCCAGCTGCACCACAGCAAACCAGGTGTCATTGTTCTCCCTGGCACACAGCTGGGCCAGCGCTGCCGGACAGGTGGCCACGAAGGGCACGCTGTGGTTGTCCCCCAGCCAGCTGGCCGTGGCGTTGACCCCCGAGGACAGCTTGACCAGCAGGGTGGTGTGGTTGGTGGGCAGGTAGACCCTGGAGCCCTGAGGGGCGGGGTGGATGACACGCAGGCCGGACACCCGGGATGCCACGCGGAAGCTGCAGGACAGGTTGGCACTGAAGAGCCCGTTGGCCACGCTGGCTCGGATGCTGTAGTGGCCAGGGTGCTCCAGGCCAGCGTTGTGGGGGCTGAGCACTGGCACCAGCTGCTCCTCAGCATAGCGCACCCGCACCGAGCACACGCTGCTGTTTGTCCAGGGGGATCCCTGGCCCCACTCAGAGGAGTTCCTTCTGTCCTGGGAGGTGGCACTGGGGTGGCACCGGAGGAATGAGCCTGGTCCTGCGTTGTGCTGGATGCTGAAAATGTCCCCAGCCCTGACAAAGATGTTTTCTTGTCTGAATGTGACCTGTAGAGAGAGAGGAGAGGGTTTTGGATTAATTAACTCCTGCCTGGGCAAAATGCTGGATTTGCTGCCAGATGGGAACCAATAGAAAAGGTGCAGATTCCAACAGAGCACGGGGAGACCTCTCCCACTCCACCCTCCTTGGGCTCTGTGAGCCAAATGTGCCAAGAGATAAATCAGCTTCATGCTCCATCTCCACTTTGTTCAGTTGGAATAGCCTTCTCATGGAAACACAGAACGGTTTTGGGTGGGAAGGGACCTTAAATCCCATCCTGTTCCACACCCCAGGCAGGGGGACTGCAGGGAGCCCATGGCCTGTGTGGCACTGGGCACATCCTCTCATTCCAATGGACTCCAGCGCCACATGGGGACAACCCAAACTGACCCAAAACACTCAGCAGGAAACTGCCCCAGCCACCCACTGGTTCCAGCACTGAACACTGACCTGGTACTGGGAAGAGGGGCCAGCTGGTACCAAGAAGAGATGCTCCTTGAGGAGCTCGTAGCTGGGCTGGCTGTGGCTGGGCTGCAGGGAGCCTGGGGCAGGGCTGGGGCCAAGGGAACTGTTGGCACACTCGGTCCCATTGCAGCAGTTGTTGTGGGATGAGCACAGATTGGTCAAAGGACACCACTGGAAACCAGGAGGACATTCCAGCAGCGTCCAGTTCCCGTCATCCTGAGCACTGGGGAATGGTTCTGTAGCATTGTTCTCCTCCTGGTGGTCTGGAGAAGTGAAAGAGAAATCAGTGATCACCACTCTGGTGAGTAACACTACTAATGCATTTCCTTGCTCCAAATTCACCATTTTTTCCACTTTCATGATGGCTCCACTCTTAGTAAAAGCTGCAACTGCAGCACATCCTGCTGCTACATAAATGTTCCGTTTTACTGGAAAAATCCACCAAGATCATTAAACCCAAAGTTGTCTCTTTTCCAGTGAGAACGTACCAATTTGCACTCTGAAAGCATCTGTGCTCCAGCAAAAGCGAGTCCAAGTGAAAGCAAGAGCTGGCCTTGACATTGAAAACACATTAAGCAACTTTTCTGAAGTTAATGTTTCCATGTCAAAGTATCAGCTTGTCAGTGTCAAAAAAGATCCTTTTGTAACCAGCCAACCCTGCGGCTACAACAAACATTCTGCTGCAGAATTAATTGTTGCCAAAACTGTGACTGTTGAGCTGTTGTACAAGGAATAAAAGGCTTTTTAGATTATCTCATCCATCAGGAAGAAATGGGCTCAGGAAAACGTTCTTCCTTGTTAACCCGTGGGGCCAGATGGACCAGAACACATTCCCATTTGACATGTGTCTTCACAAAGCAAAAAGTACAGCTCAGAAGATTAATGAGCTCCTCCACATGGTCCTTACACTCACACTCTCCTCATGCACAGAGAGAGGTTTCTCCCTCGTTATTTTCTCCAGAATAACCACTCTTCCAAGGCTGTGGATCCTGCAGTTGGATCTCCTCAAAAAACAGAACCAAACCTCTGAGCCTTTAAGGGTCAGAGGAGCAGAGGGGCCACAAAGCCAGCCCCAGCTTGATGGTGTCACCTCCAGCAACCCCACCCTGAAACCTCACCTTCTCCATCCATCGGTCTGTACACCTGGAACCTGGCTTGGACGGGCTGCTGCAGTTCCTGTGTCACAAACTCCAGGGCAGTGAGGAAGCCCTGGTGCCTGAAGGGCAGCTCTGGGAACTCCAGCACCTGCAGAACATGCACAGCTCTCACCTGCCTGTGTCCCCAGGGCTCCCTGGGCAGCAGCAGGATGAACAAAACCCCCTCACCAAACCCTCCTCAAACCCCCCTCACCAAACCCTCCTCACCAAACCCCTCTCACCAAATCCTCCTCACCAACCCCCTCACCTCCTCAGCCTGCCATGGATCTGCCAGCACAGCCTCGCTCACGTTCCTCACGGCCCCGTGGGTGCCGAAATCTGCGTCCCCCTCAAAGAAGTTTTCAGCATTTAGGAGAACTCCTGAAATGTTGGAGCAGAGCCCATGAGACTCAGCAGGACCTGAGGCCATCCCCTCCAGCCTGTGAGGCTTCAGCAGGGCTGGGACCACTCAGGAGAGCAGCAGCTCCATAACCCGGTACCTTCCTGCTCCTTGCAGGTGTCTTGATTTCTTTCTCATCCGGCACAAATAACATTTTCATTTGCAATGTGCAGCAACCTCTAGGTGCTACACAAGGAATTCTCACAACAACTAATGATCTGTTTGAAATTTCTGAGCATCAGGTGCCCCTTCTCATCCTCCCTGTGCCCTTGGACTTCCTGGGAAATGTGACACAACCAGCTGGTTTCCACCATGGTGGCTCTCTGGTTTCCACCAGGCCAGTGCCTCTCTGGCCATGGCTTTTCCTTCTTAGACAAACCTCCCTTGTCTCATGTCCATTCTACTACTTCTCACTTCCTACACCAGTGTGGAAGATTTGGAAAGCTGAAAAACCACAAACTTGCACACCACATCACACCTCACCTCATCAACTTGTGAGCCACCCCAACATCTCCCAAAACACACAGTGAAGGACATCAAGGCAGCACCAGATCCTGGCAGCAGCAGAGACTGCCCAAATAAGAAGGAAAAGCTATTTCCAGTGCTTTGCCTCAGAGCTTTGCTCCTCTGTCTCCCTTCTGCTCATGGCAAAGATCGGAGTTAGCCAAACTCTGCCTTTTGGATTTCTGGAAGTTGGGTGTGGGAATATTACTGCAAGTCTCATTTTGTGGTGATGCCCTGGATGCATCCC
>VRYO01002014.1:1069563-1107746 GCA_009812075.1 Sialia sialis | reverse complement strand
AGAAAAAAAAAAAAAAAAAAAAGCAAAGAAAGGGGGAGGGGGGATTTCAGGGAATCATGAGTATTAGAAAGAGCTGGGACAGTTGCCATCTATGGTTCTCTCTAAAAATAATAACAGCAACTCCATTGAGGTGTCATGGACTGCATTTAATGGAGACTTTTAATCACTAAAGGGTTTCAGTATCCATTCTACCATCAGAACCTCAGGTGGCAGGCCCTGGCACAGGGTGCCCAGAGCAGCTGTGGCTGCCCTGATCCCTGGAAATGTCCAAGGCCAGGCTGGACAGGGCTTGGAGCACCTTGGGATAGTGCAAGGTGTCCTGCCATGGCAAGGGGTGGAAGTGAATGAGTTTTAACATCCTTCCCAACCCAAACCATTCCATGATTTTGTGACCAGGTTGATTTGAGCCTCACCCTGCTCTGAGCAGAGCACTCTGTCACCAAACAAGCCTCGAGACTCTGCCAAGCTCAAAACTCATGTTTTGAGTCATGAGGGATGATCTGGTCACACAGACCTGTCTGGGAAAGCTGAATCCCTTGGAAAACTTGAGCAGACCTGTGGGATTTATCACCAGCCAATTCTCCAGAGCAGGTGGGACTGGCACCAGGGCAGGATTACAGCTCAGCAGTGCCAGGTCTGGGAGTTCTCCTGGAGATGATGAGCTCCTGAGCCCCCATGGAAAGGCAGCAGCAGAGGCTGGAGCACTGCAGGCAGCTGAGCCCCACACAGCCAGGACACTGCCAGGCTCCTCTTAGGAGATGAAATGTCCCTGCCCCATTTGGCTGAATCCCAGCAGGGATCCTGGTGGGAAGTGCTGAGAGGTCCCTCACAGCCACAGAGAACCTGCAGAGCTGTTTCTAATCACACCCAGCAGCAAGGGAGGCATTTGTTCCACATTAAATTCCATCAGCTTCTCCACATTAACATCCTGCACCCTTCCAAGCCCTCAGCTCCTTCTCCACGCTCCCTCCTGCAGGTGAACATCAATCCTGCCCCAGTGTGCTCCCAGAGCAGACTGGGGAGATAACTGGTGGTAACTGGTGCCTCTCCACCCCCAAGCTCATGCCAGATGAAATGATTCATGAGGTCATGCTGAAAAACGATGACAAAAATAACTTGTTCCGTGAATCAGTAGTTTTCGCTGCAAATGAGATTAAAAAATAAATAAGGGCTGTGTTCTGCTCCTGAACCACTGGCAGGGAATTCAGGAGAGCAGGGTAGGAAACTGTCTGCCTGCTGCCATTAGGAAAACTCAGTGGAGATTTTCCTTTTCTAATTCCAGCTATGATCTAACTGCAAGTCATTAGAAAAAAAATAATCAAAAAGTAAGAAAAAAGGAGTAACTAAAAGACAAGCTGCTGGCTGGCTCCCACCCTGCCCCACTGCCCAGCCCATTCCAGTGCAGGGGGAACAGGAGGACTCTGAACACCCTTTTTTGGGTGTTTTTTGAAGCAAGATGTGAGATCTCTGCCTCTGAGGAAGGACTGAGCTGCCTTGCTGGGGCAGGAGGAGCAGAACAAGCCTGGGGAGGTTTAGAAGAGCTCTCTGTGCTGCCCACGAAGTGGGGTCCCCCTGGATGGTCCCATCCTCAGCTTCTGCAGGCAGAGAGGGACCAGCTCAGCTGCTCCACAGCAGCAGCAAAGGACAGGAGAGCTGCTCAGTGCCCTAATGGGAACAGCTTCCTGCTTCTGCCATCTTCCCATCAGGAACCATGCAAGCTGCACATTCCAAAATCCTGCAGCTCGGCCCTTTTATCACCAGGGAAATCGCATCCTGGAGCTGCCTGCTTCATGTTTATCTACATGGATTAATAAAATAAATACAAGGGCTAGAGGGGGCTGGGGAGCAGAGGCTGTGGGGCAGCAGCTGGGGAACAGCCTCGTTCCCTCCGAGCTCTCGTGATTTCCGCGCGCCACAGCCCGGCGGCTCCGCACGCAACTCCTGCCACATCCCAGCACCCATGAGCAGCTCCCAAGCCCTGCAGAGGGCCAGCCTCCCCTCCCCAGAGCGGGGAACACATGTTTGCAATCTCGGGACGCGGCCCTGTGTGAAGGGAACAGGGCAGGGATACAAGTTTGGGAAGAAGGGGCTGGGAGCCCTGGAGCGGCAGCGCTCGGAGCCCACGTCACACGCAGCTGTTCCCGTGCATGTGCTCTCTGGGATGTGTTTGTGAGGAGCCCGTGTCCCACAGCTGCAGCTGGGAGTGCTGACAAGGGCTGTCAGGCCCCGAGAGCTCTGCTGCTTGTCCTCCCTTCCCCGGAATGACTGGCTGGAGAAAGGGCACTCAGAGGGGCGGATTTAATCAAAGGCTGACACTTGCAGCACTCTCTGTTTATAAAGCCCAGTCCTGAGGTGGAGCAGATGCTGCTGGAGAGGAGCACTGCTGCTTCCCAGGATGACAGACAGGAGGGGAAAGGGTCTGGGCTTTGCTGCAGCCGTGTCTAAGGGCACGGGATTCCTTTTCACATTTCAGAGGCATCCACAGGCGCAAATACAGGGTACAAAAATCCCCCCAACCTCTCAATTCTGTGATTTCCAGCTGTTCTGCCCCATTTCTCTTCTCTCCACAGCCTCTAAGAAAAGAAGCCAAGCCCAGCAAGGGCTGGAGCTCTGCTCATTCCTCCTTTGCTCAGCAGCCTCACCCCCACCACGCTCAGATCCCTCTGCAGATGTGCCCTCAGGAACCCCAAACCTGTCCCTAAGTGATGCCAACCCTTCCCCTCCTCACTCACCTGATGACATGAGCAACCAGGAAGCTCTGGATGTCAGGGCTGCTGACAAAAGCCAGGTCCCCATTCCCAAGCTCCTGGCAGTGCCGCTGTGCCTCCAGCCACTCGGCCTTCTCCACCACCAGCTGGTAGCAGTGGTTGTTTCCAGGGAAAACCAAACCCTCAGGGGGGCACATGGGGTGAACTGCTGCAGAAAGAACACACAGAAAGCGTGATGTCCTCTCTACGAGCCATCTGGGCAGAGAGGTGCAGGAATGTCCCAGCCCTGCAGCCAACAAACTCCATCTCTGCTAAAATGCAGAGCACTGCTCAGCCAGGGAGCCAGGAGTGCCCAGAGGAGTCACCCTGTCTACAGTTACAATATACCTATCCTATCACCATCTGTTGAAACCAGGTAGGGCAGTAATCCTGATCTCCGTGGGAGACATCCTCTGCTAATAGGCCATCCATTGAAACCAGGTGGGGCAGTGTCATTTATTTCCAAAAGGGACATCTCCTGTTCATGGCCATATTTTATAAACCAGCTGGGCCAGTGTTCTTTATCTTTTCACAACCCATCCTTCCTGCAGGGAGTTCTCTTCTGCTCATGGCCATTGAGTCCCACTGTGGGACTGATAAAATTACTGCATCCCATGGGGAGATGCTCCAGACAGAGAAGAGCCAAGCTTTTCTTACCAAGATAAAAACTGAGATTTTGGGACACTAAGGGAGCCCTTTCTCCACTGATTTCAGAGGAAAACCGGATTTCTCCACATCACCACTGAACCTTTAGCAAAAAACTGCCCCTTGTCCAGGAGCACTGCGCCAACTGAAGCACATCTGTCACTGCAGGAGGATGCAGCCACCATTGAATGGCACTGCTGCCACCACCCTGACTGACTGACGGCTGTCAGGTTGTACTCTGACTTTGTCCGTGTTTGGGATTTGCTCTTTGTAGTACTGTATTTCTATTTTAATTTCCTTAGTAAAGAATTGTTATTCCTAATTCCCTATCTTTGCCTGAGAGCCCCTTAATTTCAAAATTATAATAATTTGAAGGGAGGAGGTTTACATTCTCCATTTCAAAGAGAGGCTCCTGACTTTCTCAGCAAACTCCTGTCCTCTAAACCAAGACACACCTCTCATTGGCAGGGGAGGCCCAGGAGGCAGTGGCACCCTCCCCAGCACCCCCTGGAACCCTGCTGACCCAGCACCCCAGGAGCCCTGCTCACCCCTGCCCAGCTCCCCAGGCTCTGCAGTGATCCCGTAGAGCACCGCCAGCCCAGTGCCGCCTCTGTTGCGGATCCGGATGTCCAGGCTCTCGTTTGCCATGACCAAGGAAGGACATTGCAGTTCCAGCTGCTGGGGTGAAGCCACCACCTCGATCTCTGCCTGCTCAGACAGGAGCCTGGAGCCCACGAGGACGGTGGCAGTGACGTTGTAGCGCCCAGGTAAGGCGTAGCTGTGCACAGCTGTGTGTCCAGTGGTGTTGAGAACCTCGCTGTGGTCCCCAAAATCCCACAGTAAAGTGCTGACAGCAATGGGAATACTGACGTTGAAGAGCACAGGCTGGTCCAGGCTGTACTGGGGCTGGAGTCCTGTGAAAGACACAGGCAGCTGTGCCTGGAAGGGCAAGGGGACGAGTGAGGGGCCAGCACAGCCCTGCCCAGACAAATGCTCAGTGCAAAATGGCAAACAGCCCGAGGAAGAGTTTGATTCGTGGGCAGTTCCGCACAAACACTGCCCCTGGGAGCTGAAACCCCCATATTCCTGCTCTTGGGAGTAACAGAGGGCACTGCAGGTCTCCTCAGTGAGGTTCCCAGGGTGGACAGATGTGAAGAGGATGACAAACTCAGCTTCTTCAGTGTGGTTGCCTGTCAGACACGTGATGTATTGAGCTCCTGTGGGACAGAACAGAAGATCCTCTTGCAAAACAGACTCTGGGATGCCATGGATTGGTGAGACCCTCCAAGAGAACGACCCCACTCTCCTGGGAATGGAATTCTCCTGCTCAGCTCCTGCTCTGAGCATTTCCTTTTTCAGACTTGCCTGGGAAGTCTTTAATCCCCCAGCAACAGTTTCCAAACTCTTTATGCTAATTAGTGATGACAGAAATAACAAGCCAGTCACACAGATTTATGGAGCAGCAGCACTCAGTAAATAACACAGGGTTTTGGAGAGCCTGACACTCCCACGGGACGTGGAGCCGCCGAGTCTGACACTCAGAGGAGCCCACAGGACTTGCTACCAAGTGAGACCATGACAGAAGTGTGTCCTTTGGTGGTACCTTGGCTTGGTCAGTGCATGGTTCACCATGTGCTGTCTGGGACCTCCAGCAGCAAATCCCCCCTTGGGCAGACTGAGGACACAGGGGACACATCAATGGACCCTCCCTGAGGCACCTCTCTCCATGGGAGAGCCAACAAGAATTTCTCTCCTTGCAGGAAAACGTGCTGCTGGAGAGGAGGGCAATGCCAGACACGAGGGGTGCAGGGATGTCCAGGGGAAGGATGCACACCAACAACACAGGCATGGACATGGAGCCACGACAGCCCCAGAGGAACAGCCCAGGCCCTGGAGGGGCTGCACAGGGTGGGACATTTCCCTGCCACAAACACCCAGGCAGGGCCTCTCCCTGGCCCCTGCCCACGCAGCCCCGCCACGCTTGCGCCGCTGTTGCTGACGGTTGCTACAACATCTCCCCAAACATCTCAACAGCTCCAGCCTGGTGTGATCTTCCCAGATCAAACCCATCCAACTGCCCAGCTTCCTCCACAGCCTTCCTGGAAATGCTGAGCCACTTCTCCCAGGAAGAGTCCACCGAGAGGAGCACAGCACGGGAACTGCTCTGTTTTGCACCACCAGCCTGGTCATTCTTCATCCCCTGCCCGGCACTGAGAGCTGTCAGGAGCTGGCAGGCTGTCCCAGCCTACTCCCATCACACTGAATTACCCAGAAGGCAGCCTCACATTATTGTTTCCACACTGGCTTAAAGTAGTTCAAGAGGGAACAACTAATTATCAAGAGCAATAACAGCGCCAAGTGTTTTTCCCTTTGATAATTCCTGCGAGATGCTGTAAGCTGGGGTAGCTTTGCTGAGGGAAGAGGAACAACAGCCACCTGGATTTTGGTCCTGGGGAACACTGTGCCTCACCAGGCAGCTCAGCTGGCTCCTTCCAGCTCAGGGTTCTCACCCCTGCATCCTCCTGTCACACAACTCTGGATTCTCATTCTGCATCATCCTGTCACACAACTCTGGATTCTCATCCCTGCATCTTCCTGTCACACACAGCTCTGGACTCTCATCCCTGCATCCTGTCACACACAGCTCTGGGTCCCTCAGCCTCACCCCTGCATCCTCCTGTCACACAGCTCTGGGTTCTCATCCTGCATCCTCCTGTCACACAACTCTGGATTCTCATCCCTGCATCCTCCTGTCACACACAGCTCCCAAATTTAAGGAGATGCTTGCTGCCTGCCATAGGGAGGGAGCCCTTGCTCTCCCTCCCTCTCTCCTATTCCAGAATAACCCAGCATCCAGGCAGGATTTGTTTTCTTTCTTTTCACCCTGTTCCAGTGATGCCCTGCCTGACATTTCTCCTGGCCAAGCAGTCAGTAAAACGCCTGTAGAGCAGGTGGCTGTAAGATCAGGGCAGTGCTCATTCAGCACTCCCAAAGTGGAGCCCTGCCACCTGCAAAGACCCTGCTCAGCCTGTCCTCAGTGCCATCACCTCCCATGAGCTCTCAGTGCTTGAGATCAGTCTGGCAGAAGGAAAGCCTGAGCTGCAGTAACAGAGCCAGAGTCCTGTGGTGTCTGGTGTGTGCTCAGGGCTCATCTCAGCCCTGGTGTGACTGCCTTAAGGCACCAGGGGACACAGGACTGTGTGACCAGCATTTAATCAGAGCAGAACTGCTCACTCAGGACCCCTGAGCCCATCACTCCCATGCAGCCACCTCCACCCCACAGCCTCTCCTTACCACAGGTGGCATTGAGGAACAGGACATCGAACAGGGACAGGTTGGCCACCTCAGGGGGGTGGGCACACCTCGTGTCCTGCGCCTCCAGGACTCTCACGTTCCTGTCTTCCACCCAACGGGGCAACCAGGACAGTTTGCAGTCACAAACAAATGGATTCCAACTTAAGTTTCTGTCAGAGGGAGATCAGAACAAGTTAGGGATTCATGTGACATGTGCTAAGCCTTAATTACAGCAGTGTGCTGAGCCCTCCCTGTTCCCATCTGTGCCACTCCACCAAAAGGCTTTGGAAGAACGGGGAGAGGAGTTAATGAATAGGGAATCAAGCAATAATTAACGTGATTTTTCTAGAGGCTAGAATTAGGCAAGTACTCCAAGTACTTTTTTAACTCTACAAATAATTGTTGCAATTAGAAGCAAATGACAGACACAATCATATATCTAAAATAATCTGCCATGCAAGAGCCCCAGGCTGTGAGGGCAGCCTCTCCTGCTCAGGAGACTATTTACAGCCCCATTAAAAAATAGCTAAGAGAATAAAATTGATCTGTCAAAAAAAGAAATGCAAAGTCAATGACAATTTTTCCATGTGGCAGCTCAGTGAAAAGAGGGACACTTTAATTGCAGCTAAGCTCAATCCAAATTACAGCCCTTGGCACTCAGCTGTGAGCAGGACGGGGCTGGAGCTGCGTGTGGAGCTGGTGCCAGCAGGGCTGGGTGTTTGCAGGGCTCAACCCTGACTCTGGGGCTGAAAGCAGCACTTTGTCACCAGGCTGAGCAGGGACAGGCTCCCTGGGACCCCACCCTGGGCCTTTGTGTCCTTCCAGAGCCAAACTGCAAAGCTGAGGCTGCTCCTTGTGTCCTGTCCTCAGGGACAACGTGGGGCTGAGCTTTCCTCTCATTTGCCAAGGGGGTTTGCACAGGGTTAATCCTTTGGCTCAGACAGAGACAGAACAGCCACTTGTGCTGTGACTTCAGAGATCCCTCCTAGAAACGTGTGGCTTCCCCTCACCTCCCTTCAAATAGCATCAAAAGACTTCAAACACAAAAAGTAAAAACTTGAATCACTCAAGGACAACATCTGGCTTGGACACCTCAGTCAGGACCTAGCAAGCTGGGACGCTCCAGTCCCAGGTGTGACCATGTCACACAGGACAGTGTGACCCAGAGACAAGAACCTCAGCAGAGCTGGTGTGGGAGAGAAGCCAGGGAGACAAGAAGGCAGCAGAAGAGGTTGGAGATACCCAGGAGACAAAGAGCAAGAAAAAATCAAAACTAACAAGAAAAAATCAAAACTAACAGGAGAGCCAGGACCAGGACACAGCTTGAGGAAGGAAATGGAGACACCCCAAAAAGCAGCTGCTTGGGTGGGCACCTGCCCAGTATTTCCCCAAGTCAGCACAGCCTGCCACCCCACCAGGAAAGGAAAGGATGTTTCAAGGAAAGATTTAAATAAAGAACTGGGAAACAAAGAAGGTGAACTTACATTTCACTTAAATTAAATAAATTATCAAATATTCCATCTTCTAATGTAGAAATCTGGTTGTGGCTTATATCTCTGCAAAAGAAAAGTTCATCATGTTAGAAGCAATTTCCTCCTGACTGCAGCTTCTCCCTGGGAGGGTGAGCAGGCCCTGGCACAGGGTGACAGGAGAAGCTGTGGCTGTCCCTGGATCCCAGGAAATGTCCAAGGCCAGGCTGGACAGGGCTACCCTGAGGTGATGGAAGGTGCAGTTTAAGTAGCAACAGACATCTTGTGATAATTCTCCTTCTCTGGCCTTGAGCTCCTCTCCATCCAGCAGCACGGAGGGTCAAACCCAACTCCAAATGGCAATAATTCCCAAAAATCACCAGACTGAGCAGCTAAAGGCCTCAGGGAAGGAGCCCATAACATGGGACTCAGATGAGGTGGAGCAAGAACAAAGCAAACAGTGCACACTAGCCTTGCTGGGAGGACTGGGGGGCACTGGGAGGACTGGGGGGCACAGCAAGTACTTACAGCTTTGCCAGTGAAGTCAGGTTTCTGAATAGCTCAACATCTAAACCACTGATCCTGTTTTTGGAAAGATCCCTAGGGAAAGGAAAAAATAAAAAATTTCAGCTTTGGTTCAACCCTGTTTTGTCACACCTCCATTACCAGACCTCCGAAGAGCCTCTCTCCAAACTACAGCCAGAACCCTGACTGGAAATGTGGTGTGCTGAAGGCAGAGCATTTCTCCCAGCCAAAGAAAACACCTTTCCCAAAACCATAGAGCATCTGCTGCTCATAGAACCTGCAAGAAGAGAGCAGGAGTCTCAGGATGAGCCCCCACACTCTGCAGCACACCTGCAGCAATTACACCATGCCACACATGGCACTAAAAGTGATGCATCCTCTTAAAATCCATCCAGTCTAATCTATGTTCAAAGAAGTCATTAAGAAGTACTTCAGACTCAAGTAGTAATTAACTCAGAGAAAAATTTATGAAGAACTTCCAAGTGTGCCCCTCATGCCAAAGCCCTGATCAGTAATTACACAATTGATGCGTCAACTCCACGTTTCAAACATCTTTTTGTCTCTCTTTGGAAAAGCTTAAAATGGAAGAATAAGCAACAAAGAATATTTTCCATTTGAAATCAGGACAGATTGTCATTCTATAAGGAACACTGCTTAAAAAAAAAATTCTCCAGTTGCTCCCAGTAACACCAACATCCAAACCAAACCCTCCCAGCTCAGCTCCCTCCTCACCCCCCACCTCCCTCCCCAAATTTCAATGGCAGCCAGAGAAGAAGTGAAAGTTTCGCTCATCAGCCTCCACTTGCTCCCAATAAACCTCACTATTCATTTTCAGAAAAATCTCCTTTGGCCTAAACTTTCTTTTAGCAGCATCAAAACACTCCAAGCCATGTGATGGTTCCCATCCTTCCTGGATTTCTGGCTGAGCTCCCAGGAGAGGACAGGGCTGGACACACTTTGTCACCAGAGCCCTTCTCCTGCCATCTCCTTTCTTTCCTACAAACACCTCCTCTCATTTCTCCTGGCTGCCTCACCTGTTATTTCTACCCCTTAATCAAGCATTTCTTGGTTTGATCTGACATTTAAACTTCATTTATCCAAATGAAAATAATTCTGCCAAACTGGCAGGAAAATCACGTTCGATTCCAGGAAACTGGGGATAAGTAACAGGGATGGATGTCTCTTTAGAAGGTTTATTTTCCCTGATTTTGCTGTCTGGGAGTTCTCTGCCAAGCTGAGAGTGGATTCACAACAGTTCACCAGCAACACCAATACAGAAGTCCAAGAAATGTGCAAAATAAAAGTTCAAATTAGATAAAGGAGGATAATAAAAATATCTGATCATACAGCAATCTGTCTCAGAGCTGCTGGGGCAGCACTGGAGGAGCACAGAGCATCCCTGGCTGAGCCACACTCTGCACAGGGGACAGCAAAGTCACCCCAAAGCTGCTGCCAGCTCCCACCTGCAAGACAAGCTCAGACTGGAACCCCAGCCAGGACAGAGCCTTGCTCAGCTCCACCTCTCCTCGAGCATTTTGTGGCCACTGAACCCCTCTGTCCCCACTGCAGCCACGTGGGGAAGGAACAGAAGGACCAGAGCTCCAATCAGCCACCTTCCAGGCACAAATTATACTGTTAATTAAAAACACAAATTAAATTTGTACTCACAGTACAAATATTTCCCTTCTCCTCTGAAACACCTGGAAGTCGCCCATTTAGTTTTTAGGCAGCACCTCAAGTCCAAGGAAAGGAAATGGGAGTTTCAGCTCAGATGCCTTCCTGCTCCTCGCCCAGACAAGCAAAACCTCCAAAACAAACCATGCAGCTGCTGCAAAAACAGGGCTCTGCCATTTCCAGGAGCCTCTTCCAAGGTGCTCCCTGGCTGCAGGGGGAGTGTGGGGACACTCAAATCCTGTCTCTGGGGTGCCAGCACTGTCCTGTCTTACGGTGGAGAGGCTCCTGTGCCCTGCTCTCCTTTATGTGTTGATGAAGGGGTTTGCTTGGCATCCTGCACAGCCATGGACCAGCAGATAGCAGTGAGAGCAGCTGAGCTCACCCAGCTGAGCACCCTGAGCTAGGGATGTTCCCCCATTGGCACTGCCAGGGGAGAATGGGGCTCAGCTCCACAGGCTGAACCCCTGGAGTTCCAGTTAACCCAGCCCTGACTCTCTGGCACTTCACAAAATTCAGATGCAGCCCAAGGATCCCAAGCCTTGCTTCTCACCTGTGTCCCACACCCACAGGCACCTACAAACCAGGGCAACTCCCTTGCTGCTTCCTTGCCCTCCTGATCCCATGAGAAGCCGCAATAAATCCTCTCACTTTTCACCCTCCCTGACCTTCCTGGAGGTCTGCAAGGGCAGCAGAGCCCCTGCTGACAGCACAGCTGGAAGGAGAAGTGAGGAATGGTGACAGATCCAGCGCCTGGGAGCTCATGGAAATCATCCTGGCATGGCAGAGGTGGCTGCGAACCAAGCTGGGCTGCAGATAAAAAAACAAACCAGGAAATAGTGAGCAATAAAAGCCAAGGCAAAGGCTCAGAGCCTTTGGGACAGAGCTGAGCCTGGCAGCACCACGAGCTGCCACGACTGTGTTTTCCCAGCCCAGTGCCAGGCTGGAGGAAATTCAGAGCAGGTTCAAAGCAGAGCTGAGGCCAGCAGCGAACAAGGCTCTCCACTGACATTCTCTGCACACACAGCCTGACGCCCTCCTCACCAGGAGAAAGAAAAATGTCATTTCCTGTGGCTTGGGGGACTTGAGGAACACGCTGTGCCTGCTGGAAAAGGGCAGCCATGAGTCACAAGCACTCAGTCCTGCCTCAGATCCCACAAATGGAACTGCAAATGTAAAAAACTGTAAAATGGAGCCGTGCAGGGTCATTCTGTGGGACATGGGGCAGCAAAACTCACCGACAGCTATGGTACAGGACACAAAGTGTGTAACTGAGAGTTCCCCACACTTCCCAGCAAAGGGAGACATTCAAATACTTCTGGAAAAGGGAGGTGGTTTAGTGAGGAAGGTGAAACTTTGGGAAATAAGGGAATATTTGGTAATGAGGGTGTCAACCTGAGCCCTGGGAGCCTTCAGCTCCGTCCCAGCCCTGCTGCAGCCCTGTGTGATGCTGGATGCATCCCCCAGCCTCCCTGGAGCTGGGGATACCCAAACCCAGCCCACAGAGATGGTGAGGATGGATCCACCACGCACACCACCAGCCCGACCTGCTGCCCACGGACCTGGGGAACTCTGGGGGAAAAGGCATCAAGAACTGGCTCCTTTCTCACTGATGGGAGAGGGAGGAAGCAGGAGGGCTCAGCACCCACCCCATCCCTCAGTGCCAGCCCAGGGGTTATTCCTGCACACTGCTGTGGCCAGGCTGGTTCTGGGCACTGCTGTTTGCTCCCTCATCCCACAGAACATACAATGTTCAGCAGAGGATGGGCGGCCCCGCTGCCAAGGCTGATGTCATGCTCTCATTATGTCATTTGTGGGCCCGCTCTGCCTCCATTTCACAAAAAAAGGGAGGGAGGGAGAGGGAGGGCAAAACTTCCCCAGCCCTTTTGGGGCAGGGAGCTCTGCCAGAACAGTAATGGGAAAAGCATCCCGAGATGGAGAAGTGTCTGAGCAAGAGGAGCCCACACTGGGGGCAGAGCACGGCTCAGGAAAGAACTTCCAGGTCTGTAAATCACGAGCAGGGCTGAGGTTTTGTGGGGCAGCAAAGCTCCACG
This sequence comes from Sialia sialis, assembly GCA_009812075.1. Lineage (NCBI taxonomy): Eukaryota > Metazoa > Chordata > Aves > Passeriformes > Turdidae > Sialia > Sialia sialis. Next base: position 1,095,341 of record VRYO01002014.1, on the reverse strand, counting down.
GAAAGACAGTTCCCAGTAAAGCTCAGCAGTGCTCCCAGTAAAGCTCAGCAGTGCTCCCAGCAAAGCCCAGCAGGGTACCCAGCAAAGCCCAGCAGGGTTCCCAGTAAAGCCCAGCAGGGTTCCCAGCACTGCTCCCATTTCTCTCCCCATCACACAGGCTGTGGCTGTCCCTGCACCCCTGAAGTGTCCCAGGCCAAGCTGGAGGGCAGCCTGGGACAGTGGAAGATGTCCCTAAACATGGCAGGGGTGGCACTGGATGGCATTTCAGGTCCCTTTGAACCCAAACTCCACCAGGACTCTGTGAAAAGCCAGGCTGCACAACCCCACACCCTGTGGCCACTGAGAACAAGAACAGGGACATGTGAGATGGCTGGTGGGACACAGCAAAACCCAGCGCTTCCAGAACCTTCCATCATGCACTAAGTGCCCCAGAGATGCCCTGCACAGCCTCCCAGGTTGCCATGGCAAACACTTCCCTGTCTCCAGGAACAAAAAGCAGCGTGGAGCTGATCCTGCCTGACACACACAACAGACTTTCAGAAAAGAGCAGGAAAAAACTCTGTGGGCTTTCGCCTGCCTGAGCCAGGAAAAATTACAGCTTTTTGCTGATCAGATTCCTTTTTTCCTTCGTCTTTTGGCTTGCACCCCTCCAAGGAAGCACAGCAGAAGCAGCAGCACTTGTGTGCAGAGGTGAGGACAGAGATTATTTCCACAAATGGTTATGGAAATCTGAAAAAACACGGATTTTCCTGTGTGTTGGGCACAGGGAGCAACGCTGTGCTCCTGCCTCACAGCTCCCCTGCACCAGGAGCTCTCTGCTTTTCAGCTCAGACAGGAGGGAAATGGCACACAGACATCTCCAGCCACTGGTTCCAGTCATGCTGAAATAGGGATTTTCCAAGGCGAAAGGATTCCAGCTCCACACACATCCCCCCAGGAGCTGCAGAGGGTCCTTCCCTCATCTCCCCGAGGCTGTCACAGCATGATGACAATTTATTTGTTCCTTTTGGATTTATGAGTTTCAAATGCTGGCCCAAGTCCTTGGCTCTCTCTGAGGAATTTGCCCCATAAGACTTTTTCACAAAAATTCATCTAAAAATAGAATGCTTTTCTTCCTACAGCAAAATCCTAATGGTTGATGTGAAATGCAAGGCGAGATGAGCATCTCTGCAATGTCCTGAACACTCTGTGCTCTCCTGAAGAGAGCAGAGCACTCCCAATGTGCCCTGGCAGGGCAGCAGTGCCAGGAGCAGATCCTGACATCTCTCCCAGCTCCTGCAGGACCACGAGCAGATCCCTCCAGCACTGGGGGCTCCCTGAGCAGGGGGATGAAGCAACGCTCCTCCCTCACCTCACAGCCTTGCCTCATCCTGCTCAAGCCTCTCCCAGCACAACAAAACCCTTGGATGTGCAGGAGTAAATCCAAAGTTGGGGCCACAGCTCAGGAAAGGGGGTGTGAGAGCCTGTGCTCTGAGAAACAGGGAGAAGCTCAGAGCTCAGGGCACCCCAGGTGACACAGTCCCCCCTGGAGCAGACAGGCTGCAAAAAGCTGCAGGATGCACAGCCAGGGCACCCCTGCCACAGCCAGGGCATCCCAGCCACAATCAGAACATCTTCACAATAGCCAGGGCATCCCTGTCATGGCCAGGGCATCTAAACCACAGCCAGGGAACCTCACACCAGCCAGAGCATCTCAACTACAGCCAGAACATCTTCACAACAGCCAGGGCATCCCAACTATGGCCAGGGCATCTAAACCACAGCCAGAACATCTTCACTATAGCCAGGACATCCCTGTCATGGCCAGGGCATCCCAACCATGGCCAGGGCATCTCAGACACAGCCAGGGCATCCTCACAATAGCCAGGGCATCCTAACCATGGCCAGGGCATTCCAACCATGGCCAGAACATCTTCACAATAGCCAAGGCAGCCCAACTATGGCCAGGGCATCTCAGCCATGGCCAGGGCATCTAAACCACAGCCAGGGCATCCTCACAATAGCCAGGGCATCCCAATCATAGGCAGAACATCCCAACCACAGCCAGGGCATCCCAACCATAGCCAGAACACCTTCACTACAGCCAGAGCATCCCTGTCATGGCCAGGGCATCACAGCCACAGCCAGAACATCCTCTCAACAGCCAGGGCATCCCAACCACACCCAGGGCACCTGAACCACAGGCAGGGCATCCCAGCCACAGTCAGAACATCTTCACTACAGCCAGGGCATCCCAACCATGGCCAGGGTGCTCCAACCACACCCCGGGCATCCTCACAACAGCCAGAATATCCCCATCACAGCCAGAGCATCCTCACAACAGCCAGGGCACTCCAACCATGGCCAGGGCATTCTCACAACAGCCAGGGCATCCCAGCCACGGCCAGAACATCCCAACCACGGCCAGAACATCCCAGCCACATCCAGGGCACCCCAAGCAAGCTGAGGAGAAGCCCTCCCTGCAGGTGGGAGCTGTCTGCAGAGCAGCTGTGGCTCCAGGAGCAGCTCTCACAGCCCTGCAGGCAGCACTTTTCACCAGACTTTCCCAAAATAAGGCTGTGGAGCTGGAGCAGGGCTGCAGGCTCTGCACAAAGGGGATGTGTGACTTCATGCAGCGACGTCATGCTCTGGCAGGGCTGTCCTGGAGCCATGGCATCATGTGCTCCATCCCTCTCCTCCCCAGCCAGGGGGCTCTGAGGGGGCTCCCAAAATCCAGGACCCACAGCTCAGCTCCTCTTACAAGTTATTCTTACACTGAGCTGATTTCATCTCTGCACTCCCAACACCGAGACAACACAGCCAAAGGGGAGGGGGGCACTGGGGTGTCACCAGGGGTGCCTGAGGAGGCCAGGAAGGTGCTCCAGGGGGACAGGGAGGTGGATCCAGGGATGGCCACGGTTCTGAGAGGTCCCTCCCAGCTTGTGAGCCACCCGAGTGACCGGGAGCCAGCACTGAGCAGGAGCCAGCACTGACCGTGCTCCTTCCCTCACTGCCAGGAGGTGACTTCATGTGGCACAGAGCAAGGAAGAAACCTCAGGCATCACCGAGCCCTGTGACACCAGAGCCCAGGATGGGAACAGCAGAGACCTCCAGCCTGGGAAAGCAGCAACCCAAACTCTGAAATCAAGCTGATGTCCATAATTAGCGCCGCACGTAAACGAGCTGTCTGCAGCTCCAGCCAGGGAAATGTCAGCCCTGCAAACACTCATTTGCTTCATGGAAAGTCTGCAAAGCAACCAAGGATGTGATAAATCCAAGTATCTTCCTAGCACACGTGGCAGAGCTCAAGCAGATCCTATTAAGACGCCTGCAGCCCAAAGCCAAGTGCTTTTCCTGCAGATCTCTTTCCCATGCAGATCCCATTTCCCTGCAGATCCCATCCTATGCAGATCCCTTTTCCTGCAGATCCCTTTCCCATGCAGATCCCATTTCCCTGCACATCCCATCCTATGCAGATCCCTTCCCACGCAGATCCCTTTTCCTGTAAATCCCTTTCCCTGCAGATCCCTTTCCCTGCTGATCCCTTTACCTGTAAATCCCTTTCCCATGCAGATCCCTTCCCATGCAGATCCCTTTCCCTGCAAATCCCTTTCCCTGTAGATGCAGATCCCTTTCCCTGCAGATCCCACTTTTTCCCCCAAAACACATCTGTGCCCACGTCCTGTGCCTCTGTGTGCCATCACACAGCAATTCCAGAGCCAGCTCCGGTCTCCTGAAAACCCAGCACGTTTCCAAGTCAGCATGCTGGGAGCCCAGGAACATTTGATTTTGCCATAAAAAGGGGGCCCTCTGGAAGCTGTAATTTAGGGATTACACAGCTGAGCTGCTCAGTGCTTAATCTTCCTTATACAAACTGCAGAGTTTTCAATAAATGTTGACACATTACTGATACCAATCCACCACTGGGACAGGGAATGGTGCAGATATTCTTTGTGTCCTTGTTTTTTATTACTCAATTAGTATTCATTTTGTAAGTGAGGCTTTTCCCTGGACAGCTGTCCTCCAGGGATGTGAGAAACAATAAAACCCCAATGCTATTTAGTCCCAGCACTGTCAATTCTGCAGTACACGAGAAAGGAGCCTCAGGCAGGGATCAGAGGATGCAGGAGCTCAGGATGATGTTGGACTGATCACAGGGATGTGTCATTGAGCTGACAGGGGAGCTGGAGCCAAGGGACACGGAGAATTCCAGGAATTCTGTCTGCAAACTGGTGAAGTCTGAATGGGCTGTTCCTTGGAATCCCTCTGGGGTATCTGTGTTTTATATCCCAAAAGAACAGGGGAACAATTTGGACATCACTGACACAGAATGAGACAAACAAACCAGGGACTCCTCCAAAACACAGGGAGATCTGTAAAAACCTTCAGGCCACTTCTGAGCTCAATTCAGAGCTCAGCTGAGAGCACGTGAGACTGATAAGGCAGTATCAGATCAAAAGTAATGTCTTCAAACAGCTGGGAAATAATTCTCCCATTTCTCATACAGGAACAGTCATTGTGTGGCACTGGCAGCACAAACCAAGGGAAAATAAAACCACAAGCTGCAAAATAGCCCTCAGAAGGGATCAGGAAATCCTGGAATGGTTTAGGATAACCAGTTTCACCTCCTGTAACAGGCAGGGACATCTTCCACTAGCCCAAGGACATCTTCCATTAGCCCAGGCTGTTCCAAGCCCTGAGTCCATAAAGGATTGAGGATTTAGGAGAAACAGCAGCAAAGAAGCCAAGGCTCTTGTGGCAGGTAAAGCAGACACAGGGGGCACAGGAAAGGCTCTGGGGTGGCTGAAGGACAGAGCCACCACATCCCTGTCCCCTCCTGCTCTGCACCTCCCACTGCTGGAGCCGCACAAAGCTGAGCACACCAAACCAAACGGGCTTTTGGCCATTTCCTCCTGAATCCTTTGAAAAGTCTGAGCTCCAGGTCCTGTTCCTAAATTCTCTACCTCCTGCAGGAGCCCATGGGTGGGGGTGGCACCAGCCTGGCTCCACACAGAGCTGCCAGGACCCACCTTGGTGCTGACACAGACACAACCTCCCATTCCTCCTGTCCCCAGAGCTGGACTGTCCCTTCCCAGGGCTCAATGCTCCTCACACCTTTCCTCTCCACAGTGACAGCCCCAATCTGTTCACCCTTCAGCTAACAGCCCCCTCCAACACCTCCAGCTTTTCCAGGTTCCTGGGTGGCTGCTGAAAGAAAAACAGTTTTGTGTCTATTTTAGCCCAGTCTGCCACTTGATTTTCATCTCCAATGTGTTTTACCAACACCATCTCATTTAAGAGGCTCCCTGTTTCAGACTCTCACCAACATCCCTCATCTCCAATATGGGAAGTTCCCTGAAAACACTGATGGGGAAAAGGACACGAAGAAAGGAAGATCCACTAAGGTCCAGGCCTGGCAGAGCAGGGATGGAGACAAACTTTGAGCAGGATTGTGCAGCCTCTTGACTTCCTTTCTTCCTCCCAGAGGGAACACTCATGGATTTGGGGCCATCAGATTACTTGATGTGTTTAAAAATAGCCCAAAGCAAACGGTGCTGTGTGATGCTGAGCACAGCCCTGAGTTCACAGCCACTGCCTGCGACAGAAAATCCCCAGAGCAGGAGAGCTGGGAGCAAAAAGCAAAGTGCAGCACGTTCAGGGCCCCAAACCACAACTGCAGCAGAATCCAGTTGTGTTTTCCCTGCAGCTGCTTTCCATGTTCATCCCAGCAACTCAAACATTGCACATCACTGGGTACCACACACCAATTCCTGCATCACCACACACCAATTCCTGCATCACCACACACCAATTCCTGCATCAAGCCCAGAGGATGTTCCCATCTCAAATAAACACTGAGAATCATGCAAAGGTTTGGCTTGCAAGGGACCTTAAAGCAGGATGGGGCTTGGAGCAAACTGATCCAGAGGGAATTGTCCCTTCCCATGGCAGGGGCTGGAACTCAAAGGTGTTTTCAAGTCTGTCATTCTATGGAACATTCTGAAGCCAGTGCTCAATCCCTTTAACATCTGAAGCATTGATTTTTTCACTCCAGCTCCTGATAAATCCATGTGACATTGGGTCAAACTCAAAACTTTGACTCAGAATTCAAATTCTGACTTCTTGCAGGAATTCAGATGTGTATTACATCAACGTCAGCATCTTCTGCTCCTCCATCTGCAAAGCTACTTTAAAGGCAGAGGTTTGGGAGATCTATTTTCCATAGGTGGATTTTCCACATTGACTGCCACTAATTACACCATCCCCTTTAATTTTTAGCTAATGCCATGCTAGGCACAGCATTGCTTCTCCCTGGGACAGAAAATCAGGACATTGGGCTAATGAATGTTTGCACCACCCCATTTACCTTCTGTTAACACTGGCACTGTGTTTGTTTTGATCCAGTCCCTGGGAATCTCCCTAAGGCCCAAAAATCCATTAAAAACGAACATTAATAGCCCAGAGGACTCTTCAGCTAGATCTTTTTAAATTCTTGGATGCAAAATATCTGAACTTGCTGGTTTAAGAAGGTCTAACATTAATAGCAGCTGTTTAACATCCTCCTCGGTTACTGTTGGAGTGGAAAGTGTTTCATCATCCTCATATGATACAAATACATCACCTGGCTTTTTTCCAAATAGAAAACAGAAATATTTACTGAGTAGTCCTGCCTTTTGTGTATTCTCATTGATAATTTGACCATGTTCATCTAACTCCTTTAATCCCCAATATACTTGAAAAACTCTTTGCTCTTCTCAACCTTGCTGGACGCAGACTTTTCTTTAAGATTATTTTGCTTATCAGTGTTTAGTGCTCGTCACAACCAACATTTCTCTTTCCTATCTTGTACACCTAATTTCTGTAAGAGCTTCCACTTCTCACTCAGGCTCTCACAATGCCAGAGGCAGAGCTGAGCATGCACAGCTTCTCTGGGCAATATCCCAGTTCTCTCCAATATCCCATCTAACCCTCCCTGTGCTGCTGTGAACCCATTCCCCCTTGTCCTTGTCTCCCAAAGTCCCTCTGCAGCTTTCCCTGCGTCCATGACTGATCCTTTAAGGTCTCCTTTGTAAGGACCTCATGCCCCAGTGCTTTGCTCTCCCCTTCCCTGCAGTGAAGATGATAAGGAAAGAGAAAATTAGAGAAGTAAAAAAAAAAATGAATGCTCTGCTGTATCATCCTATTAAAAGAGGACCAGCCCCACCACATATCCCTCAGGGCTGGCTACAGCCTTAATTTGGAGCTCCTTAATTTGAAGCTGTTCCATAAAAAGCAATTTCCAGTCTTCTCCGCTCTCCATGCAAACTATTTTTTGTGCAATTAAATCCCATCTTCCCATTTTCTCTAATTCTGGCACATCCACAGCAGCTGCTTTGACCTTGAGAGGCACAACCTGTGGATACCTGTGGGAGGTTAAAGATGGGATCCCAGAATGGTTTGGGTTGGATGGGACCTTAAAGCTCTTCCAATTCCAATCCCAACACTTTCCACTGTGCCAGGTGCTCCAAGCCCTGTCCAGCATGGCCTTGGACACTCCCAGGGATGGGGAATCTGTGCCAGGACCTCACCACCCCTGAGTCAAGAATTTCATCCCAATGTCCCATCTGACCCTGCACTCTTCCAGTTCAGAATCCCGGAATGATTTGGGTTGGAAGGCCCCTCAGAGATCTCATCATTCCAAGCCACCTTATCTGCACCCAGTCTGCACAACTCTTCCAGAAATCAGGAATATGTGGGACCATGCTGAGGGTCCCCATCCCAGCCCAGAACCTTCCTGAGCTCCAGCAGGGTTTCCATGCCCAGGGCACGGCGTGGGTGCAGCTCTGTGGGCTCTGTGTGTGTGTGTTTGTTTGGGATTTTGTGAATAGGGCTGCTTAGCACGTTGAGTCCTCCCCACAAGGCTGATGTGCTAGAGTCCATTGGCTCCCTATTCCCCAAAGGAAACATCTGCACATTCCAGACACATTCTGTAACGGGAGTGAAACCCATCCTTGAAGTGAAATTTTACAGCCTCCACAGCGCAAAATAACGATCACTGGCAAGGGCCAGTGGAAAAGTAATGTTTAAAATATTATTACAGGGAAGCGGCTGCCAGAGCCTCAAATTAATCACTTGAACGTGTCTCTGGTGCGTTATGTAACCTGGGCCAGCTCCTGCCCAGAGAACAGCTCTGCTCTGGCCATTTCCCTCTGTCCAGCTCTGCTCCAGTCTCATCCCACTGTCCAGTTTTTCTCTGGCCACTTCCCACTGTCCAGCTCCCCTGCCCTCCCCAGGGCCAGGACAGAGCCAGGCTCCCACTGCAGCCATTGGGACTGTTCCCTTCTCTGAGGTCTTTTCAGGCTTGGGAACCACATTTCTTCAGGTGTCCAGTTTTTTCAAGGAAATCCCAGGAGAGACAAGGACAAGGAGCGTTTCTCCATCACCTCTGAAAAGCAGCATCTGGCACAGCAGCAAAAGGAGCTGCTTCCCACGGTGGTCTGAAGGAGAGGGGAAGCTGCAGGTCTGATGGTTAAACTGGTGTGTGTGCTGGTTAAACTGGTGTGCTGGTGGGCAGGTGACAGAACAAGGACATTGTCCTCTCCTCATCCTGTGATCACTAACTGGCAGGATCCAAATACTATAAAAATGCAACTGACGTTGAAAATAAAATTTCAAAAAGCCTCTGAAGAAAGGCAGGAGCAGCATCAACAGTGGATGCTGACACAATCCAGGGGAGGAAGGAAGGAAGGAAGGAAATTCTTGACAGTCTCAACCAGCAGCAGGAAGAGAAGGAGTGAAACGAGTCCTATGGTACCAGGGAGAATCCTGCAGGCCCTCAGCAGAAACAAGGGCAAACCTCTGCTGTCCACCAGGCTGGAGATACCACACATGCAGCCAGAAACTCTGCTGAGGAGCACATTCCATCTCTGCTGTTCCATGGCTGTGTTGGGGCATCCAGCCCTTGCAGGTGCTGAGGGCTCAGCCCAAGCTGTGCCAAATTTCAGTGTCCTTGCAGGAATACAGGGGAGCTGAGGTGCTCTGGTGACAGGTAGCTCTGAGTGCTGGGTGGTCTCTCTGCACAAGTCCCTTCTGAAGCTTGAGATAACAGAGTTTCCAGGATTCCATGGGAGAAAGGGCTTCCAAGCCACCATTTAGCTGTAAACATCTCTCTAGCACAAAGGCTCCATAATTCAAAGTCAGGCCCATGAATCCCTACTGGAACAAAAACACTCAAGGAATTCCTTAGGCAGCAGCTGTGGTTGATGTTCAGTGCTGTAAATCTGAGGGCAGGGAAGACCCCAGAGGCAGGGACAGACAGAGCACAGGGACCTGGCCTGAAGGGGCCAAAGGACAGGCTCTCCCTAATCCCTAATCCCCCCTGTGCCACTGCTAACACCAATTCCAGCTCCCCCAGCTTTTTTCAAATGTGGTTGTTTGGGTTGGAGGGCTCTGCACTCAATGTTTTTGCAGCATGTTCAGTATAGAACCTTAAATATCTTCCTTCTGAAAACAAAACCCAATTAGAACCCAATATAGAGCTGCTGGTTCCCGTACAAAAGCCATTTGCATGTTTCTGGCATTAATAATGTGTGTGGTTGGGCTGCTTCCTTTAAGCATTAGAAAGTCTTCTGTGATGCAGTCAGAATATTTCTGCTTAACAAACACTGATTTTCAGAGGCCCCAGAGTAGGTACAGAGGAAAAGGAGCAGCTTGCTTGGGCCTCAGCTGCCCCTCTAGGAGACTCCTGAACAGGAGACAGAAAACCATTTGATGCCTGCACAAGATCAAAGAATCCTGGAATGCCTTGGGTGGGAAAAAAGACCATCCAGTTCCACCCCCTGCCATGGGCAGGACACTTTTCACTGTCCAAGGTTGCTCCATGCCCCATCCAGCCTGGCCTTGGACACTTCCAGAGTCTCCATATCCTCACAGAGAGACACTTCTTCCCAATATCCAATCTAAATCTACTCCTCAGAGCACTCTCAAGTCAGATCAAGTGCCGGTGATGCACATTTCTGGTTCTTTCTCAACCACTGTCCCAGGCCAGGCTGGATGGGGCCTGGAGCAGCCTGGTCTAGCAGAAGGTGTCCTTGCCCACAGTCTTTAAGGTCCCCTCCAACCCAAACCATTCCATGATTCTGTGAGGAATCAGAGCAAGGATAATTCCATTCACTTCAGAGTACAGGTCCTGTCAGGGGTCTGTGAAAGGGAGGATCACTGCAGTGCCTGTTCCCTTCTCTGACAGGACCAGTGCCTCTAATCCTTTTATAAGAACATCATTATGTGGAATAAACTGTCTAAAGATAAAAAAAAAAAGGTTCTTGCAACTCTGCTAATCTTCTTAATGATTTAATACCTGCAAATACTACAGGGAGGTATCCCTTTCCTGATCCCATTAAAGGCTGCTGTACAAAACATCTCACACACTTCAGCATCCTACTGTGGATTTTGTTTTTCAACAAAGCCAATGTCTCTGGAGACCAAGCGAGGGTTTCTGATCCCACAGCCCCACCAATTTAAAAAAATCTTCTAAATGCCTGCCTGGGGGATTCCAATAAGTCCTGGCACAGATCCTCCAAATAGTAGCAAAGTTAAACAGGGTATGGCTGTTATTGCAGAGATCTCTCACTGCCAGCACAAACACACAGCCTGGACCACTCAACCTTTTAGAGCAGGAAAGGCACGGACAATGATTCACAATCAGCATTTTTCCTTCTACCACAGCCACCCCTTTTCTTTCATCATTCCATCTCTCTGGCAAGCAGCTCTTCCCTGCAGCTTTTGTGACACTTTTCCCCCTGATTTCCTCATCACATTGACAAGGACAGGGCACATCCCAAAGTGCCCTGTTTGATTTCTCCATCTGCCAGGGGCTGGTGAGACATCCAGTTCAGCCAGGACTGACCATTCCCTCATGTATGGGACCAGAACAAGGCTGGAACACTCAATTCCTTTGGAGAACTCAGAGTAAGGCTGAGGTGGCTTCATGAGCCTTGTTTGTGCTGGTTTTCCTCTTCTTCTTTGCATATGCACAGCCAAGAGACCTTCCCAGGTCAATATGTACATATTTGTAAATATATGTAAATACATTCAATATAAAATATATTAAATTGTTGCCTACTCCCCATACAAGCACATGCTGGGACTGACACTGGTACTGATTCTTCCTCTCGGAAATATTTTCTTAATTAGTCAGTTTAAATCTTCCTCAGCTCAGGATTTTTCTAAAGTTCCCCAGTGTTGACTCACCTGAACTCCAGGTGTTTACTGGTACAACAGATAAGTCCAACACCCAAATCTCCACACATCATACAGAGAAAAACTCACAATAAAGGGCAAATGAACCATGAGGAATCCACCAAGGAAGATGTCCCTGGAGCTGATACAGACATCTTAAGAAAGAAATGGATTTACAGTTCATGTATTTTTTTCCTAGAGTGGAACATTGATTTTGTTGCTGTTCTTTCACCTCATGTTGGTTAAAGCAGCTCAAGGCTGAGCCCCCTCCCTGGCACAGGGCGACTCAAACATGGACAGTGCTGCCTCAGGAGGCTGATGCTCCACTTCACGTTCAGGCAACTGTCTTGGACCGTGCCTCAGTTTAATGATTAAATCCAAAATGCCTCTTCCCTCTTCTCCAGAAACCACGAGGGTGATTGTGTAAGAGCGTGCTCGCAGTGCGCACAAACCACCAGCAAACTCGCTTTGTTCAAAAGGGAAAGAAAGAAGAGCAAGGAAACACCAAGGCAAGGCCAAGAGAAATAAAATGGCACAGACAGAGCGCCCCAAGGAGCTGGGGCAGGCAGGGTGCTCAGTGCCAGCACAGCCAGGCTCTGCTGCGAGCCCTGCAGGGATGGGAAGGATCCCAAAGCAGGCTCGGAGCCTGATCCCTCCTCAGGCTCCACACAGGCACTCTGCACACTTTGGGTAAACATCCTTGGTAAACTTTGGACACCACAGCAACGTCCAGAAGGATGACACTCATAAATCAGCCCTGCTGGCAGGAGGAGGATCTGCCCAGCTCTCTCAGACACAGCACTGCTGCCAGCATTTGCAGCAGACACTGAGTTAAGCTGCATCTTTGGTCTGGAGCTAAACCACCTTCTTGCCAAGGCTAAAAATTGCTCCGTGGCGTAATCACAAACTGAGGCACAAGAGCGAAATAATAAATTTCGTTCCCATATAATAATAACAAGTCAGGTTTCCATAGCACCTCTCTTCCCCTCAGATCCAAGAGGACATTTCTGACTGCAGCAGGCTCCGTGCACGGGGGTTATGTAACCCACACAGCCACTGCTCTGGGGCTGCAATCCAGCATCTCAGCCTCACATGGAGACAAGGATCACCAGCACACGAGGAAAAGGCAAGAACTGAACCCTCCATAATGCTGCTGATCCATGGTCTGCTCTGGATAGAACAACAAGTCCAACCTGTGAGCTGTGCCCACCTTGCCACTCAGCCCAGAGCTGGGAAAGCAGATGGGGAAAGCACAGCCTGGTGGTCAGCAAAACTCCTGGGTCGTGCGGCAAAAGACAAAACAGGTCCCTGTTCAGCTCAGTCATGCTGACATTGCTGCCCAGTCGTGCCAACAGCAGCAGCCCACGCTGGGCACTGCTCTGTCATCGCTCTGTGTCACTCAGGGCTCAGGAATACAAAGACCCCAAGGCTTCTCCCAACCAGCAGTGTCTGTCCCATCTCATCCATCAAAGGCGAGCAGAGAGCTCCTGCTTTCCAAGAAGCTCCAGCTGGGCTCTGCAGGCTCAGAGGCGATGGAGGAGCAGAGCTCCTGGTCTCTGCTGCACCCAGGCACACAGGGCTGCTGACTGCCTGGGCTCCAGCCTTCCTTCCCTGCATTTTCCACACTCTCCTGCCAAGAGAGCTCCAAGCTGCCTCCTGCCCAAGCAGAGCAGCCCCAGGGAGCACAGCCTGCACCCACTGAGTGACCACGGGGGCTAAGACCCTTGCAACAGCCCAGCAGGGACTTGGGAGGGCAAGGGGTGGCTCTGGAGCACATCTGGAGCACATCTGGCATTCTGGGTGCTCCACAGCTCCTGCAGGGCAGAGGGATGATGCCGAGGCTGGCAGCAGAGGAAGGGAATTGTAGAATCCCAGAACGAGTTGGGTTGGAAAGGACCTTAAAAAAATCCACCAGATCCACCTCCTGCCATTGCAGGGACACCTTCCAGGAGACCAGGCTGCTCAGAGCTTCATTCTGCCTGGCCTTGGACACTTCCAGGGATGGCAGGAGGGAAGAGAAGGCTCTAGAAGCAAGATATCCATCTTCTGTCCATGCTCTAACTACAGAAAGCATTTTGTACTCATGACTGCTGTTCCCTCATGACACAAAAAGGCAAATCATGGGATCACCATGGTTAGAAAAAAACTCTGAGATCAGCACCTCAGAGGGCTGAGCATGGATTTTTATTACATTCAGAATCATCAGACATTAAGACATTTTTGTGAAGCAACCTGGAGCCCCAGCTCCCACATTCAGCTGAATTTGAGTGAATAAAAATTTGCATCTGTTTCTTGTGTGTTGGGCTTCTTTTTTTTTCTTTTTTTTTTTTTTAATTTCCTGCTGTGTGAAACAGGAGGAGCAATAAAATCAAACCCTTGGAAACAAATGACAACTGTTTAGTGGAGTACAAAGAAATCCCAACGCCTTCCTGGGCTGTTTGTGCCACAGCTGCTCCATGCATGGCTGATGCACAGGTAGGAGAACGGGCTCCCAGTCCAGACTTCCCCACTTTTATGGGGTTAAATTGGATCCCACTCAGTGTTTAAGGCCACTGTTGAACTCATAACATGTTCTGCGGCATGGCTGACACCAAATGGGTTATTTTTCACTCACATGTGAAAAAATCCTGTATCTAGTTCTATGGTATGTGGCTCCACACCACACATCTTTGCCTCAAAAATAATTAGAAAATACACTCAGTCTTTGTCCTGCAAGAAGTGCTGCATTCCCTTGTCTCCTGGAATCACAATTTTAAATTATAATCTCTACTTTTTCTTTCCCTTCTATTTTGTTGAAATCTATTATTCCTCTGTATCTCCTCAGTGAGAGATACAGATGCTTCCAGATGTTTCCTACATGGGAGTTCAGCCTCAAAACTCAGAAGGCACCAGCATTTGGTCTTCTTTTGTTTCTCTTTAATCTCAAGATTTATGAGAGGTAGCTGACTCATGTTTGGGCTGGCAGAGCTGGACTCTTGTAAGTAATTGCATCCTCTCCTATTTTATTAATTAAGATAAGTTCTCCCACTTTTGTCTGAGCTGTTGGAGATTGACTAATGTGAGAAAAATAGAGATCTTTCCTGAATCTCAGGCAGGTGAAAGTGCAGACACTTCCTTCTCTGGGGCCTGGCCCAGGCACCCAAAGGGGAAGGTGCAGATAAATCAAATATCCCAGCTCTGCTCAGCTCTAGCAGATCATCCAAGCATCTCCTCTCAGAGGGGAGCTCCACCCTCAGCACAAGGCAAGAAATCCTGCACACACCAGGGCTACTGTGAGTTGTTAAGTGTGGTTTTGCTTCACATACCCCCATTTCCTTTCCAGCAACAGCACCAGAAAAAAAAAAAATACTGAGGAGAGAGTTTGTAGCTGAGGAATTCGGTGAATGATTAACTCCATCCTACCTATTAACCACTGCCTCCATTCCCTCACGCCTCCTGGGAGTCCCAGTTTGGGCAGCAGAGCTGTGCCAGCAGCTGATCCCCACTGAGGGCTGTGCAGAGTGCTCAGGTGATGGCCATGGCTCTGGCTCCGAGTTCCAACCCATTAAATGAACTAATGATTAATGCAGAACCCCGGCACAGGTCCAGCGTGAAACGTTGCTCCCCTTGCCACAGCAAATGAATCCTGCAGCCTGGAGGACACCACAGAGGGACCTGCAGGGACACCAGGGCCAGTTTTTCACAGCAGGCACAGGGATGCAGTGAGAGCTGCTGCCATTCCCACTCTGAACCAAAGCACATCCCAGCCGTGCCGTGCTGCCCTTGGGACCAGAAGGGCACAGGGGAGGCAGCTCCACCACCCTGAAGATGCCCAGCCCATCATCTCACACCACAGGACCTCCATGTCACACCAATCCCATGTGTTTGTCACACTCAGCTGCACCTCAGAGCACAGGGAGGACACAAACTCCCTGTGTGAGATCAGGCACATCCCTCTCTCTGTGCATGGAGCTCCTACAGCCTCACCCAGCTGAAAAACACGAAGGGGAGGTTCAGGATGGACATCAGCAAGAATTTCTTCATGAAAGGGTTGTCAGGAATTGGAAGGGGCTGCCCAGGGAGGTGCTGGAGTCACCATCCCTGGTGATGTCCAAGAAATGGCTGAGGACATGATTTGTGGTGGCCTTGGCAGTAATGGCTGGATCCAATGATCTTGGAAGGTTTTCCTATTATTCCAATTCTACTGTCACACAGCCTGTGAGCCAGCCAGAATTAGGACTCCAAGAAGTTAAAAGAAACAAGTGCACAAGGGAGCTGCAGCCAGGAGGAGGATTGGAGCCATCCTTGCCATCTCAAACTCCAGTGGGAATACTGAAACAAAACCACATTCCTCTCAGGAGCTGCTCCCTTTGCACTGGACACAACTCTGATTTCCCAGCTGGGGCTGGGGTGTCTCTGTTTGGGAAACTGATGGTTCTGCCCTGAACAAAAAATACAAGTTGGGCAGAAAACAAAACTTTGCTTCTTTTTCAGATGCTTTAAAAGCAGAATTAATGGTTCTCCAGCTGTGGGAGCACAGTGGGACCCTGCTGGCTGCAGTACCTGCCACTCAGGATGTTCCCCCAGCACAAGGTTGTGTTTGGTTTGGAGGATGAGGAAGAAGAGGCTGAAGCCCAAGCAGGGGTGGGAAGGCAGGACCAAAGGTACCGATGAACCTGTCAAAAGTGAGTCCACATCTCTATTTTGCTGTCCCAACGCTCAGCCTGAAGACTCACCTTCCCAAAAGCTGCTGTGGGATGTTTTACAGCCTCCCCACAAGGACAGCAGGAATTACAAATGCAGGGCATTTATGCAGCAGCCAAGCACTGAGGCACTCCACAAGCATCTATTCCCATAAATAAGCAGGACAATACTCTGGAGAGACAAGGAAGCCTCGTCCCCGGGGCTCAGGCAGGGAGAGGGATGCAGAGGAATCCCTGACAGCCCAGCCTGCAGCACCAGGGTCACACTGAAAACAAAAGCAGCAGCCCTGCTTCCCCCTGTGTGCTCCAGCTCTTAGACAACACTGCCCCCAGTAGCTCGGCTCCCTTCCCAAGCCAAGGTAGCACTGCACCGCCCTGAGCACCGAGGGGAGCGCTCAGGGAAGCTCCTCCATGGCTGATGCAGGATCCAGAGCTTTTCCAGGAGCAGCAGAGGAATCGTGGTCACCCTGCACAGGCAGCTAAAGGTGCTGATCAGAGCACTCACCTGGGAGAGGAGGATGCAGAGCTGAAATAAAACCCGTCCTGAAATAAAGCCTGTCCTCAAAAGGGGGATCAGCTTGGGCTCAGGGAGCTTGGGGCTGTTTTCCAAGCTGAATGATCCTGGGATTCCATGAAAAGATCCTCTGATGATTATGGGATGTCCTTCCCAAGCAGCCAGAGTGGACCTGCTCCAGGGGAAGCTGAGGGTCCTGTGGGAGCGGAGCTGCTGGGAGATGAATTCCCAAACTCCCCCAGTTCATTCTGAAGTTATGGGACCAAGCTCCAGACTTGGATGTGTCTGGTTAATCTGCAGGAAGACACAGCACACAGCAGTGGGCTCTGCTGGCTTGTTTGAGACATCTGATGGCCAGCTGTAATTAACCCTTTAATTGCTGCAAAGACTAACTTAAACCAGAGGGGAAATATTCCCACCTGCCTGGCTGCACAGCACGGGGCACTACACGAAAACAAACCCAACCCAAGTTAATGCCATTTCAATCTGTGCCTGCATCAGATGCACGTAAACACAAATTCAAGTCCCCAAGGCCAGTGGCACTGCTACCTTGACAGCTCACTGTCCTGCAAGCTTGGGAAGGCACAGAGCTTTCCAAGTAATGGTGAATTACTGGATGCAGGGAGGGAGCACAGCGAGGGTCGGGGGAGCTCAGGGTCTGGCTGTTGGGCTGCTGAAGTTACTGTGCTGTACAAAACACAGATTCAGGAACCAGGGATGCTCCTGGCAGTCCCTGCAGAAAGCAGGGCGTGTCCTCCCTCGCAATTAAACCTTGGGAATTGTCTTGTGTTGGCCCAGCAGAACCTCCAGTGCCACCCAGGGAGCTCCAGCTTTGTCTCCACAGTGCTGCCTGATCTCTGCTGTGCCCTACACAGCTTTCCTGCACGCAAGAGAAGCACTTTCCTTTTCATTTCCCTTAAATGAAGCCCTTCCTCACTGCTGTGGGAACACAATCCACCACAGACACCAGCTACAGTGAATTTTCTTAGCACAACTCAGAGACTAACAAAGTCTAACCCTTGGCCTCTCCTGGCTTTTGTTTTCCCACCTCAGTTTTGTCTACAGTAATTTTTTTAAGACTTCTGATCCAAACTTTGCACCAATCCATGCAATCAGAGGTCGCAGAGCTCAGCCTATAAAGCCACTGACTTCATGTTTTCCCTCTGTAGGAGTAAAATAATGTTCCCACACTCTGATAGAAACCTTTGCTCTGCACAGATTTAATTCATTACTTATGAATCTCTGGCCAACGCCACTCTGCTCATGGCAGTGGCTCTCTACTTCCAGTCATCTCCAGAGTCTGGGAGGACAGGGAATCTTCTTGCTGAGACAGGATCCTAACTAATGGCTTTACCAACTCCTGCCTGTGTTGACAGTCCTGTTCCAGAAAATCACCCAGGTAGCAGCAATGAGCTGTCCTCTACAACAGCTTCACAGAGCACTGGGCAGGAGCCAGGATATTTTCCAATGGAAACTCTTCTCCCAGAGAATCACTCTGCATCGTATTTCAGATGAGCACTGTGTTTGGCTTTAGGGAATAGGAGATTTCTTTTTCACTGTGCTTAGGTGAGAGGGCATTTCTGGGGACACAAATCACTGAGGAGCCACTACACATCCTGCTGGAATCATTTAGGGAATGGCAGCCTCAAAGGCAAGAGCCCCTATTCCAAGGATTGCCTGGATCACATGCAGGTCTCAGCTAAGAACTGCCCTTTGCTGTGCCTGCAGCAACCTGTGAGATCCCAGAGCTGGTACAGCAATAGGAAACATGGAAGGTGCCAGTGGATTGCTCTTTTCATAGCCAAACTCCTCCTTTGCAAGCTCACTCTTTCCACAAAGCTTTCCAGCCCTTTTTTTTTTTTTTTTTTCATGTGGGGAAGGGTGAAACCCAGCTCTGCACTCCCAGCAGCACCACACTGCCAAAGCTCAGAGCTTTTCACCAGGTCCCCCGTGCCCCTGGGACCTGCCTGGGGGTGACAAGGCAGTCACCACCCTAAAATCCCTGTCCCACTCCTCTTTTGGTAAAACACAACTTAAGCAGAGGCGTCTGAGGGAGCACAAAGCACAGCAGAGAGGAGGGAATGTGGCTGAAACACTTTTCTTAGAGGCTCCACTCTGCATCCCACTGTGGTTTCCAGCAGTTCCCTCAGCTCTCCAAGCCCCAGGAGAGGAAATGTGGCACAAGCACTGTGCTGGGATGGCATGGAACAGGGCCCTGGTTCTTGTTCTTATCACCCCACAGAGGGCCTGGCACGGCTGCAGAGTGTGGCTGGATGGGTCCCTCCAGCACAGGAACAACCTGGGAGGGAAAACCCCTGAGCATCGCTATGCCAGGATGGGCATCCTGCTCTTGGGAATGTGGGGGCAGCAGAGGCAGGAATGGAACAGCTGGATTTTCTAAGCCACACGTGGAAAGGCTGCCTTCAAGCCCTACCACATGTCCAGCCAGCTGTGAGGCGAGCGGGTGAACGGGGAGGTACAAAAATACAAAAATAAGCATTTCTGCAGTGCTTCCTCAAGCAGCATTTTTGCACTACAAAAATACACGCCAAAAAAAAATAATTTAAAAATCATGTGTTTGTTTTTGGTTTTTTTTTGTGTTTTTTTTTTTTGCGTGCTCCCATCACAGTTTTAGGGATGAAGGGATCATCCTCCCAGCTCAGCAGCCTGGGGCTGTGTCACCACAGGAACCTCCACCAACCTGCCGTAAAAACCAAAATGCTCAGCTCCAGCCCGGCCTCACTCCACCCCCTCGCCGAGGCGTGGTTTGAGACAGAAACGCTCAGCTTTGGCCAACACGATCCGGCTGGGCTCCGCTTTCCCAGGCTTAGCTGTTCCTCGGGTTCCTCCCTCCGGAGGACTCAGCCCACACCCTGGGTCCTCTCTGCAGAGCCACTCCCCAGGCACACAGAGCCTGCTTAACCCATTCCCAGCCGGGCCAGAACCCCTCAGCAGCTGGGACAGGGGGGCACGGGACCCCCTGTGAGCCCCCCAGCTCGGGGGGAGGCATCCCTGCCTGTCCCTGCAGGGAAATCTGCTGCTTTGCTCTGGAGCTGCCAAGGTGCTGTCCCTGCCAGGGGATGTTGCAATGGAGCTGTGCAGAGGCCATTGCTGGGGGATCTGCAAGAAGAAGGGAATCACCCAAAGTCTGGGCTCAAAGGGACCTCAAAACCTCAAAACCACGCTGGACACCTTGCACTGTCCAGGTCGCTCCAAACCCCATCCAGCCTTGGACAATTCCAGCTTCTCACAGGGGACAATTTACTCCCAATATCCCATCCAGCAGTGGAAAGCCATTCCCTGTGTCCTGGCACTCCATGCCCTTGTCACCAGTCCCTCTCTGAAGGACCAGGTGTGGCCAAGGAGGTGGCCACAGGCTCTGGGAGGGCTACAAATGGCACCCTGGAAATGTCCCTTCCAAAGCAGTGACCCCATCACAGACACACAAAGTGCACCACACGGCCCAGAGTGCTCCTCCACGCAGGATGGCACAAACAGCTGGCCAGCTGTCACCTGCAGAAACAAGGCCATGGTGTGGTGGCCAGGGACAATTTTGGATGAATAGGAACAGGCTGGCTCACATCCAGACTCGATGTCACTGCAGATTGTCCCAAGCTCGTGAGAATGGAGCTGCTGCAGGGACAGCCCTGTCCCCATGGTCCTCCAGAGCATCTGCAGTGAGAAAAGAGCATCCCAGAGCTCCCAGAGCTGCAGTGCCACAGGGCACCCCCAGCCCCAGGCTGCAGGTACAGCAGGGCCACGCTCCAGCACCCAGAGACGCCGTAGGTGGCAGATCTGTCACCCTGCAGTGAATGAACATCGAGTCCTGTCACCAGCCCAGCCTCTCACACTGCCTGAGCTCTGCTGCTAATTGAATTCAACATGACAGCAGGTTAAACACAATCACACAGGACCATATGCCACGTCTGAAACTTCACTGCCGAGCTCAGCTCCGCCAGGTTTTTCCAAGGCCTGATGCCAGGAAGCCAAAAGAGATTTACCTGTTCCTAACCTGGGGGCAACTATTCTGCTGTTATTGCAGTACAAGCAGCTGGCTGAGGAATTGTTTTAATTATCTGTGTTTTGCTTAAGTGCACATTATCAAAAAGGATGCGATCTTTCAAGGGAAAGGGAAGAGCTGGAAAGCTGAGCAAGTTCAGCCTGCAGAGAAGGTTGTGTGAAGAGCTCACAGCACCTAAAAGTGTCTGAAAGGGAAGCCAGAAAGGGACTGTTCATCAGGATCCATAGTGACAGGACATGTGGGAATGGATTCACATTGAAAGAGGCAAAACTGAGGTTTGCTATATGGAAAAAATTCTTCCCTGTGAGGGTGGGCAGGCCCTGGCACAGGGTGGTCAGAGCAGCTGTTGCTGCCCCTGGATCCCTGGAAGTGTCCAAGGCCAGGCTGGATGGGGCTTGGAACAGCCTGATCTAAAGGAAGGTGTCCCTGCCAACAGCAGAGGAGTGAAATGAGATGCTCTTCAAGGTCCTTTCCCACCCAAACTACTCCAGGATTCTGTGATTCTATGACAGAATCTCTTTACCGGTCACAGTTCCTATAAATACACTACAAATGCTACAGCTTGCACGTTGTTGATGCTCCTCCTGATGACAGCTATCCTTTAAATAACTGTGAATGGCAGCAATCACATGAGTTTTGCTTTTTGTGCCCTTTACAAAGCAAAAAACCAACATTATGTTTCAATTGACATTTTCAGTTTTGGCAAACAGAGATGCCAACTTTGCTTCAGCGTCTAAGTAAAGAACAGTGATTCTGTATGAAAAACAGGCTCATTCTTCACTGCAAAGGAAGGCTGAGAAAGAAGGGCTGGAGAGGTCTGGTGGGTCATTGTCACCCTCCTTTGGGACAGCCAAGTGACCTTCAGCAGAGCTGGTCCATGCAGCTGAAGGGGAGCGTGGCCAGCAGCTCCGCAGCCACTGCAGCTTTCCAGCCTCGGAGCCACATTTCAGCAAGGGCTGGAGAGAAGGGAGGGATGGAGAGGAGGGGAGGGGAGGGAGAGGAGGGTGTTTGATGTGGGGGGAGACAAGGGTGGGCTGGTGAGGAGCAGCAGCAGCCATTCCTCTGAACAGCAAGAGCGCCGTGAGCGTAGCCCGCGAGCGCGGCTGCCAACTTTCCACTGGGGAACAGACGGGACATTTTCTCTTTGAGCCTGACAGCAACGGCCGAAAATCGTGCTGCTGTCACAAGCGCTGTGTCCCCCCAAAACCCACTCCATTCCCCACCCTGCTCCATGCACTCTCTTCACAGCAAGAGCAAGATCCAAGCAGCTCCCAGCCCACTCCACCCTGGCGCTGCAATGCACGGCTGTGCTCCTGAGCTGTCCTTCTTCCCCTGCTCACTTTGTTACTCGCTTATTACAACTCAGATAAATGTCTGGGGACATATGGAGTAAATAAAATACAAAATCAAGCTGAACTGCAACAATCAATCAAAGGACAGCAGAGCTTGGAGGAACGGAGAGAGGATGATGCCGAGACGCGTTGTGGAAAGCACAGTGTGGAAAACACGGCATGACAAGAGATAAAACAAGGAATCCCATGAAATGGGATAAAAGGCAGAGAGTATTAACAAACCATATGAGTACTACCTTCTGAGAGAGTGGTTTTCTTTTAAATCCACTCTTTGTGAGAGCAGAATGAAAGCAGCTGAGTGAAATGCAAGAGACCTGCCGGGGGCTTGCCAGCAGGAGAAGAGCAGGATCAGCCCTTGCTTTCACTCCAACGAGGAAAAAGCAGCAGAAAGAGAGCACAAAAAAACTTTAAAATATCAGGAAACACAGGGAAAAATAAATGTAAACAGGAAAAAACACACCAGGTGTCAGAGGAAGCCCAGAGGGTTCCACCAGCACCTCGTCCTGCCTTGTGGGCTCCAAGATGTTTAATTACAGCTGTTTATTTAACCTGTGAGGTTTTGTCACTGCCGAGGTTTGTATATTTGGCCACACCAAAGTACAAATCACAGAAGTGAGACATGGTGATGCTGCTCGGGATTATTCAATTGTAACTTTTGCCACAGAGTAGGAGCCTCTCCATGGACGCCAGCTCTTCCTGAGCTGGACATTTTTCTTAATAAACTTTGAAACACCACTTTAAAAAAATAAAGTTGTAATTTTTTTAAAGGTTCTCAGTCACGGGAGCAGCACTGAGACTTGTCTGGAGCTTTAGGAAGGAGCACAATAAACAACCCAGCCCGTTCTGCTCTGACCCAAGAGCACAGAATCGCCTCCTTGTTCACACTCAAACTATAGCTACGAGCTGCTTATGGGACTGGTCCCTTCCCCGGGCTGAAAGAAACTCGCTGGCAAAATATTTATCTAGCACCTCATTTGGGCCTTTTTCCCCCTCCAAAATTTCATACAAAAGAGAAACGCAGCCTTGTTTTCGCTGGGGTATGGCTTCCTACAAGAATGACATTCCAGGCTGTCTCAATTTTTTCTAGGAACAGCAATAGAGTTATTTTGTTTTTGTGGCCTGGACACTACTGTAGACACTCCACTGCCTGTGGGTTTACCTGAATTAGACTTTAATTTAAACTGGAAATTTCTTTCCCCTGATAGCTTTTGAAGACACCTCATGCCTTGAAAAAGCTTTTCCTGCATCACGTAGTAACATCAAAATCTACCAATCGTTGCTGACTCTTGAAATCTAAAATACCAGACTGCAGGTTCCTGAATCACAGGATCTGTTTATTTTAAGGTTTATTTAGGTGAAGTCACCGGCTGGGCAGTGCAACCCCAGGGCTCACTGCCAAACCCACAAAAAACCCCACTGGGTTTTGGATGAAAGCTCTGACCCCCAAATCTGCTCCTGCAGGAGCCTGGCGAGAGCAGAGCTCCTCTGATCCCAGCTTCTCCCTCCCAGCCATCCACACACACCATGCTAACGAGGGCAAAATAAAGGAACTTTCAACTCTCATCCTTTTACACTGAGATTCTAATTTCCACTTCAAACCTGAAACTGAAGACACTTCAAACGACACCAAAGACGTGTCAGAAAGAATCAGGATTTGCAAGGGAAAGTCGCAAAGCCTCGATGAGGTTTATTTCCAGTTGAGGGATGAAATGAGCGATGAAAGCTCAAGAAACAGCTCGGCATCAAATAAACGCCAACAAAATCCTGAGGGCTGAGAGCAAAGCACTTGAAAAGAGATGGATCAGAGCATTCCTGCCATGGAGGGCTCAGAAGTGCAAATGCTGCCTCTGGAAGCGCACAGCTCCTCCAGTTCTTGGGACAAAATTCAGTTTTGCGAGTTGCGCACCGCGGAATATCTGGAAAATCAGACTTCGCTCCCGGTTCCAGCCAGACTTTGCGTTCCACTTCAAGAACCTGACTCTGGAGATGGGAAGGGGCCAATATTCCCCTTGGGTCTGCCTGGAGAGCAGCGAGGTCTGCGGTGTCTGCGAGCAGCAGAGCCCATTTCCTTAGTGATTCTTTGGATGGGACATTTCCCTGCGCTCCCGGGAGCAGTGCGGCCGCAGTTGGCATTTATTTCCTCCAAGTTGCTCCGTCTGAAACGTCGGATACAAGAGGAATTCATTTGCTAGGCCTCGCTTCTACAGCCAGAAATACAGAATCGCAGTTGCTGAGTGCAGCTGCAAGCACGCAGCCGGGAATTCGGGCGTTGGGAATTTTCTGAACTTGGCCGCTTTCATTTCAGAATAATTAGGTTTTTTTAAAAGGGGTTGTTGAGATATTAAAAACTAATTTTCCCTCTAATGAGAGAATATATAAACGCTATTTATCTGTCAGTGTTCGACAAAGAGAGTGTGAAATTATTAGGAAAAAGCATTTGCATAACCTCATAACCATGAGCCAGAGTCCCTTCCATCCCAACAGGAATGAATCTGTAATAAACTCTTCGCAGTTATAACCAGAGTTGGGTGCACCTGCATTTTCTGCCATTATCGGGGCAGTAAACTTGAAAGAAACCCACTTGAGCACATCTTACCCCAGCCCTCAGAACAGGAGCAGCACACATTTCCAGCTGACAAAGATGATTCTACAGCCTGAACTCCAAACACTTCTGGAATCAGAACAGTGTCACCAACACCATCCATCACTCTGGCACATTTCCCCTTCCCATGGTTTTGTTCACCTGCATGAGGTTTATGTCCCACTTCCATCTGTCACTACACAACAAAATCCAAAACATTCTGGGAGCTTTTACAGCTCAGCGCCTCTGGAAACAACAATAACACAGTCTCAAACACTTACTACCAAAATCAATAACCACAAAGACACATTGTAATAGCCCCAGATCCTCAAAAAAAAAACAAACAAATGAAGGACTGATCAGCACAGCTCTACAGTGAGCAGCCTCAGGAGCTGCAGATCCCCATCCCAAACCAACAACAGATAACAAAAATCCAGAACCTCTTTAATAAAAACCAGTCTTTTCCAGTTAGGGACTTTCTGCAACAAACAATGGCTGGTTTGTTTGCAAAAGTCTAAATATATCTAGCAAGAAAAGAGCTGGAAAACACCTTGGCTTCTGGATTTAAAGATGTGCACATTTTCCTGAAGTTATTCCAGACGCAGCCTGCAAAACCTACAATGTACATTTACTGTAGCACTCCACAACTTCTGTAGTGATTCTAAAAAGTGGAGGCTTAGTTAAAAATATCCAAATAGAAAAGCAGACCCTTAAAGCAGTGAAATACCACCAGAAATTAGTTCATGTGAGATTTATCCACCACGCCGGGCCCCACGTCATCTCTCTCATATGAATCATTCGGTGCTTTTGTCTCATCAAGAAACTGAAAAGCTGCTCCCTATGGAAAACCAAACTTTTCCCCTACGTCTGTTTTTTGCGTCAGGCAGTGAGTTTATTCCAGTGACAGAGCACATGGAGCAGTGCAGTGCTCTGCACGGAACACGCCTGACTGACCTACCCAAAACAACACCAGCGTGAGGTACAAACACATCTGTCATCCCAGCCAGCGATGTTTGTTACCGCTCACTTTCACGGTTTGCATTTGGTAAGGAGTGTTTAACCCCATCCCACCGCTCCTGTTATTGCCCAAGAACCTCCCGAACCAAAACCCTGGCACGGAGCATCCTGAACCAAATTCCCCGGCACCGAACCAAATTCCACTCACGGAACCTCCTGAAAAAAACTGCCTCGCACAGAACCTCCCGAACCAAATTCCCAGGCACCAAGCCAAACTCCCCGGTACAGAACCTCCCGAACCAAACTCCCCGGCACCAAACCAAGCTCTATTCACATGACCTCCCGAACCAAACTCCACTCATGGAACCTCCAGAAAAAAAATGCCCCGCACAGAATCTCCCGAACCAAACTCCCCGGTACAGAACCTCCCGAACCAAACTGCCCCGTCACCAAACCAAATTCCACTCAGGGAACC